>NQII01003024.1:74444-135552 GCA_002778355.1 Clitarchus hookeri | reverse complement strand
GGGGTCCGACCCCCCCCCCCCCATGGGCACTCGTCTGACTGACTTCCTCTCTCGGAGCGCGGTTGATATGACTGACCCGACTAACGTGATGTGACTGACCGAACTGAACTGAACTGCTCTCCGAACAGATTGATTCAACTGATTGACTCCGATTTTGCCGGGCTCCGATCCCGGCCTTGGCGTGCATTATCACTGACGCAACTGACATAACTAACGTGACTAACCCCCTCCATGTCCCGTAAATTGGCTTTTATACTTTCAAGCTCCCCCCTTAGAACCTTACATGTGTCTTCACTCGTTAGGGGAAGGGGGTGGAAGATGCTGAAGAGAGACCCAATTTCCTCCACGTGCCAGGACTCTTGTTGGTGTAGGGGGGAGGAGGGGTGACCTGCGGTGCTACTGCCAAACCCTGTCAGCTCTTTTCGCGGCGCGTGTCCAAGTTTCCACCGGTTTGCTAGGGGTGATGGGTGGCTACTGGGTGGCCCTTGCGGGAGGAGGTGGGGTGGGGTATGGCGTGCGTTGTGACAACTGATATTCTACACTGAATATGGCACGCGTCAACACTAATTTAGGTAAATCAAGATTTAAATAAAATAACAGAATACTAACTGAAATATTATAACTGAAAAATAAATTCCAGAAAATTTTTCATCCTTAAAAAAACGTACGACTTTAGCAAGTATACTTTGTGTTTATATATAACAGATATTAGGCACATATATTTAACATTATGAGTATATAATTAAGTCTAAAAAGAAATTATCTCAAGTTCTACGCAGATATAATGCCTAGGTTGGCAAACAAAATAAAATATTAAGCTTGACAGTGGAAATTGTGCCAGTGAAAAGCTGCATTTCGGTGCAAAACAATATGAAACTATCTGTTGAGAAGCGTAGTTCTGTAAGAGTCCCTGTTTAATACAATTCCAAAATATTTGTGACAGTTCATCTGGAAAGAATTATTACTGCTGGTATCTTATTTAAAAAAAAAATGAAAATATGTTTGCAAGATAATATTCTGAACAACTTGCTAATTCATGTTTTTTTTTCTCTTTAAAAAACTCTATCGTCCTAGTTACCCCACAAAATTCTGCCAACTTTCCCTTATTCTAAAGCAAACTTTTTAATATAGGGCTAAGCATTACTAAATTAATCTTACTTTCAGACTGCAGTTAAAGACAATACACTTTAAACAAAAATTGGATTATGATTAAAAAAAAAACATCTTTAGCATTCCAAATAATATAAACAATTACTCACACTTCATATTATACAATCTAAATGAAACATAGGTTTAAATAAAACAGCTAGTAATCTGAACTGAATTGCATAGAGAAAGTATTAAAATAAATAGGCCTATGTCCATTCTTTAAAACGTTACACTACGAACTCGGCAAGATAAAATGTGCGACGTGTAACTTTGTAAAGAACGCTAATAGCACACTGCCACAGCCTTCTAAAACATGTTTGGGGTAGGCAGGTTTGAAAAGCATACCACCTCTCCCTTCCCTAGCGAATGACACACGTAGTCAACTGTCGGAATTTCGTCATATAATAGTATCTGCAATGTTCTCTTTCTTTGTAGTTTAAATTGTCGTCCCTGAAACCGTTCAGAAACTGTCATACGTTTACATAATGCCCCCGCCCCCACCTCCTCCTTCCACCAATACTACGCACACTTAGCAAGGCCTAGGATACGACCTCTCAATTGAACAGCGTTTTTTTCACCTTGAACGGTTCTTGCATCGCATTCGTGATTTCGAGAAAACGAGGAAAATATATTCCGGTCATATTTAAAATGTGGGGAGTAACGTCATACAATAAAACTGCGATATGCGTTGATAAATACAAGAGAGCATTATTGCACGCTACTTCACGTGTTAGGTCTTTGGTGAGAATTTTTTTTCTCTCTCTTTAGTCAAGCTGTTGCAATGCTTCTCATGGCGATATCAAAGCCAGCACTTTCACTTTCAGAATGATACACATATAAGCTATGTTAATTTAAAACATACTGATAAAATACACTATCTTCAGTATTCCTTTCAACACAAATAGAATATTTTGCATTTTTTCCAAATTTAGCGTTTATTTTAAGATTTTTACTTGTAGCACATTATTTTTGGAGAAAATCGATTAACTATTTTCACATATAGGGGCTGCGGTGGTTGAGCGGTTAGCCTGCTAGCCTCACACCAAGGCGAACCGGGTTCATTTCCCGGCCGGGTCACTCCCGGATTTTCGCATATGGGAATTGTGCCGAACATTGCCGCTGGTCGGCGGTTTTTTTTCGGGGATCTCCCGTTTCCCCCGCCCTTTCATTCCAGCGCTGCTCCATACTCATCTCAATAACCCTCATCGGCTCCCAAGACCTCGCTGTTAAGAGCCGCCCAAATCTCTTCACTATATTCACATATACCTTACTCACGGCGGAGAAAATTCTTTTACTGCGAAATGTGCGGACAGTTTTGTTATAGTACTATATTATTTTCTGTGTGAAGTACTAGCAATGGCTATGTTTAACTGTGTTGTGCCGTGGATAGAAAAGAACGTTAAGACTGCATTCGAATTTAGAGATTTTTGGTTACGTTGTTTGAACTGAGCAGAATCATACAGAGTCTTCCTTCTGATATTTCCATATCTAAAACGTGATGATAAACATTTGTGTCAGTTTAATTTAAGCTTTTTACATTGTGAGACAGTCACTACATGATGAGAAGAATCCTTATATATGTAACTAACTCCATCATTTTAACATCTTTCAGATTGGGCATTAATTAAATACATGTTGAGCCGCTTCAAGATAATTGTGTTTTAATTAGATTTCATACTGAGAATGAAAATGCCTCTGGGACACATACATTGCAGCTTTTCTTTTTACGATACAGCCGAGTGTAGTTGCCATTGAAATCCTTTGCATAGTAACTACTATTTTAAGTAATTGTACCAATGCATAGTGATTTTCTGTTATTTTATGAGACTTGTTATTCCATTTACTCAGCGGTGAATGCAGGAAATCACGAAAATAAGCGTGTAGTGTCTGTTTTAAGCACACTTTCTGTACGTCTTGTTTTGAGCTCGTGCAATTTTCTCTGCGTTTGTGTATGTATTTGTTTTCCCAAGTAACCTGTGAACCTTTACACTGAATTACAATAAACTTTGCATCCGAACACTGCATTGTGAGAAGACCTTCTTTCAAACAGATTTATCGAAATATCCGTTTTCCAAAGAGTTGCCTATCATATTTCTAGAATAGTGAAATCGTTGTAAACTAAACGTGCATTGGCTGTGGCAGTGAGATTATGACATTTTTAGCGTGTTCTTCGAAGGAAGATGGACTTATGAAATGTCTGTATGTTTGTGCCTTAAAAATTTCTGAACCCTTTTACAGATTTCCTTTAAACTTCGTTTGTATATAGTAATTAGTAAGTACACCCACTCGACTTGTATAACTTTTGATTATGCTGGATGCTTACTTTAAAAATGACGGCCATTAAAAATTTTTGAGAGCTATGCCATATCTCAGGAATTATTTATCCGATATAAACCAAAATTGGTGTGCTGACATTTCACACTATCGGAAATAAATTCGGAAACTCTTCTTCTCATTGGCCCGCCATGAGAAACATGAATCGGTTATGTACTACATTTATCTAAATAACTTGTTAAAACACATTAGAAAAATCATAAAATAAACAATGAAGCTAAAATATTGCATGCATTAAAAACCTATACCTAATTAATACGTAATACGCAAATCATTTTTTTCACACTTTTTATTAAAAAATATAAAGCATAAAAATAAATACTCATATAATAAGAGAAATACTGATTTACAGTTGTAAAGTAGAAAATCTTCTTTTGTATTGTAAAACAGTTGGATGGTTTGTTTTATTTGTGTACAACCTTTGTAATTATTTTAATTATTAATACTAAATCAGTTTTAAGTTTATGAAGAATTCGATGTTGAGTAATTTAATAACGGTTTATTTTAAAATGTGTGATAAAGGAAAAATGTAATTTTAAACAAATTTGTAAAATGTTACAGCTAATTCAGAATTAACTCAAAGGCAATTTAGACGAGAGATTTATCAGTAGTGAATTTATGCCAAACAAAAAAAGCACTTTTACCATTAAAAGAGGACATATGTAAAACATGTTTGTGACATTGCTACTGTCTGCATTAATTTTTAAAATAAAAGCTAATTCAATGTGACATTTGTTATTTATATTATATTCGTTAAAACGCAGACATAATTATTTATGTGGAGAATGATAGTTATAAATTTGGTACTATTATTAAATGGTAAACACACAAACTATAGTCTAGAACACACATACATATATACATAACTGTCAGATTAGTACACAATTTAAATAATTTCTTTCCCTAACGGCATTTCGCCTACAGGCATTTTGACTAAGTTTGTTTCACTCTGAGCTGGCAAAAAAAATTCGTTTTGTACTTACGAGTTTTAGCGTAAAAACCTGTTATGTGCACTGTGCAGGCTCTGTGAAAGTATGTGAAAAGGTCTTGGTGTACATTGCAATATAGAAAAAGCTTATTTTTGTAAAAAGAATATTTACTTATTTCCATTAAAACATGTTTCAAATTTTAGTTTACTGCGCGACATAAATTGACGAGAAAACAAATTCGGTTACAAGTGACAACGCCCAGAAAAAACTGAAGTGCAAACTGTAAGAGATCTTGTGGTACATGTGTTTCGTCGGGTTGCAGTTGTTATCACAGACACAGGTGCACCAGAGGCCATCGTAAAGCTTCTTTAGTATGTGATTAAGACAAGTACAATGTTATCGCGTCGTTACATAACATGTAAAGGTTTAGTTTCAGTAGCGCAACGAGTTGACATTCCTGATTTTTAAAGCAGTTTCCAACTTACAAGCTTGAGCTTTACGAAACCTCAAGTTTCTTATGTCTCTGTCACACTGTCAAATCTTATCCTATAAATACACCGTATTTGGCAATAATATTTGAAGACGAAGCACGGCCAACAAATTTGGTCATCAAACAAAGTTGGTCAAATAATCTTGATTGTGTTTGAAGATCTGTCACGCGGTCAGATTTTTATTTGACGCATCTAGCTTTTCTTTTATTTAAACATAATTTTGAAAACGGAGAAATGGTCTTGTGCTATCGTGTAGTAACAAAAATTTAGTCAAGACGTTAAATCACAAAATTCTTTATAGTTCTTCCTTTAATAGGTTGCGTGGTTATGTATAACATTACCCTGGTTTGGAAATGTTATGCTTAAATCAAAATCAGAGGAAGTATGTCAAATAAAAGACTGACAGCGTGACACGTTTCCAAACGCTTTCAAGATTGACCAGATTTGTTCGATGGCAAAATTTAATAGCTGTATTTCGTCTTAAAACGAAGGAAACTTTTTGAAGGAGAAAGTTGGGCAGTGTGACAACAGGGTTTTAACAGATAGAATATGAAGTAATTATATACATGATTTCGTTTTTAGTTAGTCGCCATTTTCAAGTTTAGTGCTATCGGAATGGGCCGTTTTAATGTGCACGATCCTGATAGGCTGAACACGTCAATCACTCAAGAAATTGTAAAAAAAAAAGTTCTATGTGTAAAATATTTGATGGAAACTGGAGCCATCCAACTTTTTCGGATAAATATGGCAGCGTTTTTGACGTTTCAGTAGGGCCACAACCTTCCAACTTTCATTGACTAACTATATTGAAAGCAGATTGACAGGGACTTGGTCATTGCAATTTTTTTGTGCTATCAGTCAGATGTATCTGACGCGTCTGGCCGACCTATGGCTCTCTCAGAGATGACTCATCGTGTTTTTTTTCCTCGATGTTTTCGAAAGAAGGGGAGGGGGGGGATCAACATTCCTTAGCGGCGACCCGCGGCGTGTTCATGCCCGTATTTATTAGCCGAAGCGTCGTGATTTTCCTGTCTTCTCTCCTGTCTCTCTCGCTCTTCCCACCGAGCCGAGCAAGCCCGCGAGTCACGTGGTCCGCGGCTCGTCGCGCCATTGGCCTCCCGTCTTCCCTCCCCTTCCACCTCAAACTCAACCAGCTGTTCGCGCGTCACCTGGCCAGTCGTGTTTAGTCCGCGTGCGTGAGCTGTGCCGTGCTGGTTTTCCGTTTTGTGTGCTAGTGTGGTGTGCGCTCGTGCTGAAGTCAAAGCGGGGCTTTGTAAAGGACTGCTGTGCAAGGTAAGCTTTCCTCTGTGCACGTACGTGCGTGTTGATTGCCTTCCCTGTAACGAACGTGTGTTTTAGTTTTAAACCTAGCCGAGTGATACATTTATTTAATAGTTGTCAATAACTCGTAAGGGCCTTCCTAGTTTGCACACGGGTCTCATTGTAAACAGTTGTATGTATTCTAATTAAAAATAGCTACGTAATATTTTAATGTAAATATTTTTCAGAACAAATGAAATTTGATAATTTTATCAACTTTTTAATTTTTGTTGAAATACAGATGTAGCAGTTGAAAAGTGTCCGCAAAAATCACTGTAAGTAGTCCCATGTTCTCGATAAATTTTATTGTAAAATAGTTTTAAACTATAGTGACAATGTTGTATCTTTTCTGAACAGATTGAAATACTAAGGAAACCGAACAAACGCGAAGCTATTTCCCATAGCCGTGCGTGACCTTGAGGCGTTGAAAATTGTTTTTGCTAGGGAGGCCCTTTAATTCTGTGCTACTCTGCTTTCGATTTTCATAACTTGCTTTCTAAATAATAGGTCACCCTCCCACACTAGTTTTTTTTCTGCTATCCGCGACAATGCTACATTTAATTGCGTAGTCATGTGTCTACTTTTATGGTGTCTCATACCTTTCAACTGTCAAGTGATATCGCCTTCCCTGAGTGATTGGTCGGGACAGATTTTATAATTGGAATTCCAACGGAAGGCAGAAGTAATATCGGTACGTTTCAATTACGCGGTTTTCTGTTAAAACAAGCAAACGCTGGAAAAAAAAAAAATCAGAACACGACATATAAAGGAACATTTTCATTGATTTATGCGAATGTGAAAAGTGCGAGAGGTTTTGAGAGTAATATGCGAGTATTAATAGCTCTGGGTTCACTGGCACGCCTGATATAGGCCTAAGTAATATTAAAAAGGGACTACCACGTAGCACGTGGTAGTCCCTTGTTTTTGCTGTTTGTTTTGAAGAACCGGCATACGCCGGTGGGTGTCTCTTTTTTGCTGTGGCACTGGTTGCAAAATCCGGTATGTACTCTATTAAGCACAAAGGGTGTTTGATGTTCGTAGTATTTTGGTTCGCTTACGGAAGGGTCGAGAGTTAGATTCACTGATCTCTTTAATTTGCTTCTATCGGAAGGGAGGAGAATTTTCTTTTTGAAAATGGTCATTTNAAAGGGACTACCACGTAGCACGTGGTAGTCCCTTGTTTTTGCTGTTTGTTTTGAAGAACCGGCATACGCCGGTGGGTCTCTCTTTTTTGCTGTGGCACTGGTTGCAAAGTCCGGTATGTACTCTATTAAGCACAAAGGGTGTTTGATGTTCGTAGTATTTTGGTTCGCTTACGGAAGGGTCGAGAGTTAGATTCACTGATCTCTTTAATTTGCTTCTATCGGAAGGGAGGAGAATTTTCTTTTTGAAAATGGTCATTTGACGTGTCCAGGTAGTTTTCTGCAACTATACGCAACATGAAAAATTAATGTGTAATGTAAGACTGCACGTTATTTACGCACAAATGAACTGAATTCCGTGATTACCATCCCGAAATTTTTAAACTTAGTTTTGACAGTTTTATGTTGTATGGTTAAGTCGTGCATTGTGAAAGGAAAAAAGTTATACTGAGTCTCACTTTTATATTGTAATGGATAGCTTATCAAAAAATTTTATATTTTAACCCCACCATACAATGTAACAATTTTTGTTGCGTGTTTTGAATGTACTTATTCTTTCAACACGGGGTAAATTTTTTTGCTGTTGATATAGGTGGTCATTGGCCAACATAGCGTACTATCTTCTCTTTACTGCAATGTCACGGAGACGCACGGTAGTCAGTGAACCATTGCTTGGATGTAAGTAGCGTTCCTACATTCATTAAGACTTTTCAGTAATTAGAGTAGTTCGAACGAGACTGTGCTCGTGACAGTTGTGTAGTGTTTTTTCGATCATTTTTAGTATTTGACTTATTAGCACATTTAAATGTACTCTTTGTTTGCCGTGGTGTGTATGTGTGTGTATATATATATATACATACATACATACATACATACATGCATACACACACACGCCAAGGTTTATACATTTTCACGTCTAGGGTTTTTTAGTATGTGCTGTAGTTGGACTTAGCCCACATACATGTTAGCTTAGAAGTTGTGCGAGTGGCTTTCGTATGAAGGCGTAGGAAGTTTGTTACTGTTATGTTAAATTACGTGGAAGCATTCACATCTACATACACTACTCGTCTCGCATCAAAACGAACCGGGTTCGATTCCCGGTAGGGGCACCCACGTGGGAAACGTGGCGGAATATTGCCGTCTGCCGACGGGCTTTCTCGGGACAAGCCCGTGTTCCCCCTCTGTGCCATCTCAGACTAATTTCCTTCTCATCTGCTCTCAAGAATTCGCTCTTGAATACAGCGGCGACCAAAATCTCTCCGCGTCACGTTTATACTGAAATACCCTAAAGCGCCGATATACTAAGGGATTACAATTCGTCTTGGTTTAACAAAATTATTGTTGCATCTTGCAGTTTTTTAAGATTTAAAAATTACTTCTACACAAATTTCACTATTTAAAAATGTCGTAAATTCTGTAACATAGCGTACCGAAGGTCGTCTATCGTGTACCTTAATACAGAAGTCTTGGAGTGTGTACAGTGTGTGGTCACGTGACCTCTGTCATGTTGCTTCTTGCTCGCCTGGCCAGAGTACACGCACGCCCGGACGCCGCTAAGTCACTCGCGCTGGCGCGGTGAACTGTACAACGTGAAGTCTAACCGGTATGCCCACAGCGCCTCGGGCAAATAGACCGTGCTCTAAGACACCCGACGACGGCCAACGGCTCATTGTATCTTCGATATAACCAGACACACACAAAGCTTCATTTACATTAACATAGATTACGCCAGACAGAGCGGACAGAACGTGTGGTTCACTTGTAAGATTTCCTGTTTTGCCGTTTGCTTAGACTATTTACGATACTCTTATTTCGTCCGTTATTTTAAATACGTACCACGATTCGAAAATAAGTGATTGACAACCAACTCTAGGATGTAATGTTCCTACTTTATTAATTCAGCTGTAGTACGAATTTGTACTAAATTATTTTAAGGAAATTTATTTTATACTTGTAAAAGTACTTTACAATTTAATGCAACGCATCGGTTTATTTCCAAACTGCAGATATATTTTGGGTTGAATAAATTTAAAGTTTATTGTTAAGTATGTGGTTATAAACACATACAACGAACTATTCTATATTACATTGAAGGGGCCGCGGTGGTGCAGTGGTAAGACTACTCGCCTCCCACCAAGGCGAATCGGGTTAGATTCCCGGCCGGGTCGCTCCCGGATTTTCGCCCAGCGCTGCTCCATACCTGTCCATCTCGCTTTACTCTTGAAACGCCCAAAAGCTCTCCACTCCATATTTTTACATTAACATTTTGATAACGAACTCAAATGTAAAAGATTTATGAATAGACTTCTGGAAAATATCGGCGAAGTCTGCTCTTTCCGAGAGCAGAAATTTCGGCGCGGTTCGTGCGGAGCGATAGAGAAAGGTTTCAGAAACCTTTCTACTCAAATTTTCTGCTCTGTCCGGTGTGATCGGGGTACACGTTAACCAGCCATAATCCATAATCTGTTCTAGTTGAAACCTTTCTCCTATTTCGTAACTTGCTAGCAATTTCGCAATTATTTTATGTCGAGAGGTTTTTATGGTGTGTGTTCTGGTTTCCCTCCTCCCTGAGGCAACTATGGTCCCAATCTCGACCATGTTTGCTCAAATCCAGAAACGCCGCGATGGACGTGCCCTAGCTGTAGTTGAATATTTCCTTCTTGCTTAGGCGTATAGAACTTTACCCGGAAATTTGCTTAAGTTCATACCTGCCTCGCAACCCTCACTCTCCTCTTGATTTTAAGGTAGGTAACATTAATTTCTTTTAGGTATTTGCAAATTGGATTGATTGATGAATTTATTAGGTAATTGTAAACGGCAAATATCAATTTATTGTGAGAATTTGGGTAGAGAGATTTTTATTTGTAGTTATTGTAAATACAATTAGGAAATTATAATTAACTCTTATTTAATTAATACCTCCATCCCTTAACGAACCAGGTTCAGCCAACTGACTTTTGAGAAAATTTTAATAATGGTCAAGAAATAGGTATATTTTATTTGAACCATAGACGTTACTTTGAGCGCGGTGAATTATACACACAGTGTTTATTACTTACATGGCAATATTTACTTAAATGTGTGGTTAAAGGATTTAAAAAAAATGGTTAAAAGGAACAAGTGACTAGGGTCTCAAAAGTGCTCACTTTACTGTGAACTTTGGGGACAGCCTACACTGTGGGGTAAAGACGCAAGCGTAACTATGAATCAGACAGTGTTGCTGTGTGGCATGTAGGCTGTTTGATCAGTGGCGCAGGCAGTAAGAATAAATAGTTAGTCGCGTTGCAAGGCGCAGCGCAGCGCCTCTGCTATCGGCTGTTATCGCGTCTACGCCCGCGATAGCGGTATCGCTCCGCTGCTGTCGGCGGGGGAATAAATTAACAGGAACCGTCCCTTCCTCTTAGTGCCACTTATCACCGGCCGGCGATAGTCCTCCAGCGCCTGGTGACTGACTGCAGTAGCTGTGTTGTGCAGACGTTACAGTCTGAGATCAAGCGGCGTAGACACAGTGCCTGGTTTACGAGCAGTACGTGGGTTAAGATAGCCTGTTTCTATACGATATTCACGGTAGTGAGCACTTTTGAAATCTAGCTTGCAAGTTAAAAAGTATATTTTATTTTAACCATAGACGTTACTTTGACTGCGGTGGATTATACACGCAGTGTTTATTACTTACATGGCAATATTTATTTTAAAAAGGTGGTTAAAGGATAAAAAATTGCTGAAAGGAAAAAAAGTAACTATGGCCTCAAGCGTGAACAGTCTGTAACCAATTTTCAACCTTTTTAGTCTAATATCGAACTTAATGCAGGTATCTTTCTTGCGCTTAAACTGCGTTGCTAAATTTGTGCATACTTTTTCTCCTACAAAAGTATTAAACTGGTCAATACGTTTATCTACGGAACGAAAACACAACCCAGGCGGGGGTGGAATGGTACTTTCAAGATAACACACGTGTCACAAAGATTTTGGAGCTCTCAAACATTGCTAAACTTTGACTGATTTATCTTAAAATATGCACCCCGGATACGAGCGAAATTACGATGAGCCTGTATTTATCTTTGATGCAGACTTATAAATAAAATGTCACCTCTTAGTACTATGTGTACACGCAGCATTACGAGAATACTGCACGCCAGTTGAACCTTGCGTATAGTGGCGATGGGGCACTTCATGTGCTTGGTAATGTCGCCCTTATCGCTCCCGCGCTTGAGTGTCTCAAACGCGAATAGCTAAAGGTGAACGACCGCCTTCAGTAATGCCTCTAAAACTGCCTGGGTGTAGCCAAATCCGTAAGGGATGTATGTACATTTTATTCTAGTCTGTATTTACGTTATGTTAAAAAAATTCTTCTTATTACAATACAGAATCAAGTGCAAAGGCCAATAACCAATTACTACAATAAGCCATCATCACCATTATCTCGCATTAGTCATGTAAATAATTAAATCTTGTCAGTTAACAAAAATTACCAAGTTATATCAAATTGCACTATCTATCGCTATTTTGAATTGCAACCTTTGCTAAGTAGAGCTGTATGACACCTCAGAACTTGTCAGATCGCACTGATTACCACCAGCAGTCGCTTCTGTCACAGATCTGTCTCCGCCGTAGCTCTTTGTCACCAGGAATACTCGACAAATACTGCAGTTAACACGCTACCAGAACTGTCTTCGTCGGTCTAAAGAAGTTCTTATATCTGCGATGATCCTTTCTAAATTAATGCATTTACATACGTCCACAAAATACATTATTCATAATCGGTACGTTTCTCAATTGCGAAGGCAGCGCCAGACAATCTCAAAGACGTTATACATAACAAGTTGTGAGCCGTGAGTCAAGCAGGCGCATGCCAATTCAAGCACATCTCCCCCTCTCTGTAGTATACAAGTTAATGGTGTGCTCGTCTCATTCGTTGGCATAACAACAGATGCTGGCAGGCAGCAGTGCCGAATGGAATGGCGAAACTGACAGCTGTACCGCGAAAATACACCAACCAGGAGGTATTTTATTTAGCTTGGCCCACGTCCAGAAGCATGGCGGGCATCAGCCATTACATGTATCTTCGGGCATTGAAGTGGCGTAGATTCCGTCCGTCAACGGCGATTGTCATTTAATGGTGTAATAACAGTTAACGTAATAACGTGATTCACTTTTCTGGACTACCTTAAGTATCCTGTAAGAGTTATCGCACCTGAAAATATTCTTAAAAAGTCTTTATTTTGACCTTCTGTTGCACAAACTCAAAGCCTGCAATATTATATTGCCATTTTAAATAAGACCAAATATGAATGGACGAACTCCTGTATTATGAAATGCCGCGAGCTAGTAGAGATGAATCTTAAATAAATATGGTAACACAGGCCGCAATGAATAGAGCATCGAAACTCCACTGATGGTTGATAAGCGGGGACTGAAGCCACATCTCTAGTTTGTAATAGTGTACGAAAAGCTTCAGATTTACTCAATTACATTATTTCCATAAGTTAATCCTGGCCGTTATAGACAATGACGTTTATGAAGTGAAATGTTAGTAGAGGTGATTTACTGAGCCACCTGCTTTAGATCGTGACATGATTTGGTGCGCATGGTCGTCTTATTGTGAACAACTGGAAGTGATGACCATGCCAGCTTTCGGTGTAAGAACTAGGTTATAACGGCATCCCGCTATTATCATTTAAAACAAAACGCTTCTGGTGTGATGCGAGATAGTTGATTTGTGTTATTAGATAATCAAAGTAAGGTATGAATTTCTGAACAGCCTGTACAATAAGAGATGATAGTGAAGGTCTAATGAAACGTTCCAANACCGCAGTTGCCAGGGAGTTTCTATGATTACCCAATATGGATGTTATGATGTAATTACTTTCCGAGGGAACTTTGGGCGTATTAGCTCTTTGCCACAGACTGATAAAATTTTGTTGTAAAGAAAAAACTGAATGGGGAATTCTGACATTTGTGCAACTTACCATCTGCAGCGCCGTTACATTCCCTAAGATTTCGGCAGATGAATATCAGGGAAACTTGATATTTGACGAACAATTTTTTTATTACTTTTTATTGGAGTTCTTCCGTTCCGTACTCGAAATGGGCGATGAGATCCAGAGCTCGGCGAACACAGCCCGCCCGGAACCAATTTCGTTTCCAACTGAGTTATGAGCTGACGGATTGAAAAGTTTGCGTAGGGGCGGGCGTGTCTGGGAGTTGATGGCAGAAGCACGGTACAGTCCTGGTAATCACCGCGAATTGAAAAAGTTGCGTATTGCTAAACTGCCGTAAATAGTTCCCCTCACCCCCCCTCTACAAATTAAAACTTAAGTTACCGGCCCTGTAAAAGATTTTTATAATTTGCGTACCTAACCTTGTAAGTCTGCTGCAGGCTGTAACCATTGTTTTGAAAGTTCACAATCGAAATGAATACAGACATTTTAATGCTGTAAGTGGACAATTAACTTTAAAAAAAGTTGACTTCATCTAAAGTTCACGTTCAAGATTTTTCAAGTTACTAAGTCATTAAATTTCTCGGCTAAAAAACATCTCAAATAAATGGCTAAGACGAAACAAGCCGCACAAACTATACAATTTGTCATTACATGCAAAAAATAATACAAATATGGCTATAGACTGATAAAGACATGTTAGGAAAAAGTACCGCCTTAAAATAGTTCACTGTTAGTCTCCTTCGAAATGCTCGTCTGATAAGTCCCTGCATGTGAAAATTTCGCTCTTAATGCTAAACGCGGTCTGCATTGACACTTAAAGGTATTCCAGTATTAATTTTAAGAAAAACTATTAGAATCGGAAAACTGTGCTAACATTCCACGTCTGCCAATGGAAACGAGGTACCCGTCAATTTATTACCCTAGTTACTCCAGGTCTGTCTGGCGACTGGTGGCAGATAAAGTAATCGGTTACTTCAGCACGAGACACAGAGATCACCAACCAGAAAGGCATATGGGAATAATTTAAAAAGCGACATGAAGTTAGTAAAGAATGAAAGTCATATCAAGTTTGCAGTATAAAAAGCGCAGCAGTTCCCTTTTAAAAGCTGACGAAATGTGGACGCGTTCGTAAGAACTAGTTCATTTTGACAGTTCACTGCACAAGACCGACTATAACTATAAGCGAACTTGACGTGTATGTAGAAGAGCCGGATGTAAACCTTTATCATGATCGCACGGCGTATTATGACCTGAATGTCTTCTGCCGCGGAACCCACAAACTTTTCCAGGGCTGAACATTCTGCTGGGGGACACGTGTTGCAGTATGCTTCGCGGATGGGCCTGTCGACATTTCTTTCCCGCTATATAAATAATGAACTGAAAAACCGCGACGCAGAATCAGGTTTGCGCAAGAAATTCTGTGCAAGTTTGGTGTGTCGCAGACGAAATGGCGAGGCGGCTCCTTTGATGTCGCCGTACCCATTCTCTGGTTCCGCGAGGCTCTGCGAACGGGTCAATTCACGGTTACTACAACTTTTCGGAAGCCATGCTTAAGAAATATTTCCAGGATATTTCTCCTCATGCAAACAAATATGATCAAAGTGTAGAAAATTACACAAAGGACAATGCACCGCTTTCGTGAGCACTCGTAATATTTTGCACAAGGACTATTTCTTACAAGGCAATACCAACACTCCTATTTTCTCCCTGTTTTTATTCATGTTAGAAATTAAATTTAATTTACAGATAAAATATACGTAAAACCTTAAAATAAGGTATTTTTATGTTGAAACAAGTAAATAACATTTGCGATACAGTCGTATTTAGGGGAAAAAAAAACCAAACACGACATACGTAGGGGGTTTTTTCAAAGGTTTGATTCACAAAGTGTGAAGAAACCGCGAATATACTATAACTGGCTACTTCTTGCTGTGAAAGATTGCCAGTTGGCTAGGATGGCGGGTAGGTTACCAAGCGCTGATTGGCGAATGGTGTTCAGATATGTTGTTAAAAAGGTGGTTAAAAATAACAAATGATTGAAAGGAAAAAGTAACTTAGGGCCTCAAAAGTGCTCACTTGACCGTGGACAGCCCATACTCGCAGGTTGTACCTACACGTCTGCATAAGGTCCCGGCGCACGGAAGAGGCCGCCGTGGTTCACAGCGGAGTCGATGCCTGCATGCATTCAGATTACGTCGAGCAGACAGAGCGGAAAGCTGGACGGCACTAGTTCTTTTCCACGACGAAAAGTTGGACTTACGCCGAAGTTTCTGTTCGTGGAACGAGTGGACCTGGCCGCTTTATCCAAGAGGTCCTCTGTTAATTTTATAAATATTGTTTAGGTGGTTCACCAACATGTATACTAGCCGAAGGTAGTGTTATGATAAAAATTTGAAATTGCGTTTTTAAAGTTTATTAACCATCCTCTAATGTTCGGGGCGTGCTAGTATACGAGCACTCGAGAAATGAGAGCTTTCCGAATAAAGAGAAATGTTAATAAAAAGTACAGTTCATTGAGTAGTCAGTCAGTATTTACTTATGCAGGGAAGCCTTTGATAGTATTTACTTATGCAGGGAAGCATTTTATTTATATTATGGTCACCTAATTGACTAATATCGAGGCATGATAGTCGTACCTTAGTTTGAAGTCTGAGACTGCTATGGACGTAAGATTCTGGCGGTTGTTAAATCTCGTTGGCGGCTTCTTGGTACATCTTGCGAATTATTTTGGAAATACGGTTAGAGGCCCCTGGAGGTACGGGGCCCGCTTACCTGGCTCTTAAACTATATTGCAATGTTTTTTAAACAAGTTTTTCCACGAAACTATTAAACGTGCGTCCAGTGCACTGATCTATTGAAATAGCACGCGCTTGAGACGAGCCTTTAAGTGCTTTCATGATGTCACACACACATGAGAAGAACCATTTCAGAGCACTCCAACGTAGTTAAAAATTGCTTTTGGAAAGCGCTCCCCACACAAATCCTTAAGAGCCCTCCATTGAACATGGCTACAGACGCGAGTCCACATTGAAGCACGACCTTCAAACTGGCGCGTGGGGGTCCAAGTTGGCGTTAGGCGTGGGTCACGTGGGCAATGTCGCTGGGTGGATCAGTTATATACAGGTTGTGTGCCGCACCCAGTCCTGAATACCTTACTGCATTGCAGTTCAGCTTTCCTTGCCGGTCTGCTGGAATCTCATTTTTACCTCGAGCCGATACTGGAGTTACGACCCAAAGAGTGCTGAAGTTTATGAATGAATAGTACTTTGAGTGGTTGATTGGCTTCCTAACAGAATCGCTCACATCTCGTGACAACGTGGGGTGGATACTAATTTCTCCGCTTGAGAGTCGCGGCGAGTGGCAAAAGCAAAGCAGCTGCGACGTGAACTAGGCATATTTTTTTTAGATCCTATGCTAACCCACAGTGACTGCAGATAGAGGCGTGTTTAGAAAGTGGCATTCTAATGTGATTTCTGGTCAGTGGACAGGAGGAATTGCAAGGGGATTATTACGAACACCTATCATGGTTCTGTTCGATCGAAGAATAACGGTAAATTTTGTTGGTCAACGAATATTGTAGTGAGTGTGATGACGTTGCGCCGTACACTGCGAGTGAACTAAGTAAATCGGCCTCTTCCGTTGCGTTTTTTTGAGTCAAGTGGTTGTGTTCACGTGAAAGCAACAGATTGTAAGGCCCACGACATGCCAATAAATTTGAGACTGCTTTGTCTTTTAGAATTTGTCAATCGCGTACTGCTGCTTTCAAGACGACATATCTTGCTGTTTTAACGTAGGACATCTGTGGTCCGAGAATAGTTGTAACTGTTAGCACCTTAGCCTGCAATTTTTTTATGTAGAAAATTTCATGGTTGAACGAGTTTCATCAATAGTTAGATCTAAAAACCTAGACGCCTATTAAGCTTTGTGAATGCTCCGAAACGCATTCTTATACTGTCGTTTTCTTGCACTTACCAAAGTATGGTATTTCATTGTTTTGGTTGGTGCAATAAAACAGAACATTTCCGTTTTTCAAGCGCAAATGTTTTACATGGCACGTGTATTATGCTCGGAGTGTCGACAATTCTGATTCAAGAAGAAAGGAAATTGTTTTACGCTTCGTCTTAATGACGTCTTAAGCGACGTTGATTCCATTCTAATGATTCGTACATGTTGATACTGAAGAGTTTCATGACCTTGCACAAACATTTGTACTCAGTATGTCAGTTTGTTTACGCACCTGATATTGCATGCAAATTTCATTATTTGGTAGTTGCGATTGTAATTTTTCACCTAACTGCAGTTTTTTTTTACCCGCTATTGCTCATGTGCGAAATCCTGAATGGAATGAATGTCTTCGTACCGCGATTGTGTGCGCGTGGTGTGTACATGTGCTCGCTTATCTCAGTCGTGATCGCGTCATAGCTGCACGCCCTTGACTCTAGCTAGCCAGTATTGTCTGCAATGTTAAGATAGCAATACTATCAAGGATTCTTCTATTTTCTTGGACATAACCAGAAATTCGTTGAAAACGGGACATNTGACTCTAGCTAGCCAGTATTGTCTGCAATGTTAAGATAGCAATACTATCAAGGATTCTTCTATTTTCTTGGACATAGCCAGAAATTCGTTGAAAACGGGACATTATATATATATATAGATAGAGTCGTTCATTTACCTATTTAAATTATTTTCAAACTTAAGACTTTGTATGAAGTAAAATGTATATTTGGTAAATTTCTGTACTTATTTTTTTTTCTAAACTTGGTTTCTTTCGTAAATGTAGCTTAGCTTGCTTATTTTTTTAAAAATAACTAAGTGTAATTACGTATTTAAACTGTGTAAACATAAAAAGGTAACTGGCATTTTAAACGTAACTGTACCAGTACTCCCTAGAGCACGGTTTCATAGACTCATGCTAGATTAACTGTTAAGTTTTACTTAATAAAATTTTGAAATATTTAGTGTGATTGAGTAGTCGTTTATGTGGTTAGCAGTCTAATCCCCAATTACACTGGCTTAGGTATAGACTCTAAGCGTAATTATGGACTTAGTAAGAGCGTCTTACCAAATCGTCTGAGAAACTGCAAAACACATTGTATAATTTTGAAGCTTGACTAAACTGTGAAATGACACTACAGTTTTGTATCCTGTCAAATGCCTTTATATTCAGTGTTAAAAGTAAGATTATAAATTATAGGAAAGATTATAATGAAGAAATGAAAGATAACATCTAAAACTAACAGTGGCGTGTGGTGAACAGCTGCACGGTAAGCTGCGTTTTGTTCTGTGCTGTTCTAATAGTTTGCTAGTTTACACATAGGCCTATTAAACGTAGTGGAGTTGACGCCATAGCACGTGTGTAATGGGTGCCTCGCCGCTCTCTTGCGTGTGGCCGCAATAGTCATTTTCTCCTGGCTCCACTCTGGTTATTGGTTCCTGCTACGTGCGCAAAGCGTATACAGGACTGAGCAAGCATCAGCTTACCTTGCAACATTTCAACAGACGCCACTGACAACCACGAAAACTTAATTACATCAAATTTGTGATTCTGTATTTAATTCCCCCCCTTCCCACCATTCACACAACGGTTCCTATAACAGCTAGCAGGCCATACTCTCGTCAGTTTGTCCTAATTAGATGAGATTTAACAGATGCTGTGGGGTTCGTAAAAATAAGGTAATAGCGTTTGAAAGCTAAGTATTGCTGCTTTCAGAAAATACTATTCAATGTTACACGTAATAGATATTGCTTAAAATTAATTTCAATAGGTGCTTGAGGTTTGAATCAGGAGTTTTTTTTTATCGCTCGCCAGTTTAGATCCCATCCTACAATGCGCACTTCACCGAAACTAGGTAATAAATCAGTCATGCAAGTTTTATTTTGGCGTAATTTTTTCCCTACGGCAATTGCATACTTAAACTGCCATAAATAAATGATTGATTCTCCGTCTCCAATTTTGTCTCTTTGCTGATGTTCACAAACTAATAAAACGTGTAGTTAAGATTCTGGGAGGTGTTCAGATATTCAGATCNTTTGAAAGCTAAGTATTGCTGCTTTCAGAAAATACTATTCAATGTTACACGTAATAGATATTGCTTAAAATTAATTTAAATAGGTGCTTGAGGTTTGAATCAGGAGTTTTTTTTTATCGCTCGCCAGTTTAGATCCCATCCTACAATGCGCACTTCACCGAAACTAGGTAATAAATCAGTTATGAAAGTTTTATTTTGGCGTAATTTTTTTCCCTACGGCAATTGCATACTTAAACTGCCATAAATAAATTATTGATTCTCCGTCCCCAATTTTGTCTCTTTGCTGATGTTCACAAACTAATGAAACGTGTAGTTAAGATTCTGGGAGGTGTTCAGATATTCAGATCAAAACTGGAGTCTTACTTGATTTTCACAATTTTACTTGCATGCCGTTCAAAACTTGGTCGAACTGTCACAGGAGCCAGCTAATATTGATTTATGCCTAATGCCTACCATCACTAGGCAGTGTGGTGTACATGTCCTTGCCCCCATAATTATTGTAAGTCCGCAAAAATAATTTTCAATATTTCTACATACAAAAATGTCTCGTACCAAATAGCACATCTACAGAACTCCCGCGTCCTGAAGTTTGTTTTTAAAGGCTGGACACAGGCACTCTTGTAGGTCNAGGCAGTGTGGTGTACATGTCCTTGCCCCCATAATTATTGTAAGTCCGCAAAAATAATTTTCAATATTTCTACATACAAAAATGTCTCGTACCAAATAGCACATCTACAGAACACCCGCGTCCTGAAGTTTGTTTTTAAAGGCTGGACACAGGCACTCTTGTAGGTCTACCGTATAATTAAGCTAGCGTAGTTTCGTTATAGCTATAATGTTAGAAGTATTCTGAAGTTCTCCCCAAAAACTCTCTCTTCTCGTCTCAACATAAAACCCTTATTTGAAAATAACAAAATGAGATGTAGCACAGTTAGCCATTTTACGTGGTGTAACATAGCTCCTACGTCTTATCAAACAACGTGCGTTTTCTAATGAAACAAGAGGTAGATGCAATTTGCCTGTACAAGGATAATAATGTTCAATCGATTGGAGGGGGGGAGTGGTGATTCGACGCTTCTCGTATTTATTTGATGATTGTGAACAACCTATGTATGAAATATTTTCAGGGGTGTAAGTAGTTTAACTAATCGTTCTGCGTGGTACAAATAATTTCTTCTGTGGAGACTTAAAATGCATATCGAGATATTTTAGGCCGTTCAACCGGCTAAACGACTGATGTGGTCATGAAAAAAGTTTGAGTTTAAATCCTGCTGCGAGATTTCCTGTTGCCCTAGCATAGCGCCGAATAATAAACTAGTCATTGTCAAGGGATTCCGTAGCTCTAGAGATAAGCGAGCAGTCAAGTGGATAAAGCGTGAAGAAATAAATAGCTTCTTACTTTTCATTTTGCCTGTGTTCTTGAATTTCCATTCGTGCCAACAGCCTGAAATAACATCTGCAGTGAGTGGAAATTGAATTTAAAATTCCCTCTCGCGTATGGGTTGCATTTCGTAAGTTTGATAACTCTTAATGACCTCTGAAGTGGAATTCAACTGTCGTTTGACAGTAGCGGGACTGGTATGTGTGTGTGTAGAAAAGTCTAATTTAGGAATTTAACTTGAGATTCGCCATCCAAGCAGATATTGACAGTACGCTGTTGACGGTCGAGCAGCTTGTTTAAGAACATGACTTTAACCTCAAAGCGTTCCCCGTACTAATTTATGTAGGCTATTCACTGTAAAGTGAGCACTTTTGAAACCCTCATTTGTAATAATATACAAAAAATATACTTTATTTTAGCGTTACACGTTAACTTCAGTGTACGGTGGAACATACACTGTTTATTACTTACGTGGCAGTATTTATTTAAAAAGGTGACTAAAGAGTAAAAAACGGCTGAAGGGAAAAAATAACTATGCCCTCAAAAGTGCTCACTTTACCGTGAACAGCCTATAGTTACGTATTGGAATTCCGTAATGAATAAGTTTAGAGTATCATCGTTTAGTGAACCCTCTGTAAAACCTTACGGCGTGAACTAAGGGCAAGAAATTGGAACATTTTAGTTTTAGAGAGTTTCTTGAGCCACAACCTGCACTCAATTTTTCTCTTAAATTTGTATAACTCAATAAAGAATGTTTTTATAGTTTGAAATGGGAAGAAGTAATGTTTCTCTAATGACTGCATCTTTTATCCTGCCAGCAGAAATATTTCTTGCAAATTAGCCTCAAGAGAATAGGTAAATTCAAGACTCCTAAGGCCCTTTTCTTGGATGTCACTTTGATATGAATGGGAAAAACCGTTTCAAAATGCAAGAAAGAGTAAAAAGAAAAAGGAAACTTGTGCTGTAAAAACAGACATTGGGACCAAAAAAGTGTGTAAAATGCAGGAAAGTGTAAAATCGGGGGGTGTAATACAGGGGTTCCACTGTAGCCGAGTTAGAAAACATAGTTCAGTATGTTCTTGAAAACTATGGAAATTTTAATATCTGGTAAGACATACACTGATACAAGTGTATTTGCTAAAACTTAATGTAATTTCTCCTTGTGTTAAGTTTTTTTCACGCCTTTCCGATGCGCCATGATGGTTTAGTGTTCTCTTTGTGCTGTCAAGACAGTTGCACTTTGCGCAGCAAGACGTTATTTTGGGTGTAGAAGAGGCGTTGTCACCCCTGTTGGCCCGAAAGGGCGGCTGTTAAGTTACGGCCTCACGCTGCAGTTTTTTGGCTAGAGTATTTTCGAGCATGACGGCACGGCCGGGCCCAGCGGCCATTAGTTGTGCCGGACAGTAAGTGCAGCTTCTCGTCTTGGTGCAAGGCCAGGTTGCCGCCTCTATCTGTCGGCGTGCCCGGGACAAGGTGTGCGGATGACCTCACCGGACCCCTTCCGCAGGTGACTCAGCCGAGCCGGTCCACCTGCTCTCCGCGCTGTCTACTCCCTGTTGCAGCCTAGGCAGGTGAAGAATGTAGCTATCTTTGCCCCTCCTCAACCCTGGTTAATCTCTCGAGACTCTTGGCAACAAATATTTATCAGTTTGCTCAGTGTATTTACTGCACATGTCAAGATGAAAGCATCACTTCATCGTGGATTTTTGTTTCACCCTAGTTTATTTTCAGATAAAATATTTGAAAACTAGGGCTGTCATGTTATAGGACATAGGTATATCAACATATATATTTAAGACCAAGTTTGTTGTATCTGCTACAGTAATAAGGATTCTGATTTATGATCTCTCACATGAGAAAACAGAGACCGACATCAGGAATTCTGTGAAGTAGTTCTGTATGTAATGAAGCTTGAATTTTATTGTTATATCTCCACGGAAAGTTATAAATAGGTATGGATACACTAGGTGGCAAGAATATCACCACCTTAACACAAAAAACTGAGTAGTCAAATATGTGTATTAAGAGGTATATTGTTTCACAAACTTATGCGAATACCTAGCAACTGAGCGCTGTAGTAGACCTTAATGTCGGACGTGTGTTGCCCCGTCATGGCGACTGGGCAGATAGATGATTTTTGTTACTGCGAGCGTCACCTCCTTTACGCCGTATTGTATTCACCAATGCGTAGTTTCATTACATAATGGTTTTGTGTTTCCGTGCAAACTACACAACCTTCAAGCACACACTGACGTATATTTAACGCAGCGGGTGTGCTGTGCCTTTACTTATGCCTCGTCATAAAATATCTTCATCGGACGTTGTAGGTACTACTTCCTTGTGTATGTTAGATAAGAGTGTGACATTAAGTGGTATTATACGGTACAAAGGTGCAAACAGTTTTTTATGCGAATTGTTCCAAAACTGTTTCGTCTTGTATGCCCTAACATGGTATTTCTTAATTATATTTCTTCTGTGTGAATACTTCTGTACGTGACTGTAGGTTAATTTTAAAGGATATGGCAAGATTTTGACATATGTTCAGCTGTTTTGTGACGTAAATTACTGCCTAGTGATATTAAGCGCTACCAATCCTGCCTTGCGTAATTCTCAGCCATCTGTTGAGTGATGTTATTCGCGTATTTGACATTTCCTCGCAGCACTTGTCACTAGAGTAAGAGTGAATCATGCACGCTTCGTCAGGCGATGACGTAACACCCAAGAGGCCCACGCCGAAGAAGAATTGAACCGGTAATATATGAATTTGTGCATTACTTTATCTGCTATTTAAACATGGCTGCATTCATGAGCACACTAGAGAATAAACAATTATGGTTATTGTTAACATGGGGACGGTCTGTTATCAGTTTAACAAACTTCAGAATGTGTTGACTTCTGCAATTTTATTAAATTTCAGTTAGTACTAGTGTTATGTTCACCTGTATACCTGATATTTTAATCTATTTGCAGCCAGCTTCTTATTTTGTGATTTTAATTTGTCTTGACGAAACCATTGTGACTGATGTGGTTAGATTCCTGCCACCGGAAATTCAGTTTTGCAGTTGGTTTTAGAAAATCTGGCTCTTAAAATGAGAATTTTCTTACCTTAGTAGAGGCTTGGGCTGGAGTTAAATTCTGAAAATGGATTGAATTTCACAATGCCTTAATTGCACGTAAAGTGATCGTAAGTATTGCAGCACCTTCAAACTTGAGGGGTAAGTTAATTAGCTTGTATCCATGAATTGATAATTTATATCGGTGGGAGTTAGTTTACAGTTGACAATTTTGAGCATCTCTTGCGACTGACTGAAGCGTCTATAAACTCTCAAATGTTAGTTTTCTTTTCACGGCCTTAGTACGAGAGGTCGCTAAGCGTCTCTAAGTTAGCATCCGGGGTGAGACATGGATATCAGCATATTTAAAGTCCTGGTTTGTATTTGTAAACCTCGGAATATTTCGGTGACAGTGCAAAAAGTTTCCCCATTTATTTTAAAAACTAATAATGGGAAAACAGATCAGATATATTGTATGAACATAACGTTACCAAATTCATTACAGCGTTTTCGTTTACCATACCGAATTGTATCTGCGAATGGAAACTCAGTCGCCGTGTATGGTATCGATTGCCGAGGACAAAGCGGCTGGAACTGCCCAGCGATTAATTATTTCGAGTTTATATCATGCACATGGCCTGCTTTGTCTATGGAAGTGTAGTGTTTTGTGCTACCAAGATATTGTAAAAATGTCTCCAGGGACGGACAATCTGTAGACTATGTAAAGAGGTTGCCGAATCTTGAAAATGAGGGGGTTACCTCAATTGACATAGCATAAGTGGCGAAGTTATATTACTTAGTCTTGTCAGAACCGTTATTATATTCTGTACCATATAAGAAGGCCACTTTCTTGACAGTTGACAATCGCCGCGCCTTTTCGTTTATGTATCCATTCGCCATCAAATGGCGTTTCAAGAATAGGCTTTGATGTGGCCAGGAGGTGCTGCTGCGTGCGGCAATTGGTGAACTGCTTTGGTGGCGCTGCATTCGTAAACGGAGCTTGTGGACGTGTGTAGGGTCGTTCATAAACGGGGTTTACGAAATACAAGTTACTTTAAAAATTATACAGAGCTCGCGGGAAAATAAAATTATTTATATATGCACGTGAATACGTTATTTAAAAAAAAAAAACTATAACATGTTTCTGAGTGTAGTTCGGGATATGGATGACAGATGGCGTGGAAGGGCATATTGCAACATATGGTGCACTTTTAACCCACAAGATAGCAGCACCTGGTTTGAGAGTCTGGAAACTTTGGATTTTTTCGTCACATTTGGATACGTATCGTTTTATTGTGCATCTCATTTTGAACACCTATACATTACTATTTTATCACGAAGTTTCGTTTCTAAAACTAAAAACTGCTGTTTTATGACCACGTAAAATAAAATGTATTAATTAATGTACGAACTCTTTCTTATGCGCGTATTTTCTGCTTGTGTGATGTGCTTCGGCACTGCTCTCAGAATAGCCAACGTAATATTAACTTTTGTTCGTTCGTGCATCAGCTGATACAGGATTTTGTAAATGGGACGTTAGTTGTTTTCAATATATTAAGTTGCCACTCACTGACTGTCAGAATGTGGCCTCCTTATATGAAATGAACTATACTAGGTTTTATGCAATGCTAAGGTAAAATGTTATGAAACTGTACTTCGCTGTATTTTTATGTATAGGCTATTCACGGTAAAGTGAGCACTTTCGAAGGCCCTGTCATTTGTAATAGTCTATAAATATATTTTATTTTAGTCTTAGACGTTAGCTTCAGAGTGCGGTGGAATATACACACTGTGTTTATTACTTAAATGGCTATATTTATTTAAAAAGGTAGTTAAAGGATAAGAAATGGCTGAAAGGAAGAAGTAACTAGGGCCTCAAAAGCGCGATGAGCCAAATGCAATCACGCAAGTGTGTCTGGTGTTGCACCTCATAACGTTTTGCCGGTATACTTTAGCCATTTATTCTTGCGATGAACTCGGCAATAACTTTTAAAATATTACTAGTGATAAAATTTCAAAAATTGGAAAGGGCTCCAACACTTAAGAAAACCTATTAAAATATAGTCTTTAAAATCAGCCTTTGCGCGTACACGCGAATCTTTAAATAAATTTTATGGGAATAACTTTTTGTTTCTCAAGGAAAGTAAAATACTATCTACAGCCACCGCGGTTTACTTTTACCGTATCCATTTAAAGAGAATTTCTAAAAAATAAAATTTTCTACGCATATTCTTTGAGATACTAGGAATTTACACAGTGCTCTACAAAGTGGCATCTGTGGTTAATCCATCAGCTTGCATTGCGTGTAATATCATCCTACTGTTAACGAGTCTTAATTTGCGGGAAATTCATCTCCCTGGGAATGCATATTTACAGTCTTCGGAGAACCCGTCGCCATGCTTCATGGTCAGACGTGACCTTGAGTGAGTGAAGGGATTTGGGCGGCTGTTAACATCAAGGTCTTGAGAGCCGGAGAGGGTGAAGCGAGGTAAGATGAAAAGGCGGGGGAAACGGGAGATCCCCCGAGAAAACCCGCAGACCAGCGGTATCGTCCGGCACTATTCCCGCATGCGAAAATCCAGGAGCGACCCCGCCGGGAATCTAACCCGGTTCGCCTAGGTGGAAAGCGAGTAGTCTAACCACGACACCACCGCGGCCCCACGTGACCTTGAGGCGTCCAAATAATTTAGTTAGGAATCTGCTCAAACGGCGTGCAGCACGAAGGGATGAAGGCTTCTTCCTGCAGCTGTTGCAATGCACTGGTGGTTGCCGGGCAGCGCGGCGTCCTATCACGCGGCGCGTAACCGCAGTTCAAGGTCGGAGGGGCGTCGACTGCGGCCACACGACGGACATCCGCGGCGGCCGGCGGTCTGCCCTGCTCGCCGCGCCTTCCTTCCCCGCTCTCGCCATTTGTGCGCTCGCTTCGCCGCGCAGTCCCGACATTCCTACAGATATTCCGACGTCCCTTGTAGCGTGTTTTGCATGGCGAATATGTCCCGTAAAGACTGTTCACGGTAAAGTGAAAATATCACGTTCCTACCTACGTGTATTTTAACAAGCACACTGATTGACATGCGCCTATTAAAGGTGTCAACGACGAAGGGAAAGCAGTTCCATGCTTCCATGTCTTTAAAGCCAATTGGAATTTTTAGGTCAACATTTGTAAATACTGGCATTATTTTAATATACTATATGAAGTGTAATAATTAGCAAACGTCTAAAATAATTACCTTTATAATTTCGTATTTTTCTTTGGCTGGCTCGTATATAAATTGGCGAGGCCCATGGAGATGTCAATTTTACATGCGGTGGAAGAATACACACTGTGCATACAAGTAGATCTTATGCAGGCGTTTCGAAATTGCTCAGTTTAACATGAGCAGCCTATAACGGAACTTCATGAGCTACTATGATTGTCATTACTGCAAGTAATTAACGCTTCTGCCGTAATGCTCTCCACGGTTAACTGAGCACTTTTAAAATCAACCTCAGAAACACGTCACTGCTCCTACTTGCATATAATTTAACGGGGACACTTATTGGTACGCGCCCAATAAAGTTGGTAACTACAGAAGTAAACTACCTACTTCAATGTCTCAACTTTGAATCGTCAGCTACACATTACTTCTTTTGCTTTGTTTTTTTAATGTGTGTAAGTTTAAGGACTAGCAAATATTTAAAATATTTACTTTTTATTAATTCTACAGTTTTTATTGACGCATGAATAAAGCGATGAGGCCTAAGACAATGTTAATTTTATGTATGATTAAAGAATATACAACGTTCACAAAAGTATAGGCAAATATGGCAAATTGAGCACTTTTCAAATACTTTTGAATAATATTCAATACATATATTTTTATGTTAGCTTTGAACGCCAAACTGTGTTTATTACTTACATGGCAATATTTATTTGAAAAAGCTGGTTCAAGGATAAAAAATAGCCGAAAAGAAAAAGTAACTTGGGCCTCAAAAGTGCTCACTTTACTATGAACAGCCTATAGATCTTACAGGGCTTTCAAATATGCTCAGTTTACCGTGAACAACGTGTACCTTCTGTTTGAACTGCGTCTGGTTGGCGTGTGCAGTGCAGAGTTTTTTTTTGTAGAGAAAGCATCATTAAAGAATTTATATTTTGTAGTGGTATATAAAAACTTGGCCAAAGACAAGTTTCAACTCCAAAAATAATTTTGTTGGGCGTGACAATGACTAAAGACTATTTTCAGAATCAGTTTTAGATGCTAAATGTTCTTGTAGAAACTTTAGAGTTGTATTTAGACACGCATCATGCATATTTTTATTAGCATGCCATTAAATACAGGCGGGTCGCATACGAAAAACCCTACGGCAGTTGTGCATCTTACACGTAGAGGTGAGGCAAGAGGTGAGTGAGTAAAAGTAGGCCATAATGGCAGGGTTTCTAAACTATTGAAAAATTTTGCAATATGTTTACGTGGAGAACTCACGACGGGAATGAGTGAGACTTGAAAGAAACTAGTGTTCCAATATAAACCAAAATACGGGCAATTTATAGGTGCGTTATATTAAATAATCTGTGTTGAACTTTGACACAGACCTTCTGTCGATTAATGTTGGTCATCGTTTAGTCCCATAATTGAACACCGCACTTAAGAGCACGCCAGTCTAGCGTCTTGCATGTAGAGATGTTCAGTTGACGATCATACCCCTCTCCCCTCGCAGCTTTTCATTAATTCTGTGCTTACACACCGGTACGAATATATGATTGGTCGGGTCACTTTATTTGTGTAGACCTAGATTACACATACCATCGTCGTACGGCAAAAGTGCGGTCACGGCGCCGACACAAGGTAGCCGTATTCCTAATAGGTCTTACGCAGAATCACAACGGTAAACAAATGCGCACGATGTCGGTATGCAAATTTGACTTTATCACTTTTCGTCTATACCGAGCCTCGTCAGGAAACGTCCTGCTAATAGCCCACGGAATGTTGCACGCAATCCTTAAATGCATTGGTGTAACAGTTCTGCTGCTGTATGGCGGGTTTGTTGGTGCTCAAATTTTCAGTGGTTTAAATTATTTTTGACGTGCAGCAGTTTGCTGTCCTTTCCTCGATGTAGCCTCTTCCAATCGGTTTCGACTTAATGTTTATTGTGGTTTGTACAGGCATGACTGGGATTATTTCGAGCAGTGCTGTGTCATTCTTTTCCCGTTTTGTTGGTCGTTTGCCCCTATTCATCTTGCTAGTGGGGTTTCCCTCATTGTCAAGTCCCTTGGTAAACGCAGAGAATAGTTTTTTCGATCCCACAATTTTCCCGTCACTTAAAGTTGATTCGTACACGCACTATTGGTGTCGCTTTCATCGGTGCCCTCGCAAACATTTGCAACTTATTTTCGTACCCCAAGAGTGTTGGCCGCTAAAACTTGTGCCTAGAGCTTTTAGAAACTTTGTCATCTATGGGTATTCTTCGCCTATTAAAAGCTTTTGTCGAACCTTTTCTAATGGAACGAAGCTGTTTTGTGAANGATAAAACTCGGGCCTAGAGCTTTTAGAAACTCTGTCATCTATGGGTATTCTTCGCCTATTAAAAGCTTTTGTCGAACCTTTTCTAATGGAACGAAGCTGTTTTGTGAACCTGCAGTAGCACGTAACTTTTGTGTTAATTCGATCATATACGAGATTGGTTTGAGTAAAGGACATCAGAGAAGTAATTAAAAATGGTAAGTGATAACAGCGTGGTCGTGGTTATAAAGTGACTATACCCAGGAAAGTGGACATCGTCCGTGAGTATTTGCCGGAAAGTGGTATATTTTCTTCATTTATTTTCTAGGGTGTTTCCAGGAGGGAGTGAAAAGTGAAAGCAATAAAAAGGCTAAAATTATTTTCAAAATTTCCTACGCATTAATTTTTTTTTCTTATGAATTGGCTATGTTAGAATTGTCATGAATATTTCTTGGAAATTCTTAGCGGGGTTCGCTTGTATTTCTTTTGTTATTTTTGAGACAAGATTTAAAGTATAAATAGCTAGGAGATAACGTATAACTGCAAGTGAACCAAAACTTAACAACTTTTTAAAACTTGTGCAAATTAATGTTTTGATAAAATTATTTCCGCTTAATCGTTTTTATAATTTATTTTTATTAAATTATCGATTTCGTGTCAAGATATCATAAAATATCGAAAAAAAAATCTAGGTAATAAATTGTGGCTCTTGAACAGGTTTCGAACCTTTCCCCGAAGTTATGAACGGATGTGAGTTTCAGCATCACATGTCGTGCGAACAGATTGCCACGTTAACCTGCGCGACGCCACCAAGCCGCAGTTTGCAGCTCGTAACATAAGTTAGTATTGACCCGGGAATAGTGACGGAGCGACAGTCGTGTGGCTAGGATGCAGTAGACGCTGACTCGGCCGTATCGGAGAGCTGTGTCGCGGAATTGTGCTATAGAAAGTTTTGTTTGCACGGCAGCGACGACTGCTGCAAATGGCAAATGTGTGGATGGTACTGTGTCGTGGGAAATTTTAATTTGGATGTTACGGTCTATGGAAAGGTCTCGGTTCGCGAATTCCCGAAACAGATTAATTAAATATATTCTGGTGGGGATACATTTTACAAGATGTTTTGAGTGCTTGCCCCTGCCATGTAGTTGACATAGCCTGTAGTTTTAAATTATAAAATCGGTAAACGTCAAAATTTTAAAATTATCAAAAGTAAAACTTTGTTAAGACGTTTTTAAGGGACTGAAAAATAATGATTATAACCAGGAAAAATTCTTAAAAGCCTCAAATTACATATGTGCATATAAACAAGGTGCGAAATGTTTATATTTAATAAACAGGAAATCTTCTAAACATGGTTTCACTGTAGTATCTAAAACTCTAGGATGTAAAAATTCATGTATCTTGAAAAGTAAATTTTCTAACAGAAGCTTTTAAAAAAGTATGTTAAAATTATTCCTTAATTTTATAAGTATAGAGTTTTACATAACTTTTTTTAAATTTGAAAACTATTATTTTTGCGTATATACTGTTTCTGTAAATTATTAATCGTAAAGTATGAATTATATTATCTATTTCTGTGTCTGATTGTTTCAATTCAAATATTGTACATTGACGCTAATGATTTTTAAAAAGGACAATGACTGGCCACTGCACCGCTAGTCTGATCTGAGGCGCGAGTATTTTCGGTAATTCAGCGACATTTTAGAAGAAAGAAGTTCAGCCTTTGTACTCCAGTTGCCCAATTGGGATGGGCCATTGTGGGTAGGAACACAATTGTGGCATACGACGCATGCAATGCAACGGGCAGAGAGAGTAACTCCACTTTCGAATAGGAGTTCGTAGAGTTACAGAAATTAAGTATAGTTGATGACTGGCGACTGTAGATTAATCTGCTCATTGTATCCGATTCTCATATGCAATTGATTGTGAATAGGCTTAAGACGTCACGTGGAAAAAAGAAACCGTGCGCATTTTTTATCGTACGGAAGCCACGGCCGCAGCACAGTGCGTACGAAAGAATCTTGCTCCAAGGCCCGGCAGTCNTTTTTTTTTTTTTTTTCGTAATTGGCAATAGTATTTTTGAGGTCCTAGTTACTTCGTCCTTTCAGGCATTTTTATCCTTCAACTACCTTTTTAAGTAAATATTGTCATGGGAGTGATAAACAGTGTGTATTTCATAGCACTCGAAAGTTAACGTCTAAGTCTAAAATAATATATATTTATTGACTATTATGCCAAATGAGAGGGCCTTCGAAAGTGCTCACTTTACCGTGAATAGCCTGCCTATACATATGTAGAAGTAGTGGTTGTCGTGGGCGCGCGGGTTGCACGCAGGTGCTGGCGTGGGAGTGGTGTTGCCAGTGGGCGGACAACCCGTTGAAGAAGTCGCCATCAATCACGCGGGAAAGACTCGCGAGTGGCAGGTGCCGGGGAGGCAGCCAGCACACTACCTTGATGCTATGAGTCANAAGGGAGCCTTTGACAGCCGCACTTGTGCGCGCAGTTACCTCGTGCAGAACTAAAGGCTCCGGCCGACCTGGCGCTTTATTCTGCTTTCGAGACAGAGAAACGCGAAGTCGGTAAGGGTGACCCTGCCACGTCCATAAAGTGCGCCATCGCCGATAAACGCATTGTGTGTACCTATGCGACTTCCATTGGTGACCCATAGGTGGAAAGTCTGTAAGGAGTTCCAATGCAAGGCCATTGTAATTTTGTGCGTCTCTGACGCTTAAATTTTGAGATACAGCACTTTGAAAAATCGGTTTTTAGCCATTTTAGAGTGCTCTGAAATGGTGTTTCTAATGTGCGTGACTTCTTGGAAGCACTCAATAGCTCTCCTCTGATATAGGAATTCCTTTTGTAGATCAGCACATTGGACGCACGTTTAATATTGTCATAGAAAAATGAGTATTTAAAACACAGTAACGCAGTTCAAGCGCCAGGCAGGCTGGAGCCTCAAGTGAAAAATGTGCCGTTATTATTGTGCGCAGTCGGAAGAGTCTGCTTGTACACTGATGCGGAAGGCAGAGGGATGGTTTGGAAATTGACACGCCGGTGTATTTTTTGGAAAGGGCAGTGGGAGCGGGGAAAGGTTCTCGTAAAGTTCCAATTTTTTCTTAGTCATTCGTATAATCGGGGTTGATCCGAAAAAGTTCTCCTAAATTCCAGAATAGAGGGCGTGGATGCCGTAGATATCGACAGCAGATTAAAATGGGACTCTTAGATTTACGGAAAGGTTAGTTACCAACATCAACTCAGATTTAAAAGTATGTTTGGCTGACTACTATTTTATAAAATGCCACGTCTTTCTAAGCTTTGAATTGGTTTGTTTAAAATTTTCTGTTTGACTTGTACACTATTGATATTTAATTTTCTACGTTCTTTCTTTTCACTTTTCTATTATGCGACCATTTATCGCTGTGATGAAGTTGGCTGAACGTTTTCCGTAATTTGTTACGGGTTTTTCTTAGTTTTGTGAGTAGACTCTCTGTTGGCGATTAGCTCAATTTGCTTTGTGAATTGTTGACCATAAGATTCGTATTAGTTATACCGATCTAATTAAATTCCACCGTATAAATTTAAGCACAGTAGATAGGNCATAAGATTCGTATTAGTTATACCGATCTAATTAAATTCCACCGTATAAATTTAAGCACAGTAGATAGGTCTACATAACACCGCTCTTTTTATACGTCTTGGAAACCACGTATGTGTGGGTGGCTGCTTTGTCATGCTTTCTCTGCTTTCTCTGAGAGTTGCTTGCAAATGCCTCCGACATAGCTCTTCGTGTTCTGGGTGCTTGTGGTGAAGGAGAGCAGTGGTTTTGGTCGGGGAGCGGTGCATATTAGATTTATGTTAGCACAATCGCAAGGGCGTGCGGTGAATCAAGCGGAATGTTAATGGGAGTAGCAGCATTAGACTTCGAATATCCTGCAATGGAGTTAAGTCTTCTAGGCGAGTGCCATTTAATGACAGATTGAAGGTTTTTTTAAAATGTATTAAAATAATTAAGTTTCTCTTGATTGGAAATAGCAGAATTGTAACTAAATTACGCAGTGCTGCAGTTAATAGAACTAAAGGGTTGGTGCGAAAAACTAAGATTTAACTGTGTTTGGATGCGATTGTTCTTTCGCAGTTAAATGTGATTGTCACATTGATGAAGCAATGAATATCGTAACAGGGCTTAAGGCGTAATCTCTACCACCCTATTCGTCATCAGACGTCATCAGAGGTGATGCATATGTTATGAATTTAGTAACTATTTCTTAAACAGTACGGAAATAGTTGCCAACTATGCTTATACGTGGGCTGAAGACATTCTTGGCCCTATCACCTTGATGCTGCGTTCTGGCTGGCACGAACGTAGTTTTGCGTCGGCCATCAAAGATGGCTAGGGGAACCAAGGCAAGATGGCAGTGTGATATACCATTGCGTGATTTGCATAAGTGCGATTNGGGAGCCTTTGACAGCCGCACTTGTGCGCGCAGTTACCTCGTGCAGAACTAAAGGCTCCGGCCGACCTGGCGCTTTATTCTGCTTTCGAGACAGAGAAACGCGAAGTCGGTAAGGGTGACCCTGCCACGTCCATAAAGTGCGCCATCGCCGATAAACGCATTGTGTGTACCTATGCGACTTCCATTGGTGACCCATAGGTGGAAAGTCTGTAAGGAGTTCCAATGCAAGGCCATTGTAATTTTGTGCGTCTCTGACGCTTAAATTTTGAGATACAGCACTTTGAAAAATCGGTTTTTAGCCATTTTAGAGTGCTCTGAAATGGTGTTTCNGACGCTTAAATTTTGAGATACAGCACTTTGAAAAATCGGTTTTTAGCCATTTTAGAGTGCTCTGAAATGGTGTTTCCAATGTGCGTGACTTCTTGAAAGCACTCAATAGCTCTCCTCCGATATAGGAATTCCTTTTGTACATCAGTACATTGGACGCACGTTTAAAATTGTCATAGAAAAATGAGTATTTAAAACACAGCAACGCAGTTGAAGCGCCAGGGAGGCGTGAGCCTCAAGTGAAAACACTGCCGTTATTATTGTGCGCAGTGGGAAGAGTCTGCTTGTACACTGATGTGGAAGGCAGAGAGGCGGCTTGGAAATTGACACGCCGGTGTATTTTTTGGAAAGGGTAGTGGGAGCGGAGAAAGGTTCTCGTAAAGTTCCAGTTTTTTTCTTAGTCATTAGTATAATCGGGGTTGATCCGAAAAAGTTCTCCTAAATTCCAGAATAGAGGGCGTGGGTGCCGTAGATATTGGCAGCAGATTAAAATGGGACTCTTAGATTTACGGAAAGGTTAGTTACCAACATCAACTCAGATTTAAAAGTATGTTTGGCTGACTACTATTTTATAAAATGCCACGTCTTTCTAAGCTTTGAATTGGTTTGTTTAAAATTTTCTGTTTGACTTGTACACTATTGATTATGATTTTCTACGTTCTTTCTTTTCACTTTTCTATTATGCGACCATTTATCGCTTTGATGAAGTTGACTGAACGTTTTCCGTAATTTGCTACGGGTTTTTCTTAGTTTTGTGAGTAGACTCTCTGTTGGCGATTAGCTCAATTTGCTTTGTGAATTGTTGACCGTAAGATTCGTATTAGTTATACAGATCTAATTAAATTCCACCGTATACATTTAAGCACAGTAGATAGGTCTACATAACACCGCTCTTTTTATACGTCTTGGAAACCACGTATGTGTGGGTTGCTGCTTTGTCATGCTTTCTCTGCTGCCTCTGAGAGTTGCTTGCAAATGCCTCGGACATAGCTCTTCGTGTTCTGGGTGCTTGTGGAGAAGGGGAGCAGTGGTCTTGGTCGGGGAGCGGTGCATATTAGATTTCTGTTAGCACAATCGCAAGGGCGTGCGGTGAATCAAGCGGGATGTTAATGGAGTAGCAGCATTACAGACTTCGAATATCCTGCAATGGAGTTAAGTCTTCTAGGTCAGTGCCATTTAATGACAGATTGAAAATTTTTTTTAAATATATTAAAATAATTAAGTTTCTCTTGATTGGAAATAGCAGAATTGTAACTACATTACGCAGTGCTGCAGTTACATAGAACTAAAGGGTTAGTGCGAAAAACTAAGATTTAACTGTGTTTGGATGCGATTGTTCTTTCGCAGTTAAATGTGATTGTCACATTGATGAAGCAATGAATATCGTAAGAGGGCTTAAGGCGTAATCTCTACCACCCTATTCGTCATCAGAGGTGATGCCTATGTTATGAATTTAGTAACTATTTCTTAAACATTACGGAAATAGTGGCCAACTATGCTTATACGTGGGCTGAAGACATTCTTGGCCCTATCACCTTGATGCTACGTTCTGGCTGGCACGAAAACGTAGTTTTGCGTCGGGCATCAAAGATGGCTAGGGGAACCAAGGCAAGATGGCAGTGTGATATACCATTGCGTGATTTGCATAAGTGCGATTATTGTATTTACAAATAGTATATAGTTGTGATTGGTATAGGCGTCCTTAGCATATGCGTACTTGGCATAAGTCGTAGAATATATGCTTATAACAATGTGGAGCATGAAGTTGCATGACAGGGAAATGAACTCGAACATTCTTGAGACAAGATGGATTTAACTGGTGCGGGAAATTTTGCTGATATTCGGGAAATTTTAGGCGGTTTTTGAGGGTAAAAGAGGCTATTTTGAGAGGGAAAAGGGGAAAAAATTAAATCCAAGGTGGCCGCCGTGGCGCTGTGACTCCGCTGCCAGGAGCCAGTTCTCCCCATTTCATTCTACTAATAATTGGAGTGCAAGTACAGGGACTTTGACATATTTTTAACCAGTAATATGGATTTGACTAAGGGAAGTTGTTAAAGTGGGTATGATTTACTTAATATATTTACTTAATAACAAGGATTGGGTTTGACGAATTCTTAGCGACCACCTAACACATCTATGTTTTTGAATAAATTGGAACTGGAATAACGTAGCGCGTTGATACGTGTTAAGTTTGAGCTCAACTTCTCGCTCTCTCTCGTTAGTACCTCGATACAAAACTGCCCTAGTCATAGAGGATTTAGTTGCCAATTCTTCCGCTGTTTTTTGTTGTAGTCAGTAGCATGTTTTGCCGGAAGATATAAGATAAAACAGTAACGTTCTGGAAAAATGCTAAGCACATTGCTTGTGCAATGAAATATAAGTAGTAAACATTACATGACTACATTCATGTGTTGAACACATGCGTTCTCTGTTTTGTTCGGATTATGTTCAACAAACGTTGCAGAATTTAACGCTATGTGCGTAAAATGTAAAACTTCTATGGCTTCAGTTGAATAACCACTATTGGCATAATTGTATGCATTATTTGTATTCTGAAGTATCGAGTTATTTGTGCAAAATTTGTTGTAGCTGGGATATAGCCTAAACAATTAGTTAAATAAACTGAAAGAAGTGTAAAAAAGAGATTCAGTTTTGTCTCGGCAAGTTGACAGATCGTCGTAAGCACGCGATTTAACAATCTTCCGAGCGTTCTGCCCTTGGCACATTTGCGGTCATCAGCGCAGTGTATTGTTTGTATACTTCTCCAAGATGTCTGGTCACCATCGTCGAAATTTCTATCGGCATTACGCTTCCCACAGTAAGTTTTATTGTAACGTTAGTTTTGGATTATATTAAAACCACTGGTACCGTGTAAATTATTTTTCTGTATTTCTTTATTTATTTATTTATATATTTCTTTATTTAGTAAAACAGCGTATTTTCTTTTATATACGTGCGAGCTTTATTAATACCCATATTACGGATAGACTGGCCGGCAGTCGTAGGCTTGCTTTTGTCAGACGTCCTCTGCCCCATTTTATTTCTCGTTAATTACTTGTGAAGTGTTTTTAACTGGTGGAATAATATCTACTTGCAGTTAATTGTCGCTTCAGTTCTACTCGCACCGTCTACAACTAGCATTAATTTAAATGCCAAAATGTCCTAGTTTAAATATGAATTAACGCGCATTTTTTTCACCATAGAATATTGACCGTTAGAAATTGTTGTAAATTAGCATCCGCAGACTAATTACCAATTCTTCGAAGGTTAAACAGCTTTCGGGGCGATGCTTTACGTACGCAGGCCTGTTCTTAATCATCGCAGTGCTGGAGTACATACATCAAGAGAAGAATGCTGCGGGCAAATAACTTGTCTTGTTTCATCAGCTGGTCTAGTTGTAAAGATGCCAATATTGTTTGGAAAAAGTCCTAGATTCCAGTTGGGGCGATGAGTTTTAGGTGTGGAAAATTTGAGTTCACTGGGTGTGGAACAGGTTTTAGAAGTTCTTATATAAGGAAGTGCAAACAACCTGAGAATCAATTTCCCGCGATAACCTTGGAAACTCTGTGGTTTCAATCACGCGACTGGAGTCAAGATACTTGTGAATGATCTCTATATTTGTCATTCGAGATTCAACTTGCCATGAAGTATTTCGTGTGAAGTTACAGGAAGTCACCTTGATCATGGAAGGAAGAGTTTGCTCGGCAACAATTTTTCGATTTTATGGAAACTGAAATAAAACTTGCCCGATTACTGTTCGTGACTGAACGGAACGTCCCTGGGAGGAATTTACTTTAGCTTGACAGCGTCAAGCTTTGAACACGGGACCGAGGTTTGTACGGGACGTCTCATACCTCTGGCCAAGAGCTGGCTACATGCCAACCTGGGTTTTCCTGAAACCGGTCTGTCCCAGCACAACCCTGTATCCAGAGCTGATCCCATGATCATGCATTGTAATTACTACTACCTAGTCAAAAAACGTAAGTGGTCATGGGGTAAAATTACAACGCAATATTCTTTTTATACTCTGATGTAAAGATCGGGGAATTGAGAAGTCTTATCTTACGGAACAGAATAAACAGTTGTATGGCAAGGAGATAAAAAAAACTGAACGTCACTGCAGATGGTTGGACTAAAAACCTACGACCCTCTGAGAGTTACTGAAATTACCATCAGTAAGAATTGTATTTTTTAAATGCCTTTTCTGGGGATAGGTACTGCCAGATTATTTATTTGCCGATACACGCATACGGGCACATACTGATTATAAATGCAATATCTGACTTAATAGTTCCCTCGTAGCTTAAAGTGTACAAACAAATAAGTCTGCCGGAGAGGTGCTTTGCTCCATTTATGGATAGTTTTATTTGCAGAGACTTGTTTTCTACAGAAAACTTTCAGCAGAAAACTTTTTATTTTTTTTGGCAAGTTGCACAGACTCACTCCAGAACTTAAGAATTGCATTCAAGAAACGTTTACACGTCTAAGTTTTCCAGTTTGTCCATTTCTCTCTAAAGCATGTTTTTGTGATAGTGAAAATGACTGAACGGGTGTTTTCGCGGTAATTTATAGGTATAAACATTCCGGTACAAAACATTAAAAAAGGAATAGAGGCGTGCCTCAAACTTTAATTTTATTATTAAGTCATAAAATGGTAGGGTCTCCGCTGAGTGTCTCATAGAGTAGGGTTGTCGACGGCAAGACTGCACGTAATTTCAGTGCTTTGCGCGTAGATGCGATGGGAGTTGATGCGCATGTCTCGGTCGCCCCTAGCGCTCCCACACTTTTAGGCCTCGAACATGCAAAATTCCTTCAACCAGGCGGTCACCTTAATACTCTGTGGCTGCATTGTCTACATGCGTTGTGGATGTCGCTGCGTCGCGAACGGTGAAACATTTCGTAACGCCGTAAATATTTAGTGGGTTACTTTTTGAAACAAAGAAAGCGAAGAAGCGGGATACTCAGCGACTGGTGGTATGTGGTCACGTACGACTACGTGTGTATTGGGCGTGGTGGTTTACAATGGGAGAACCTCGACAGACGTGTGAAGGTGGACACGATTGCTTTTGACGGAGGAGGACAACTGTAGCACCAGAGCACGCCCACCTGTGTCCGCGGCTCCAGGAGCAGTGCCGTGCCTGGTCCTGCCCTGCTGCCGTGGGCGCCCGAGCCCGCCCGTCCTTGCCGGGTGAGGGCGCTCTCCTCCTGCCTTTATTAGGCCCGCTTGGCTCCTGCCTGCAGTAGGCGGTCCTGCCTGCCTCCGTACCCACTAACTTTTCGTCGTCGTCACGTCTGGTGCCTCTCGAGAGCTTCCTTCCTGTGTCTCAGCTGCGGCATGGAGAGACGGTAGGTGTACTGGACTGCAGCTGTACTCTCTGCTACGCAGTACATATATGTAGGTAACATTTACGGTCANAGAGACGGTAGGTGTACTGGACTGCAGCTGTACTCTCTGCTACGCAGTACATATATGTAGGTAACATTTACGGTCACGGCGACTCTGTCACTGCTCCAGGAAAGGTTAAATCTACTCCGGTTGGCAAGTTTTCTTATGGGAGAGTTTGGCATGGAGAAAATTTCCGCCGCTAGGTGCTCAGTGTTCTAAAGAAATTACATTTTCAGCAACGTGAGTATTAAGAGATTTTACGTAGTAACGTAGTTATTTTATATGTGACTTATGATTACTGCAATTATTTTATCTTTTAACGTAGTAAATAGAGAATTTGGTACACATGCGACACTGGCGCTTACCTATTGNAGGGCGACTCTGTCACTTCTCCAGGAAAGGTTAAATCTACTCCGGTTGGCAAGTTTTCTTATGGGAGAGTTTGGCATAGAGAAAATTTCCGCCGCTAGGTGCTCAGTGTTCTAAAGAAATCACATTTTCAGCAACGTGAGTATTAAGAGATTTTACTTAGTAACGTAGTTATTTTATATGTGACTTATGCTTACTGCAATTATTTTATCTTTTAACGTAGTAAATAGAGAATTTGGTACACATGCGACACTGGCGCTTACCTATTGGCGAAAAATTTTGGTTCCCAAACTAAAAGCATTGAGTTTCCCAACCTGAGTGGAATAAACCTTACTCCAGTGTTGTCACTGTCACGTGTCATGACCATAGACTGAAGATGAGGTAGACCGCTTATTCGTCTTATGCGCATGTACCCAGCACTGAACTATCCCAATCATATAAAACTGTCGCATGATAAACAGTGATGAATGTGTGTTTATATCTTAATTTTTAAATGACAAGCACTATTGTATGAATCAAATACTTTACCAATTTGGATTTAATCAAACTGCATTAAAACTGGCTGGAGGGAATATAAAAACTTCTCAAACCACTTGTTTACTAAACAGTATTCGAACCTCAAATCCAATCCACGCCATTTGTGCTAGTCGTAATGGCAGGAAAGCAGTGCAGTGTTGGGACACGGAGCTTGGTTGTGCGCAGCCAGCGAGATCGGTCTACCTCTACCTCATCTTTAGTCTATGGTCGTGACAGAAGATTCAAAGTGACAGTGCCCGCGCCGGCCTGTTCCCACGAGTCTGCAACCAGGGATTGTCGCTGTTGCTGTGTCACGCCCGCTTTGCTTCATGAATGTGTACGGGAACCGTACTGCTGTCTCACAGACACTGGCAAAGATTACGTGATACAGCTAGCGACGCGAAGGCAGCTCAGTGGGCATCGCACTATTCGCTACTTTTTCTTACATCTAGCAGTTTCATGCATGGTTGCCATATCTCTTAAATATTATTTTATTTAAACTGTCGTGGTGCTTTTATATTTATAAAGTAGTACTCTTTGTTCGAAATTTTGGATTCCATTTCTTCTCTAACGACTAAAAATATTGGGTTAAATAAAGAAAATAACTATGAAACACGGTAAAAATATCCACACTTATTATGAATTACCTGACATTTAAGCAAAGTTTAATTGCATTTCATAATAAATAAATGAAACTTAATACATGTATACGTGTTTGTAAAATTTGAAATGTCTAAAATATTTCAAATACATTTACATAGAAATCATATTACACAAATATTTACCTAAAAATCAGAATATTAAATTTTAGGGCAATTATATATTATTTTAAATTATTTATTTTGTAATAACTCAAAATATTTTTGCATATACAGGATAGTCCGCCTTACCTGGACACCCTCAAAATTTTCGGAACGGTTGCAGATCATGAAATGCTGTTTTCGCTAAATAAAATTACGTACGGGGCAAGTAATTTGCCGCAAAATGACTGTGTGACGTGTATGGACAAATAATCAAACCACATATGATTTTTCCACTGGAAACATACATTTTTTTCAACGACATCTGAAAGTACGTGTAAAGAGGAAGTCAGTGTTATAGCATATGCAATGGAAAGTAACACAAACGCCAAGACATAATGTGCAAATATGATTAAGTTAGGTGGGCCGGTAGCATGGGGCAGTGGACCTGTACGCAAGCAACACGCGTCGTGACTTATTCTGGCGGACCGCTTCCTAATAGCCAAGCAAACCGTCTAAATGATAGTGAAATTTCTCCTAATTCGACGCCTATCTCACGGCAAACGATACGAAGAATTTGCGCACGTTTCTTTTCACGAGGTGATTGAAATTCAACACGAGTGCGATGAAAAACTGCTACGGGCAAGACGCATCAGCATGATGTGTTGGCACGTGTCTATATAAACCCTCACATGCGTACGTGAGAACTTTTCAGATTCGTAGGAATAAGTAAAAAAAAGTGTTACTGATACTGCGCCAACGGAAATACCACCCATATCACGTGGCTTTTCATCACGCATTACATGAAGGTGATTTCCAGCAGCATGTTCAGTTTTGTAGCTTTGTTCTGATGTCTCTAAGGGATTACAGCAATTTTCTGAAGAACATACTATTTACCGATGAAGCGACCTTCACAAACCACGGGCGCATAAATTTACGAAATATGAACTACTGGGCGACGGAGAATCCGCGTTGGGTCCGGTATGTGGAGCACCAGCGACAGTGGACTTGAGGGGTTGAATCGTTGGAGACTACGTCATAGGGCCATACTTGATGCAGGGGACAATGCCCGGCTGTACATAAGATCATTCTTACGAGACCTTACCGGCACTTGTGGAAGACATACCGCTCGACATACGTCGTGATATGTGGTTTAAGCATGATGGTTGTCTTGCGCAATTTGCTTTGGTTGCGAGGCAAGTGTTAAATTAAAAATTTTCCAAAGCGGTGCTTAGGGCGTGGTGGTGGTGTAAGATGTGGCCAGCTCGCTCCTCTGACCTCACACGTAGATTTTTTCTGTGGGAACAGTGAAAGATAAGGTGTAAAACACTGTTCCTATGACGCCAGAAGACCTGCATAAACGCATTGTCAGCTTGCAGAGGCATTACGCCAGAAGCGCTTCTGGCCGTTCGTTGCTCGCTACATGTGTGTTTACAGATGCGTGTTGCTGTCAATGGTACACATCGAGCACATGCTGTGTAAAGACCTAATGTGAAGAGTTTCAACCATAACTGCTCTTTTGTACTATGCATGCGGATGCGATTGCATTTCTCCTTAGGTTGGTTTGTTCTATTTTTGTTGTATATCTGTACGCACTCGTTACTCAGTACAGTTGACTAGAAAACGAATCTCCTGAATTAAGTTTGTATGTGAATGTATTGCTATCAGACTTGTACTCACATTGCCCGTCTTCCCTCCGCTGCGGTGCTCACCTTTGTCCAATATAGCATTCCGTACCGCTTGCCCCGTTAAGGTACGCGCTACTCTGCTATAAGGAAGCGGTCCTGCCAGTATGCGTCACGGCGCGTGTTGCTTACAGCTGTGAGTACAGGACCACTGCCCCATGCTGCCGGCCCACTTAACTTAATCATATTTGCACATTATATCTTGGTGTTTCTGTTACTTTCCATTACAACTGCTGTGTCACTGAATTCCTCTTTGCACGTACTTTCAGATGCCGTTGAAATAAATGTGTGTTTCGAGGTGAAAAATCAAATGTAGTTAAATTATTTCTCTCCACACGTGTTACGGATAGTCACTTTGAGACAAATTACTCGCCCCCGTACGTAATTTAATTAAGCGAAAACAGCATTTCGTGATCTGCAACAGTTTAGCAAATTTTGGGTATCCACGTTAGGCGCACCATTCTGTGTAGTGCGTAAACTGATTGTATCGTTCTGTAGCAGATGCCTCGAAATTTGGCAGTGTTTTGGTAATTCGTATTTGGACAATTCTGTTGTACACTAAATTCTGTGTAAATAAATTATAGTTTGAACATTGTTTTAAATGTTACCCAGATTATTATTATTATCAGTTTACAAAAAAGGAGGCCACACAGAAGGTAAAAATACTAAAATAAGGGAAGATTGCAAGCAGTGATGGTAACTGCGACTTTTCACTGGTTGTCACCGCTCAGCGATGTTGTCACTACTATATCACGAAGGCCGCTTTTTGACAGCTGGGTGGTAGGTAGGACATTAAATTCTTTGAATATGTCAGGGTTCAAGATCGTGTCAAATTGACAAAGCACAAACAGCATGGCTGTCATGCGTGTCAACAGCTCGGGTGAAAGGAGACGTCATCAAAACATCACTGGCGCTACCGCAGAACTGTCGAAAAGTGGTCTTCGTAAATTAGTATATTTCTGAGCAGGAGTTTGGGGATCCCGTGACGAAGTGACAGGATATTAAAGGCACATGACGGAACTAATTCGGGGCTTTGTTGCCTGGANTGTCATGCGTGTCAACAGCTCGGGTGAAAGGAGACGTCATCAAAACATCACTGGCGCTACCGCAGAACTGTCGAAAAGTGGTCTTCGTAAATTAGTATATTTCTGAGCAGGCGTTTGGGGATCCCGTGACGAAGTGACAGGATATTAAAGGCACATGACGGAACTAATTCGGGGCTTTGTTGCCTGGAATTATTTGCGCGACTGTTCGTTCGTATCCGGAGATCCCAAGGTAACTTTCGAAATGTGCTTTTGGTATGCTTAAATATCACGCCATCGTATAATAAATTCGTAGGTGACCTGATACTCGTATAGTGCCGGGAATTTGAATTGGGACTTTTGTATGCGAGCAACCGGGATAATAAAAATGCCAGGATAATATTTTGGCAACTGCGCATTCTTGGAAATACTAGAAAACATCAAAATTGATAAATATTTAGTCTCTGCTTTTTAAGCCGCTGTTATTTAGTTCTTGTGAACAAATATCTTGCGAGTAGAGATTTTCATAAGTTTTTAAGAGTCAAAATATTTTTAGGTGCAGATCGCCTTGGGGTTTGGTAGTCTTAACTCTAACCTATAAGACGAGGTCTGGGTTCAAATCTCTGGTAAGGCATGGATATATTCCTATTCTTAGAGTAAGTTTAGTATGATCTATATGGCCAAAGTCACACCCTTGCGGTAAAACTGTAGCATTGTGGTATATACATATAGGTCTACACGAATTTTAATTCATTTTTAATCGACGAGAAAATAATTACGAAACTTAACACATTTAGATTTTACATTCTGCAGCAACATTGACGCAATGCGCATGAACAACTCCGGTACACTGTGCGAATGAAACGGAGCTTTGGCATCTGCTGCTCCATCTTCGTATCCATTATAGGTTGGTTGTTATAAGCATAAAGTTCTTGAAATACAGTGACGTAAGCGGCTACAAAGCGATCAGATTGAACTTAATGTGTAAAAATCTGTGTAGTGAATGAAATTGATAGCCATTTTTATGGCTGTGACAAATTTTTTTGTCCTAACAGTTTTCGAAAACTGATTCTTGTCCTGCTGTCAGCATTCAAGTCATGCAGGAAAATTCAGTGCCATGTCGCTTACATCGGTATAATATTTAGTTATGCTTTTTACCATATAACATTTTCTCTGTGTATGGAGGAGTTTTCGGTGTATACCTATTGTTCATAAATACATTGAACTTTGTTACAATACTGTTGTTCACAGTGAGTGTAATGTCTTAAAAGGTTTGATTATAGTAGCCTACGAAACTTTAGCGTACCTACTCAGTGTTGCTAGATAGAATCAAGCTGGCTGGAGTTCCATTGCCATCCTGTAACATTGTGGAAAGAGTTGCAGCAAGGCCACTCAACTGGAACTTAAGTTAGTGCAGTTTTCTGTAACGTGTGATAAAAATTATATTCCTCCTGATTTACCCAGGGTTTGACAATTACTTCATTTCCTCAGTATAATTTTTTTGATGTATCATATGTTCTAAACGTGCGCGCCTGATGAATTCGTTTTAGCCTTTAGGTGTTCAGTCTGTAGGCAGGAGTAAAAATTTCACCCATCGTTGTCGAGAATTAAGCTCCTGCAGTGTATTGAACTTTGAAAATCAGACTGTAGCACTGACTTAACTGCCATGCTCATTAACAAGAGTTTTGTTTTGCCAAAAATGACGTTTGCGGCTGTAACAGAATTTTTTTTGCAGCCAATTAGTTTGCGCTGTTACTGGAAAAAACAGCAATCTGCTAACTAAGCACTAAGTGATGCTTGATATCAGTTCTGTAGTTTTTGTGTATTGCGTTAATTTTGAGGACATGGAAAACTTAACGTGTTTTAATTTTGAAATTTTAGCACAGAATTGGTTTTGAAATGCATTCTGTGCGAATGTGACTGGGACGTAAAGTTTGTTTGTAAAAGTAGTGGAGTTTATCGCTGCGCCAAATCTGAGATGGAACTCGCAAGACCATGGTCGTGACCTTGAATCTGTGCCAAGGAGTGAGGAAATGGTCCGTTCCGGCGTCCACAGCATGAAGGATTTTATCACAATGCAAGAGACGACTGTAATTTTACGTCAGTTTCTTTTTTTTCGTAACAAGCAGGAAATTACGAGTAACGTAAGCAGCTCGCAACTACAAGAGTGGTTTTTAGTGAAATAACGCGTGTAGTAGTCTGATTTCGGCTTGAAACAAGGAATTACATTACTCTATAAGGTGTTACATGCCTTTCGTATATTTGGTTTCAGATTCGCATGGTTGTAATTAACGTCCGTATCGGGTTTAACTGACTGCGAACAATTTCCATTATATTTCGTGTTGTGCAGCAGCCTCGTAATGCAGGCAATCGGCGTGGACATGAACGAAGGCCCATTGATAGCCGTTTACTTGCTATTATATATTTTTTTGTTTCCTGTAACGCATGTGCCTGTACAAAGTTATCGTTGGCTGCGCAGTGGTTCTTCTTTCCTGCATTTTCAGTTACATCAACAGTTTTAAAAAACGGCGGTAGCTAGTTTCCTTTTTGAAAATATACGTTGGAGATAATCATAGGGATTTCCTCAGTTTTACATACCTACTAGGTTTACTAAGATCAACGCGAGGTCGTAACGTTTATTGGAATGGTAACGGAAAGGCCCTAATTTCTCACGAACAGTACACGGTAAAAAAATTCCTGGTAAACTTCCTAAACTCTCTTGTAAGTTCGTAACCTGTACATTGTTTGGGAATAGTACTCTATAGCAGGTTGTACATATAGGAATGTGTGCAGTGCTGCTATAAAAGTTGAAAACTCCCTATGCATTTGACTCTTTCCTGGGCAAATGTAGAAACACTACCATGGATGTATGGAGGAAAAAACTCTACCATTCTCTCTTCTCCACTATACGTATACACTGATTAGGTAAATTTGCGAATACTGTCTTAGCGTTCAGGGCGTATTGGAAATGTTGCTGCAACTGAAGGAGCCTGCGTCTTATGAACGCTGTAGTGGCTAACGTTTATTAGATAACTGACAAGTCATTCAATAGATAAGACAGGTTAATCAGTTCTGATTTAGGTTTTGCTAAGTGTTTCAACGTGACGTTATCTCTCTGTAAAGTTTAAATGGCAGCTCTTAAGTGTTCGTCCAGTTTACTATTTATTTCTTTTAACTATATAATTCCCAAAAAAACATTCCGAACCCTCTAATCGGTAGGCAGAGGTGCCATTAGCCTTCCTTAGCATAACCGCGTTACACTAAGCTCATACTTAACTCGCATCAGTTTATTGGAGAAGTTTTCAGCAATTTCTTTGACTTGCTGAAAGAAAGCGCGTAAGCCTTGCATGCAATTTCTTCATAGGTTTTCCATAAATTATCAAATTCAGAATTGTATTTGTAACTCTAAGGCGGATAGTTTAGCTTCTTAGTCAAACTAGAAAGTGAAAAATGTTTTTATATGTTACTTGTTGCCGTAAGCATCTGCCGTATTGCTGGGTCAAGAAGTTTTGTGTGGATGGGTATAGACTTAGTTTCACGTGCCATAAAGTATTTAGTTTCTAATCTTTCGGTCGTATTTCCAGTTACGTCCCACGGATATTCTCCCGCACTTCTTGTTTTAGAGGACAAATTTGTGGTTTGTCTGCACGTTTCGAAGATACCCGTGTTGTATCGTCTGGTTGAATAAATGGTTCACCGTTATAATTACTACACTAGTAGTAGTCACGGAGCACCTGGTCAGTTAAGTGAGAATGTCGAATTGATTTCCGGAAAATCTCCGTAGTTTAACCACAACGGATGAACACAAACAAGGAACAGTTACAACGAGATTCAGCTTGAGCCCTGCCTCTTGTGTGCCAATGAATTGCTTGTTTGTACTTTGAAGCTTCCCGCGCACGGCGAAACAGAATTACGTTCTCTGGGAATGTATTTTTTATGGTCGTACCCGTATGCTATTTGAGGAGTGAACTCTGAAGTATTTAAACGTAAAATCGCTTTAGAAACACTGCCCGGTCGCTTCTGGGGCAGTACGTTGCCAGCGTGGACGAAGGATGTGCGTTTTATAAAGTTAACTGTTTTTAGGCGTATTATTCTGCTTGATAGCTAGGGCAGACAATGCTTGTAATATTATCGTATTACTTGCGTGTAATAAACATTTCGTTGTATTATAGCAAGAAAATTTTAAAATATTAGTCCCTTTGTGTGTTGCAATTAACTGTCATGTCGTTTCTATATCAAAATTGTTTTCGTTTTATCGCCAATTATATCTGTAATTTGTGGGTCATTAAAAAAGGGAAGGAGTTGTTCGTAGAACTAAGAATTGTTTTCAAAGTACTGAAATCATTGGTTTCGTGATATTCAGATGGGTGTAAAAATGTTACGAATACAACGATGCGTGTACATTGGCAATATCCGTGAACACGGTTGAATTGTTAATGGTCAGAGTTTATAAAGGCTGTTTACGATATAGTGAGCACTTTCGAAATCAACATTTGAAACATGTCACTGTCTCTACCTGCATATATTTTAATATGCACAGTGATCGGCATGCGCCCAGTAAAGTTGGTAACAACGAAAGGAAAGTAGTTCCATGCATTAACGTTTAATTGTTACGGTAACCTTTCTGAATATTAAAATTGTTACCTTTTTTTAATGCATCTTAGTGTAAGAATTAAAAAGTATTTTGTAAAATATTTATTTTTCCAATAATTTCAGTTTCACTTTACTGACGCATGTAAAAGTGTCTAGGTCGTTGGCAATGTTAGTTTTACTTATGGTGGAATAATACGTAATGTATACACTAGACATAGCAAGTAAATCTTAAGCAGGTCTTTCAAAAGTGCTCACTTTACCGTAAATAGCCTATATAAATTTTTTAATTCAATTCTGGGGCCACACACAGCACATTAAGTAAACTTAGACGATAGTTTGGTGCCACTACGCCTACTGCAAAGCGTAATATTTTAGGAAACATTTTGCAAAATCACTTACAACAGTACCCTTTGCTCATTTATCAGGATAGTCTATCATACATGTATTAGTATAGTTAGGCGATTGTTGTGAAACACTCTTCTATGGCGGGGTAAAATAAGCATTATATTACTGCAGACCAGTTAAACCAAGCTTCGCAGCACTAGTTCTAGTCCTTAACTCTGCTGAAAATGTTTAACTTAAAATAAGAAATGTTTGCTTGCTTTTAGGTACTCTACTCAGCCGCCTATTAACAAAATAAACAACGTGTTTAAACATACACTTGGCTCTAAGAATGAGAACCGGCACAAAACGCCACGGTATTGACAAGACCGCCTCTCTCGTGAAATGGAAAAGGAAGACGTTAACTACATATTACAAGATATTGAACAAAACGACTAAATTATGCTGAACGGCATATCAGCTTATATAAACATCGGTTTTACAATATAGCATACAAAGCTGTAACCAAAGACCAATCTGTGTATATATGCTTGTTAATGCATGCTAATAAAGCGACTGTATTGACAAAATAATATAGGATGCTAGAAGGAAACATTGTTTGGCTAAAAGCACGTCCGATAACTCGTCACAATTATGATATACGAACTAGTAAAGCTCTAACCGGAAGCGCAGGACCGCCAACCATGCCATCTAGTTTGTTGCCAACTGTCATGCTCACGAGTAGAGAGCGCGGGAGATTCAAAACCGAATCTAGTTACTATATTAATAATTTCGCACAAAATTAATGTATGTCTACAAATGTATATATTCACACACACTAAACCCCGTAGACGTTTGTCCACAAATTCCCATATTTGAATAATGCTTAAAGGATCCACCAGGCACTGAACGCCGTAAGTTCAGAAATATTAGAAAAATAGTAAATGTCACTGTTATATTTTCCACGAAGATGTGCAGGTCGGTGATATTTCAGAAAGTCCGGAAGACTGTTGGAAACACCAATGTGGCAGCTATGTCCGCCCATACCCCTCCCTCGCAAAACTCTCCCCCCCCCCCGGGTTGATTAATTAATCACCCTGAAGTTTGAACGTCATGGTATCGTGGAATCTGGAGGGACCGTAATAGTACCGGAGCGTTTCGCTACCGGAAAAATATCCGTGTGCGCGGAGTGAAGGGGCGGCAAACTTGGCGTCACGAGAACCACACAGCACGGTCTGCTCTAATGGAGATTGAAATACTCAGTTCAGGGAAACCGGCGTTCTCTCGGGGATTACGCGGAGCGCTGTAGTTCGTCCGTGGGTTGCGATGGATCTGTCCTGCACGCAGATCTAGGTCCGGAAAGCTGTACTGTGCTGTGCTGGTTTTAAGGCCCAACTCGTCGGCGACCTTAATTTTTTTCCCTGCCGTATGCGATATCCTTGCGAGCAGCTTTGTTGGAAACCGGCGTTTTGGGTTAGCCTATTCGCGGTATCTTCGCACTTATTGAATGAAACCTTTAAAAAATCACGTTGTGTATGAAGTGTTAATTTCTTTCTGAATATCACATTCCATAAGAGTTTTATACTTCTGTATGTATAAACGTATTTTATTTTTCGTTAAATTGTACTTACTTAAATTTTATCTGTAATTTGTAATATTTCTTATATAATACGAGGGCAAATCACTAAATAAGTTACACTTCCACGTTATGGCCATGTATGAAACCACCTATACATAGGCAACACGGCTATGACAACATACAATAGAAGTTCACTTTTCCACATATTCCCCAAGAGACTGTAAACATTTCTCGGAACGGTCAACCAACTTTTCGATTCCGGATGCGTAGACGTCTCCTCCAGCGCTATGTAACCACCCGGAGACAGCTGCTTTCACCTCATCGTTGAACCGGTTGCGGAAAGCAATTAAAGAGAAGCGCCGGGGAAAATTGAGTGCCGGTGTGATTTTCTTGCACGATAACGCAACACCTTACACGGCCCGCCAAACGTCCGAACTGCTGCAGCGATTCAAGTGGGAGGTATGGCAACATCCTCCATACAGTCCAGACTTAGCGCCATGCGTTTTTCATGTTTTCTGTAAGCTGAAAAAGGATCTCGGTGGACGACGATTCCGAAACGATGAGGTGAAAGCAGCTGTCTCCGGGTGGTTACATAGCGCTGGAGGAGATGTCTACGCATCCGGAATCGAAAAGTTGGTTGACCGTTCCGAGAAATGTTTACAGTCTCTTGGGGACTATGTGGAAAAGTGAACTTACATTGTATGTTGTCANCTCTTGGGGACTATGTGGAAAAGTGATCTTATATTGTATGTTGTCATAGCCGTGTTGCCTATGTATAGGTGGTTTCATACATGGGCATAACGTGTAAGTGTAACTTATTTACTGATTTGCCCTCGTAAATATAAATTAAGGGGGAAATGTTTGCTGTTAATAGCTAGTAAAAAGTAGTTTTAAAGTAAATTATTATTAAATTGAGTGCGCACAAATACGACGCGTTGAAACTTCGGTTTAATTTCTAAACTAGGTTAATCTTTGTTTGTGTGAGGCGGAGGAATGGCCTGGAAGTAGAACTTGGCAGGGCTTCAGAAAAGTTGGAAGTAACTATGAATGGACTATACTAGCAGCTTTCAGTTGCGCGATGAAAACTTTCTCTTCGGCCCCCAATCCGTACATGTGCATAATTACTGCGCGGAGTATTTAATTTACTCTCCTTCCTGCCGTTATAAATATTTCAGACATTTTTTGCACTCCTAAACCTCAATAGTCTTCCATGTCACTAAAAATATTTAGGAAAAATTTACTTAAACGTGTTGTCAGACCCTTTAAGGCCTTCTAATTCCTAGCCCAGTCCCGCCCATTACCAGCAAAACTGAGTACACCCGACTGTAGTGTGTTCGTGCGTGCGTGCGTGCGTATGTATTTGTGTGCGTGCGTATGTATGTGTGCGTGCGTATGTATGTGTGCGTGCGTATGTATGTGTGCGTGCGTATGTATGTGTGCGTGCGTATGTATGTGTGCGTGCGTATGTATGTGTGCGTGCGTATGTATGTGTGCGTGCGTATGTATGTGTGCGTGCGTATGTATGTGTGCGTGCGTATGTATGTGTGCGTGCGTATGTATGTGTGCGTGCGTATGTATGTGTGCGTGCGTATGTATGTGTGCGTGCGTATGTATGTGTGCGTATGTGTGCGTATGTGTGTGTGCGTGCGTATGTATGTGTGCGTGCGTATGTATGTATGTGTGCGTGCGTATGTATGTATGTGTGCGTGCATATGTGTGTGTGCGTGCGTGCGTATGTATGTGTGCGTGCGTGCGTATGTATGTGTGCGTGCGTATGTATGTGTGCGTGCGTATGTGTGCGTGCGTGCGTATGTGTGCGTGCGTCAGAATGGCCGTCGACTGCCGAACCCCTCAGGAGAACCATGTTCACCGAGGAAAACTAAATAACGTAAGGTAAAACTAAACTGGCAAGGAAATTATGTATGAATAATTATTAGAAAGGGATTGCGGTCTCTTGTGTTTTATCTTGTGTAGTCTGTGATCGGGTATTAGTAGTTATCGGACGTCGGGAGATTCGCCTCCCGGCGGCCATGTCGTGGCAGTCCTGACCGGGTAGTGACGGACGGGCGTGTTGCACCCACAACTCTTGTCGAACTGAGGTAGTGTTCTTTAATTAAACTGTTTTCGGACCTTTTATAATCGGCTTTATTATATTACGGGCACGCTTTCACGATTGCCACTTACGGTTAAGGGTGATATGTATTTCTGCAAGGGTATTTCTACGCACGATCTAGGTCAGAGACTGGTATGGCTGACGAGGGGACCAAACGAAATGTACCACGTAGTGATCGTTATGTATATGTAGTGCCTTGAGGACTGTCAGTATTACAGTGTTTCTGGAACTATCTAGGTATGCGGTGAGGCCAAACACACCGCGAAGAATATCAGCGTGTGCCCAGCCGCCAGTACAAGGCGAGTTGCGGTCGCAAAGGCCTCGCCGGCCGCCACACGGGCAAGAGAACCATCCCTGTAGATTTCAGGCAGACTCCGCGAGCAGCTTGCATACGGCAATTCAAACTAAATTCGATCGCAGTCGGAGAGAGCCTATTTACCGGGGTTCGCATCCCCCGGAAGGTGACAAATGCAAGGGAAGTACATTACCCATACATGTAAGGGAAAATCACTTATAGCTATAGGTTATTCACGGGAAAGTGAGCACTTTTGAAAGCCTTCGCATTTGGAATAAGTCAATAAATGTTTTATTTTAGCCTTAGACGTAAACTTCAGAGTGCGGTGGAATATCCTCACTGTTTATTTCTGATATGGCGATATTTATTTAAAAAGGTTGCAAATGGACAAAAAAATTTCTGAAAGGGAAAAGTAACTAGGGCCTCAAAAGTGCTCACTTTACCGTGAACAGCCTATAGCAGATGTGCGGTAAATATGCATAAGTGATTATGCAACTGAAAATATACCCTACAAAAGAGCGGAAAAATTCAACGACAGTAAGATTATATTTTCTACGCTGTGTGGGAGCAATGAAATGATAATTGTAATAAGAAAGCAGATACCGTGTATGTACAGATGCCGTAAGTTTTTGTAAAGGACACGCGAAATGAATGTGCACAACCTGTTCAAATATAATATTCCCAATTGCATTTTTCGTATAACGTCCCAAGTCATTTTGTTGGTGGAAGTTTAAAAGAATGAACTGGGCTGAGAAGTATGTCCCGTGACCATTCAAGTGAAAACTTCGTAGATTGAGGCTGTTTACTGGTTTGAAAGCAGTGAGAATTTGGTATGGGGAAATAAATGTTAATTTAAATGAGTTTTTTGAAGATATAAACTTGAAACAAAAACCTACGTGTGAGAAATGATACTCTAGCGCTCTTTATCGACGCAAATATAGCAGATGTTTTTTATTTCATTAAGTTTTCTGATCTCTCCAAGAAACGTGCTATACAATGATGTTACAAAAGGCTTCGATAGCAAAGAAGCACGTATTTTTCTGCGAAACAGTCCCTGGTGGTATATATTTTAACAGGATCGCCAAAAAACAGAATTTCATTAACATGTATTTCCCTATACCAAATTCTCGCTGTTTTCAAACCAAGCAACAACCTTAACGCCAACGTTTTTGTGTGAACAGTTCCAAAATGCGGATGTCGCTGCGCTACGCGTAAAATGAGAATCATAATGGTATTTGTTTTTCTGGAAGATCCAATTCCGTCGTTAGGCGTATAGAAGAAACAGTATCGCGCATTTCCACTTCAACTTCACAACGTCCAAGGGAAAATTTATTTTTGTCGCTCTCCCGTGGCTTTTGGGAAGTGTGTTTTCGTCCCTTTCAAATCATGCTCTGCGCCAGAGCACAGCGCTTCTGATTTCGTGCGTAGCATCAAAGGAGTAGAACAATGGCATCCCTGATTTCCAGCAGCTGAAACCCTCCTACCAGTTATTACCGTCATTTCAGCGCAGGGATGTAAATTGCTGCTGGAGATACGTGAATCTTTTTTCTCCGGCAGCTTTTTGTTCTTTTGGATGACTCAAACGTGATGGGTACTATTGTTTCACACGCCTCATTCTAATCGAGTGTGCGTTCATTATTATGTGCTGAGATACGAAAGTCGAATAAGTAATATTTTTGGATGAAAAATCCATGCAAAGGCTATTCACGATAAAGTGAGTAGTTTTGAAATCAACCATAGGAAAAAGTAATTTCCCCTGCTTGCATATATTTCAACGGGCGCACTCGGTGGCATGCGCCCAGTAAAGTTGGTAACGATGGATGGAAATTAGTTCCATATCTTAACGTCGAATAAAAAGTGTTATGGTAACCATTTGTGATAACTCAAACTATCTATTTTGCTTTCTGTTTTATTAATGCATCGCCCCCAGTGTAAAAAGAGCAGATTTGTAAAATATTTACTTTTATAATAATTTCACAATTTCGCTTGACCGACGCACGAATAAAGTGATGAGGCCCGTGGCAATGTTAATTTTAAACAAGGCGGAAGAATACACATCGTGCATAAAAGTAGATCTTAAGCAAGGCTTTCGAAAGTGCCTCCCCCCTCACCCCCTCGGTTACCAGAAAAATATTAGACCCTGTCTATTAGGCTACAGTGCTTAAAATTACGTAAGGTTATTTAATTTGGCATAAGCAATACATTAGACGTATAAGACCTGTTGAGAGATTTACCGCCTGATGTTTGTGACGGTAAAATAAGCAGATGTTTAGTATTTCGCACCCGCTGATATAATTTCGGAATTGTCATAAAAATTAAGAAAATCTGTCCAGAAAATTAAAGTTATATAGTTTAATGCATAGGATATTTCGCGATTTTTATTTTCTTCGTAGCTGGCATATTTTCTTTCAACCATTCCCTTTTTGGTAGATTAATTAGATCTAATAAATAATTTATTATTATTTATTTATTCTAGAGTCCAGAGAGCAATTGATTAAAATAAAAACATTAGGTCTCGCATCGGCTACAGTAAAGAGCGCTATATACAAAGTAAAAACACAGGACGAAGAATATAACATAAACTAGCTAACCCAAAGCGCTCCATGTCGAAGTACAATTAACACAGCTAGACAAATATTCGTCAATATTATAAAAATGATTATGGCTAACCAATTCAAAACCGCGATTTTAAATTTATGCATATGCATAGAACTTTGCGGTCCAACTTATTATACAAAACATAAATTTACAAATATTTTGGCTTTTTGTTTACGCTAAATGGTGTGCACATAATTTTCAGGGTGAAGTTTTACCGTCATAAAATCATTCACCAGTATGCCTTAGTGGTTTCTGCATTCGCACATTTAGGCCAGTAATCGAAACCGCGTAATGCGAAGAATTTGCATCAAAACAAAACACTTGTAATTGTATAAAGATTTTTGTTTACATATAAAAATAGGATTTATACAAAATAATATAGTTTAAATAATATAACTTGTAGATTGACAATGTGTCTTCCAACTCGCTCAGTAGTGTCAGTTTCCTTTACCCGCCGCTGTATTAGTTCAGTACTATCACCGTCTCCCTTATAATTTTAAGTGTTTCATACTCTTTCATTCGCAGTTTTTTTACAAAGTTGCGACACGATGCTGGCAAAACTAAGGCCTCTCAGATCTCGGTATCTTACAGAAATCCGAATAAATGTTCCTCACGGAAATATTACCCTCAGAGGTTGAGTCAGTGTGTGCTATGTGAACCATTATTCACCCCTCTTCACGCCCCTATACACCAGACTCCACTTTTAACATTTTTTTTTCTCTTCAGCTGGGGACTTTTGTTAGTTCCCGGGTAATGGCAGTCTCGTGTTGAAGAGTCCCAGAGAGCAGTTTTCGGAGCGCTACACGGTGGATTTTCGGAAAGCAGTGATCATTTTTACGGCTCTGTAGTCTTCAAAACCTGCCGAGAGTGCGTTTTCACTTTGAAGTTCCCCACTAAGTTTTTTTCCTTACGGAAGTTACAGGTGTTTTATTGTTGCACTTTTGAAATCAGCCATTCGAAAAAATCCCCGGTCCTTAATTAAAAAAATGTATCTTTAAGTACTTTGCGTGGGTAGTGGCTTAAACAGTTCTGACTTGATGCTATATTAAGTTTTAAAAGTTCAAACTTCATTAGACTTCTGCGACAAGAATTGTAGACACAGTGTAACTATAGGCGAATCTAAAGCATAATTGTCATTGTTGCAGTCAGATTAGAAAAAAGACATTTCAGACGCGGAATCTCTCCTAGTTCGTTACCACCTAGCCACCGCGATATTTTCGTGAATGTCATCTAAAACCACATTAAATATCTTAAGAGGGGCCTCACAACGGATGCAACTGCTACATGGCAGTACTGAGTATGTATAGTCTTCTATAATAAAAACTTTTTTCATTATTAGTACCACGTTGTTGCATTACTTGGTTCTCTTGCTTTCGGCTTGAAGCATAAAATGTGCGCGTCGTAATATCGACTTGTCTGTCTATACTTAACATGCCTATTGCCATCAACTACAGTAACAGACGGAGCTGAGAGTTGCTTGCTTCAGTAGCAGTGTTGTGTAGAAACACAGTGCTCGGGGGAATTGTGGTTTGCTGCAGCTTGTTTGGACTGGGGCAGAACGTTCCTTTGTGCGCTTTGTGGAGTCGATCGTTGCGCTGCCACCAGCAGTCTTCCACTAAATATAACAGATACGCCTCGCGTCTGTGTTCTTGACGTATCTGCCTTGTTCAAGGACTTCAAGGAAGCGCGTCGTTGATCTCGTACCACCAGGCCTCTTCGGCGTACATTTGGAACAGATGTGCTGGTTCTATTTCTGGAGGAACAGAATCTTCGCCACGAAGTGGCTTACCATCAGATTTTACATTTTATCGAAAAAACTATGAAAACAAAATATCAACGGGTATGTTTAATTTAATGTTTTTACATTGGGTAGGAATGAGTTTTTTTTCTTAATTAGTTAATATCTGAATAGTAAGAACATAAATTTTCTTTAGATAAACTCATCCGACATGAAAGAGGTAGATTTTTGATCAGTGTTTGAAAGTAGCCTAGAAATTTTCGTAAATGCTAGACCGAACGATTCAGTTTCGATTTATGTTCTACTGCTGTAGACTCGTATACATTTAAAGAGCTTTTTTTTATGAATGAAAATTTGCTTTACTTTATTTTCCCAGTTGTGAGGAATATACATATCCATAAAGTATCCAGGGAAGTTCTTCTTAGCAGAATTTGTTTTACGGCATACAGAATTGTATTATCGGTAGAAGTTAAGCTATTCATAATACTGTAGCTCGTAATCACTTCAGCAAGAAAATTTTCATCNGCGCGTCGTAATATCGACTTGTCTGTCTATACTTAACATGCCTATTGCCATCAACTACAGTAACAGACGGAGCTGAACGTTGCTTGCTTCAGTAGCAGTGTTGTGTAGAAACACAGTGCTCGGGGGGAATTGTGGTTTGCTGCAGCTTGTTTGGACTGGGGCAGAACGTTCCTTTGTGCGCTATGTGGAGTCGATCGTTGCGCTGCCACCAGCAGTCTTCCACTAAATATAACAGATACGCCTCGCGTCTGTGTTCTTGACGTATCTGCCTTGTTCAAGGACTTCAAGGAAGCGCGTCGTTGATCTCGTACCACCAGGCCTCTTCGGCGTACATTTGGAACAGATGTGCTGGTTCTATTTCTGGAGGAACAGAATCTTCGCCACGAAGTGGCTTACCATCAGATTTTACATTTTATCGAAAAAAACTATGAAAACAAAATATCAACGGGTATGTTTAATTTAATGTTTTTACATTGGGTAGGAATGAGTTTTTTTTCTTAATTAGTTAATATCTGAATAGTAAGAACATAAATTTTCTTTACATAAACTCATCCGACATGAAAGAGGTAGATTTTTGATCAGTGTTTGAAAGTAGCCTAGAAATTTTCTTAAATGCTAGACCGAACGATTCAGTTTCGATTTCTGTTCTACTGTTGTAGACTCGTATACATTTAAAGAGCTTTTTTTTATGAATGAAAATTTGCTTTACTTTATTTTCCCAGTTGTGAGGAATATACATATCCATAAAGTATCCAGGGAAGTTCTTTTTAGCAGAATTTGTTTTACGGCATACATAATTGTATTATCGGTAGAAGTTAAGCTATTCATAATACTGTAGCTCGTAATCACTTCAGCAAGAAAATTTTCATCNGAATTGTATTATCGGTAGAAGTTAAGCTATTCATAATACTGTAGCTCGTAATCACTTCAGCAAGAAAATTTTCATCACACCACTGTGTTGAGCTGAACATTTTGGTTGATGCAGAGTCGTATAATGACCGCAACTTGTTCTCTCACCTCGCTGCGTTTGTTTGCAGCGATATCGCTTTCGTAGAGTGCTCACTATTACATATTTTTGTATGTCGTTGCCCGGTGTTTCCTTCGCGTGGGAAGGCCCCGAGAGCTGGAGCTCAAGTTTGTAGTTTTAGACGAAGCAAGTGGCCTATCATAAAGGATGCCGCCGCACACGCCGATAAACTTATCGCAGCTCTCACCTCGCTGACCTTAAAGCTCATTTTTACATTTATCACCCCGGAATGTCATCACCATTGCCTTTCCCAGAACTTGGATTGCCGAGAACGTTCTTGACGGGGCCTACCTCAAGTATAAAAACCACGTACGGGCCTCTGAGGAGGGAGTGATAAAGAGCCGAGAGTTTGGCGTCTCGTGCGACCTTAAGAGACAGTTTGGCGATTCCGGAGCTGCGAGGGACAACTGCAGCGATCTGNGCCTCTGAGGAGGGAGTGATAAAGAGCCGAGAGTTTGGCGTCTCGTGCGACCTTAAGAGACAGTTTGGCGATTCCGGAGCTGCGAGGGACAACTGCAGCGATCTGCGAGATTGCGTTTGCGAGCTTGTGTGCAGTGAAGAGTGGGACTGATCTGCGGCACTGTGGACTGGATGCATGAGTGAAAAGGTATTAGAGACGATGGAAATAGACAGTTTTAACTAAACGTGTGGAGATAATTGGGGCAATTTAAGGGACATTAGCAAAAATAAAGACTGTGTTAAAAACTTTAATTTAAATGGAGATAGTAATTAAATATTGCACCTAATAAGAATCATGATAGTTAATAGGACGCTNATAAAAACTTTAATTTAAATGGAGATAGTAATTAAATATTGCACCTAATAAGAATCATGATAGTTAATAGGACGCTTAGACTGGTAAATAACAGATGTTTGACTGTTTGTAGAATTGAAAATAATTGTAATTATTGCATTTAGGTCTGTTATTTTTATTAAGACTTCCATCCCTCACGAACTCTGATATGCCCCACTGGCCTCCATGTAAATACATTGTGCGCATATTTTTCACCAGTATAGCCATTGTTGCTTTTACAAGCGACCAGGTGTTTGTTTCAGACGCTTCCATTTTTACGTAAACACTGACCGGTATATTTCTGTAATGTTGACAACGAATAAGGGGAAATAAAATAAAATGAAACATCTTATTGTCAGTTCGAAATTGTGGTAGTTGAAATTTTCTTTTAAATGTGCGATAAAATATTGTTATAAGACGCCTGAGGGGCTTCCCAGTCTTCGTGAGGGATGTAAGTCTTAATAAAAATAAAAGTACTAAATTTGATTTTTAATATATCCACACAGCTATTGCTTATATCATTAAATTATCTATACCCACTATTACTCTTTATTTCTCAGTGAGCAAAATATTTATCTATTTCAACTCCAATTAACGTCCTGCTTAATGNTACCCACTATTACTCTTTATTTCTCAGTGAGCAAAATATTTATCTATTTCAACTCCAATTAACGTCCTGCTTAATGTCTCCGTTTGGTTAGTCAATTACCTCATACTCATTATCACACTTTCAGTCTATCTGTTGCAGTCATTTGTGATGTCTTTCACTCTCACGTTCAGTCGAGTATCCAGCCTGCAGTCGTACTCTTCACTGCTCTGATGTTCGCAGTCGCAGATTTTCGTCCCGCTGGTCACTTCAGGCGCTATTCGTTCTTCGTCGAACAATCGCCCAGACTCCTGCGACTCGCCGCCCACTATCATATAACAACCCTATCCTCTTCCGCTCGCTCGTGCCGGACAAACCAGTGATTGTGTAACACTATAAATTGATACAGGACTAATGTTAACATTCGTTGCCATCAGTCTCGTGGTTCGACGAATGGGTAGCTACCATGTTACCAGTAGTATCCAGTTTGCATGTTGCTCTGGGAGGATACCAACCGGCCCGCGCGATTATTCCGTTCATCTTGAACCAGTTTTGGCACAAGAAGAGAGACTAGGGGCACCTGGAAGATGACAGCTGCTCCGTCGTAACTCGTGACTCCCAGCTGCAGCCGAAGTTTTTCATTCGCCTCGCGTCAAGCTGGTGACCCGACAAGACTGCCGCCGGGCAGCGACTGGGTTCCGCAAACCAGTCCACGATTTCTCTCGTGTCGGCCGACAGGATCTGGCCCGGTGCTGTTTACAACGCTTCGCTTCTGCGGAACCGCACGCTGCGCTCAGTTGCATTTCTTATTTCCGGTTCCACTACACACAGTGTTGAAATACGCGCGTCTAGCGTGACTTTACGTCCAGATAAGCTTTTTGTATTGTCAACGATGAAAGGTTGGGTTATCTCCATACTCCCGCAGCACGTTGTGAGTTTTGCTATCTAATTTTCAAGAAATTACACCTATTAAAATAATGTTTAATCAGTACTGGCGGTGTAGTTATTGCGTGTTTTATGGGAAGAGTGGCCTGAATCGGAGCTTGAACCTGATGAATCCACCGAAGTAACTTTTCATAAGTACCACACATTCCATGTTAACTGCCAGGGTCTGACGAGTTATTTTGTCTTGTAAACCCTAGTGTTCGTACACACGAAGTCACTAGCTTCGCATCGCAGGATTCC
>NQII01003024.1:42146-74202 GCA_002778355.1 Clitarchus hookeri | reverse complement strand
TACCCCCTTTCCTTCAGAACTTCGTCATGCCTAGGACATCGATAAAACTCCAGTTTAGCTTCCAGTTATATTATAAATGTGCATCACCAGTCCAGATGGGGCTTAACATTTTTCGTGGTTTGAGGAACAGGAGAAGAGATGCTGCCATAACCAGCAGAGACAATGCGTGGAAAGCCCGCGAGGCGCTGTTACCAAAAACGTCTAACACCATGCCTGGAGATACTTAAGATGCATTACAGTACAAACTTGCTGTGTTTAATATTAAGGTTACAGTCGTGAATGCTGTTCACACAGTGTTTCGTACCATGCCATTTTTGCGTCAGTTATAGTACCAAATTTATTTGGTCAATGAACTCCAAATGAAAGGAAAAACTGATCGCCTCGAAAAACTGAGATACTATTTTCTCTAAAGTTTGTTTTGAATTTACAGTGGGAAGCGTTTGACGTGATATTACGTATAATTTGTAAAGATAATTGTTTTATGTTAAATACTGTAATTGTTTTCTATGGTTCATGTCCACTTAAAATTTGTACAAACTGAGTCGTAGGTAGTTAACTCAGCATATTAGTTAATTCTATACAAATATGGAGAGCAGACTACAGTTAAAAGAAAATAAATTTGTATCTCTGGTCCACTCGCTGTTGACTTCCCCCCCCCCCCNTTTTCGCTAATATTGTTCTTTTCGGATTTCATCGCTATTAAGTTGTGTAACAATTGGACGTGCCATGTGTGCCACTGAATGCAAGGTCAAATTTTACGTTGTACATGTAGTTATAGTGGATGGAAACACGTGATGCATTAACTAGTAAGCTGATGGAGATGTACAAGTTTATAGGAGTATCAACACAGTACCGTTGTCTTAACTGGCGTGGCCTGGCTGGTGTATTTACAGCTCGGACGTAGAACCTTTCGAACCTTTTAAAGTTCTTGGAGGGGAGTGCTCCATGGAGGGACCGCTTGGCTACTTAACGGCAGCTTAATAAACGGTCTGTGTTCTGTTGTCTCGGCTGACTTCACAGAGGTGCCAATTAACACCTTCGCTCGTAGCCGGCTTGAACATCCTCGCCTACGGAGAGTTTTATTACGCCTTTCTGTCGAACACAGGAGTTCTGTAAGTGGTTTGAGTGCTTGGCGCAGCTCCCGAAATTCCAAAAAAAAAAAATCATGGTTTTTTGTTTTCGCCCCCCCCCCCTCTAGGAGGTAGTAGCATGCCGTATTTTGACATAGATTAGCTACGCATGTAAGCAGAACAGTCAACCAGAGTAACGGGCTAAGTCGTTTAAAGTAACTTTTTATTTTGTTTCGCAATGTTCACGTAAGTAAATACGCAGACGCAGAATGCTATACGGGCTGTGTATGGGCATAAATATGAAATGTAAAGACGCTTGCTTCGGAAAAATATCAGCTGCATAGGAAGTGAGTGCTGTGTATAGCGATACACTTGGTGTTATTTGAGAGATTTCATCTCGGGCAGCGCTCGTGGGAGTACGCCCTGTCGAGGTTTGGCTGGTGTGGACCATAGGACCGGCATCTGGTACTGAACCGGAAATCACTGTCATTCGGAATACTTGTGGTCCGGCCGGAGCTCAACCTCCCCCCCCTCTCTCTCTCGTTTAGGACGCTGCCTACTAAGTAAAATTTTTTTGTAAATTTACAAAAACATGTTTGGGAACTAGTTGCAAAAAATATTTCTCGGTAACTGCAGAAAAATTTGTAAACTTTGCTAGAAATTGCTTGAAAAGTGTACGGGATGCAAAGTAATTGTACAAAAAGAATTGTAACTTAACGACGGATATCTGGTAGAATTAAAAATATATATGTGCCGTAATTCTTAAAGTTAATTTTTGGACTTAGTTTTTTTGACGATGCTGAGTAGTTTTGTTCACACTGAAGTGAAAGACCGGCCGAACGACAGTATAAGGTAGTACATGTTAAGATTTTAGGCGTCTCTAGACCATCTTCACGATATTGCTTTGAAAAAACACTCGTGCCCTTTGAAGAGAGAAAACATGCTGCATAAGGAAGTAGGATTCATTTAATACTTGTGTTTTCGTGCGTTTGTTGAATCTATAAAATTTATCCGTAATTATGAAGACATTAAAAGGAACATTTTTGTATAAATTTGATACGGATGAAGATGGATAGTGTTTTTTTGTCTGAAAGCAATATCGTGAAAGGTAGCTGAAATATGCCTGAAACTCATTTAACATGTAAAACCCTATTATTTGATACAGCTGTCTTTCAAAAACTATTAAATACTTTTGAGCGGCGTCTGCTTACGAATAGAATTTAAGAACATTTTCTCGTCCGGATTTTTTTTTCCTTTTCCGTCTCCAGTGTGCGTTTTTCCATAGTGAAAGGGGTTAATAAGTGTTGCACAATCATTTTTAGGAATGAAACTTCGGTACAGGCTACTTACGAACGCATAGGGACATAAAGCACACCTTTATATTTATGATTATCGCCATAAAATAATAGGGTCACCACTAACGTTTTGAGGTGAGTTTGAGACTGCACGCATGTTCAGTGCCTCGCGCGTGAAGGCGACTAGCCTCTTGACGCGCGTACCTGGGTAACCCATGGCGTTGCATGGTGCCAGGTCTCGGACACCCAAAATGTTACCAGCTGCATTTTAAGGCTATTGTATGGTTTCGGGACGTATAGTGATAACTTGACCAAAATACACAATCATTTTAAAAATGTGTTTTTTTTTTTTTTTTCGTGAATTTGAGAACTTTTATTAAATATCTAAATTAGTAAAATTTTTCAAAACCTTATTACACGGTATTATTTTAGCTAAATTATGTATTGAAATTACTGTCCCATGTTATAATTTATTTGAAAATTATACTTTTTTATTCAAACGTCCGCATGGTGTAAGCACGAAGCAGATCTTTGCCTAGGAATCCTGCTCCGTCCGCGATGGCGGCCGGAGGTATATGATTGATTTGACGCCCTCTGAAGAATTTACCCAGGAGCAGTTTCGTTTACCGGATTTCCTCGTCCTTTCCTTTTACCGCTGTCTCGGCCTGGAAAGCATCTCGGCTGCCAGTCGCAGGCGAAAAGGATTCGTTCGCGCGAGACGGGCGATGGGGTAACAACCTCGCGATGAATATCGTGCTTCTTGTTCCTGCGGACGGGGAACACTGGCACATCCTTACTGGCCGTAGAGTAGCAAAACGTTCTTTTGGAGAAGCGGGGTTATTTCGGCGAACTCTTATTTATTCCTAACTCAGGTCTCGGAAAAATAAGAACGTGGTGTCTTAAATAGCGCTACTTCTCGTATTTTGCTTATATCGCAGTAATTATTCAGTGTTACAATTTTTTTGTACTCGGTGGGATCACGGTAGCTTTAATCTTGTGAATATTAAAAATTATCTAATTCACAGTTTGAAACGGAAAAATATTTTCTTGCGAGATATAGTTAAATCCAAAGTTGTCACCCCAAAATATTAAATTTTCAGTAAATGTTTTACAGTTTAAAAGCATTGGTTTCACCTGCCTTTAAACGCTTAATGTGTTCATATTGTGTAAAATTCAGTTGTATTCTTACTTTCTGAAGTTCTCAGTTGCAGCGGTGGATATTATTCCCCAGGCTGCAAAATCTTAACTCCATGGAAATCTATTTAATACGCTTCATTTAAGCATGGTAGTGTGGTTTTAAGCCTACAAAGTAACTTATCTAGGCGTTACTTTTTTTAAGGGGTCCATAGTTCCAGAAATAGACAATCGCTCCGCTCTGAGTTGGTGGCAGATTGTAAAACTTATAGATGATTAAAAATAAAAAGGGCACCAAAATTGCATGGAGGAACATTAAAAATGTCATAATTGGAATGAGTGTTTTTCCTAATATATTTTATTTTCGATAACCTCCATACTATAGTTTGAAATTCATTGAGATTCTCCCAATAAAAAATAAGTAGGAATTTGAAGCATATTATGTATTTCTTGCAAAATTTTTATTTACTTTAGATTCTATTGAATAATATACTGGAGCTTGTCAAATTTTTGTACTTAAAAGTTGAGTTGATTGTAATTGTGCCAATTAAAAATAAGTATTTTTAAACATGTTTATAGATTTACTGGTAGATTTTTGCTTACTTTTCAAAGGAGATAGGCTTATGCAATCACCTGAATGCCTGGAATGTATGTCCACTCTAATAACTTTTGAACTAGACAACCGAATTTCACCCAACTACGTCCACATATAGTATTTAATAATGCCATCAGAATTTTATAATTTTCAATGACACCGGGAACTTTTTCAAAATGGTGACAATTTTAATATTTTGGACACTATGTTATACCTCTAACTATTAAACAGATATCAACCAAATTTGGTGCGTTGATAGAGCATTACATAAGCATTGAAATTATAATGTATATTCTTATCGATTCGCCAGTTTGGAAGATAGTACAAATTGAACAAATTAAAATTTAACCCATTATCTCTGGAATCATTTAACCTATTTAAACCGAATTTGGTCCGTTGACAGTGCATGATGTAAGCATTTAATTTAGAAACCGATAATGTTTTTCGTGCACCGTTGTGGAATACAGTGCAAATAGAATAAAGCTTTTAAATTTTATCTCTGTGACTTCTTAATCGATTCATGCCATATTTGGCATAAAAGTACTAGTAGGCCATATACGCAATTTAAATTAATTACACTTGTTTTAAAAATGGCGGCAATATAGAAAATTTTAAATATCTGAAATACCGCTTAACCAGTTTCAACCAAAATTGCTATACCGAAAGCATATTTTTACAAACATCAAATGTGCCCAAACAACTTTTTGTCCGCCATTTTTAAGATAGCGCTTCGTGAAAAACAGTTTTAATGTCATGTCGGGAAGCAATCAACAGGTTCCTACTAAATTTGACACTCGCGTAATACTACAGTACGTAATATAAACTGACATGTTTTAGTGGGTCAGGCAATTATTTTCAAAATGACTGGCACATAGATATTAAAGATTACTGAGCTATATCTATGAAACATGTAACCAATTCAAACTTAACTTGTATGCCGGCAGAATCTACACTGAGAGAAAAGCCAACAAAATATTTGTTTGTATAGGACTAAAAATACATTTTTGTTGCCATAAAAAAATTAAGTTCAGTACAAAAAAATTGTACCTCTAAAAAAAATACGCGATTGAATTAACAACACTTCTGGGTTGGGCAGAAATTAATTAGACTGTAAACAAACTATTTGGTTGAATCACCTGTATGTATTTGTTTGGTTACTCATTTGATTGCCTTCGTTCGAAAATACAGCTCGAGAGTTTGTTTGTATTTTTTGTGACAATAAGCACTGTAACAGTGTTCATTAGTGCATTTACTGATGCATAATAACGGTATAAACATCCTAATAAAACAAGTTCAACAGGAAACTTTAAAGGAAAGCTGTAAAACTTGAAACGTTTGCGCACGTTGTCCCGTATTTGAAATGTATGTTATATTTAAAAACATCGCTATTTCATCAGCAGTCACGTCAGTCGAGGTTGCTAAGGCGTAGCGCTCGGTTGCAGCTTATCTGGGTTCGAATCCCGGTCTCGCCGCGGGTGTTTTTTTTATATTAAACGAAATTCTTTAATTTACGTAGAGCCAACTAAATCTTTAGTCGCGCCAACTAAATCTTTAGTCGCGCCAACTAAATCTTTAGTCGCGCCAACTAAATCTTTAGTCGCGCCAACTAAATCTTTGGTCGCGCCAACTAAATCTTTAGTCGCGCCAACTAAATCTTTAGTCGCGCCAACTAAATCTTTAGTCGCGCCAACTAAATCTTTGTTGGCGGCAAACAAAACAAAAAATATTTTGATGTTGAAACCAAATTTTTAATTGCCCCTAAACAAAAAATTTTGTTGCGCCAAACAAACTTTGATTCAACAAAACCTTTTTCTCTGTGTATGCAAGCATCAAATAAATTAATATACAAACTCATTTGTAAGCAATTTTTGACCATAGCGCTACATGAACGATTAAGCTTTTGTGTCTTAACTAGGGAAAAAATTAAGACACCCGACAAATTCAGGCTACAAGTTATACTTTCGAAATTAATCTAAATTGATATGACTTAAGGAGGTAGTCAAAATAAGACTTGTAAATATTTCAGGTTAGTAAGCTATATGTCCCAAACAATTTCAACCGAATACAGTAATGAAAATAGCACCACTTGGGAAACTGGAGCTTTTATGTCGTATGCTCAGGAACAACAGAAGACAGATTCCCACCGAACATTGCACAGAAGTACTGCAGTTGACCATGTTTTGAGTGTGTGTGGCTTTATTTACAGCATGGCAGTCATATGAATAATTTAGGTAACTTTGTCATATACATCAAACAATTTAACAGCCTTCAATTAAACTTTGTATTCAGAGTGTAGCCATGAGAAGCATCGAATATCCTTAGATATCAACTTTTGCCAACTTTTTCTAAGATAGTGCCAGATGATAAAATGCAACAGTTATGCCATATCTCTGAACCAATCATTGAATCCCCCACCCAATTTCTGCATACAAGTAGTGCCACTGTAGGCTATGTAAACTTAGGTTGCCTACACACATCTGTAGATATTCGAAGCTGCTAAACCCAGTCTACCAAAACTTGACATTACTACCAAAGTTGATGCTCCGAATCCTACCTCTGTAATGTAGTTGGCTACACGCCAGCGTACGGAACGAGGCGTTCTGTGTTCGTCCCAGGTAAGGCATGTGTGTGTTTGTATTTTACTCACTAGTATTGCATTTGTTTCTGTTTGCATCTCTAATGTTGCCGCTAACGAGACAAACGCCAGTTACTATCTAACTTTAAAAAACTTCATCAAAATTATTTGCATCCATGTAGAGGGCAGTAGGCTAGTTAGTTATATCGATAACTTCTTGTTATAATAACACACAGTACATGTATATTGCAATAAGTTGTAAATGAAATTTTAATTTTTCAATAGCTGCCATTGCAGGCATTGATAAATTTTCCATAGATGCAGGGTCAAATACTTATTTCTTCAAGTGCAGCTGTTGATCACTGCTATGAATCACGTATTATAACTTGCATGCAAATACAGGCTGTTCACGGTAAAGTGAGCACTTTTCAGGCCCTAGTTAATTTTTTCTGTCAGTCATTTTTTTTATCCTTTAAACACTTTTTTAAATAAATATTGACGTGCAAGCAATAACCACGATGTGCATATTCCACCGCACTCGGAAGTTAACATCTAAGGCTAAAATAAAATATATTTGACATTCCAAATGAGGTTTTCAAAAGTTCTCACTTCACCGCGAATAGCTTATAACATATCATGCATGATAATTGAAAGGTATAAATTGTGAAAATGATCCAAGTGCCACGCGAGGAAGAACATCACGTATCATAACGTAACTATTTACTACAGAAAGTGGTTTATTTTCCCTTATAGTACATAGCTCTCGCCGAATGCAAATTGCAGTTGTCGGATACAAAAGAACAAGGTTAACCTATTTGTACGCCATGACGAGGCACACTGTAGCCACGCCAGTCGCCACGGGGGCAAGGTGGCCCGAGGACTTGTCTGAAAGTGGGCCAATGCCACGCAGGTGTTGAGTGTGGTCGAAGAATCGGTAATAAAGCGGTCGGCGCGCTTTGAACTGCGGCGGTCAAGGTTGCGTGCCAGTTGCAAAGTAATAACTTTCTTGTAACGCATCCATATACTCTGAAACCGGAGCAGAATTTATTTCATTGCGGACGTATCTCATTAGAATTTGTTTCACAGGTTTTCTGAAGTAGGCTATAACTGGTAAACTATAGAGTATGTTATGGTTGTCTAAAGTTTCAAAAAGTCTCGTAGAAGTGATATTTGAGACTTTTAGTAATATATTTTAGCATCAGTCGTGTTTTATAAAAAGTAGATAAACTCAACGAATGAGGCGATGCTCCTTCTCGAAAGGAGGCCACCTTGCAGAGGAGAAATTCCAAAGACGAACGACGTGGCGGCGCTAGCGTCGCAACGAGATTACAAATGTTACTTTAGTACTCAAAATACTACGTGTTTCTATAATTGCATTAAAATTTATTTATAAAATCTTTGTTAGTGTTTTCTTGGCCGTATACGGGCTACGTTGACGTATGGAGTACGTTCCATTGTGAATGAGTAACTAGGGCTCATTTTAAATTATAGCATTTTTGCGTGATATAATGAATGTGCTTTAGTACATCGTACAAAGCTGTAAATTATAGTATACATGCTATAATTATATCACATTTCACATCCCTGGTTGGAATGCATAGTTGCCCTAGGCTGCACCGTGGTTACTGGCTTCTGCTGCGTGCACAGAGAAGGTACAGCAGTCAGCAAGCACGGTTGCTGCTCGCGGCGAGGCAACCATAACAACGTGTATACTAAGAGAGAATTAGATACACGCGTTCTGTGAGTAACTGCGATGCATTGGGACGTGTGACCACAGGACAGGGCTGCTTGTTCATGCATCGCCGTATTGCGTTAGTGCGCCGCGTGTGCAGAACGCACTGTTGATTCAGGTGGCGGCCCGGAGGTTGCGGCTTGTCCGCGGGTAAACACGAACCTCCAAGTCAGGTGCGAAGGCTGCATGCGTGGGTAGCGCGCGCGGCGCAGATTAGTTTTGCTTTGACAATAACTGGTGATGTTCTAGCGTAGGTGGCTCCCGTCGTCGTGCGCTTTACGGTCATCTGGAATTTGTACGGCGGCGTTTTAAAGTGCCTTTGCACGAGCCACTCGCTGTAAGAGTTTTTATTCATGTGCGTGCCACGACCGATAGCTACAGATTTCGTTTCGTACGTGTGGTACATACATACCGTACGTATTCGAGAGTGCTGAACATTATTCTGACGGGCATTTAAATTAAATACCGAACTTAGGTTTTCTCCTTTTGTCGAAATTCCACTTTATTCTGTTATTGCCCGTTATGTTATATCTGTAATATGCGAGTGTTATATAAAACCGTAATACTTTGTTTTTTCGCTCATATGTATTAGTCACGTGCCTAAAATTATCGATTAGATCTCATCTTTCTGTGGGGTTTTTTTTTATGGAAATAGTTTCTCTGGTAGGTTCTTTATGTAGTCTGTTCACGGTTACTTCACACTTTTCAAACCTTTGAAAAATCTATTCATGACATGCATAGTTTCCTAAATATTTCATGTATCACAAACGTTTTATACTTCTGTTAGCACAAAATTATCTTATTGTTGGTTAAATTGTACTGTTACTTATATTTTACCGTTAAATTACAATATTTCATTTATAATTGATATGAATCTAAACAGGGAGAAAATAATTGGTTTGGTAATGCCTAGTAAGGAAATAGTTCTCATGCAATATATTAGGTCACTGAGCGCGTACTAATTTGGTGCGTTGCCTCTTTGGTGTAATTTTATAGACTGTGTTAAGCTTTGTTAGCATGAGGCGGAGGAATATCCTAGAAATAAGATTTTAACGGGGCTCAAGAAAAGTTGGAATTATATGTAGTTATATTGCGCGTTGGCTAGATTTGAATTTTCTTACGGTGCTTGGGAGTTAAAGGGCGACACCGCGATTGAATAAAGAAGTTTTCTACTTTTGACAAAATGCAACTTAAAGAATCTCCCATTTTCACATTGGAGAAGGAGGTTATTTTAATGTTTCTTTTTGAGTCTGTACCAAAAATGCGAGAAGTTTACTTTCACGTAGCTGTAGGTATATTCGTTTAACCATTATCGATAAAGGATTCGTCGCAGTTATTTTATTTAAAACTCGCACTATTCTTCAATGTTACTCTAAGTTACTTTGCTTGGCTCCCACGTTACACGAAGGAAATGTTACGTCAATTAAACAAGGGAGAATTGAGCCATACATTAATCAAATGAAAACATGTATAGACTGTTCACGGTAAAGTGAGCACTTTTGAGGCCCTAGTTACCGTTTTCCTATTTGCAATTTGTTATCCTTTCACCACTGTTTTAGATGCATATTGCCATGTAAATAATAAACGTAATGTATATAGTTCACAAAACTTGAAGGTTACCGTCTAAGGCTACAATAAAATATATTTTTTTTACTATTATTGAATGGCATATAAGTACTTCCTTTACTGTGAATAGCCTATATAATATATATGTACTGTACTTAAGTCATACGGCTTGACATTGTTGTGAAAGTATACTTTAAAGTAATAGATATATTTGTGAAGCGGCAGTTGATATCGTGTGTTCCTTACGCTACTAGAGGAATGGCTGTGGTAGAAATGTTTGTGCATTGGCTAAAGGTTTAAGGGCATTGGGTTCGAGAACGCGAGTAACATCCTATTGCGACTCAGTGCAGATAATCCATTTATGGCCTTTTCAGGGTTAATAGGGGACTTTCGAAATCAATATAAAAAAAAAAGTGAGTGGTCCAGGCAGCGCACAAAATTCAAACAGGGTGCGCATCGTTTGACGCCTTTGACTCGGAAGGGGGAGTTTCCGGACACGATTTCATTATTAGTAAAAGACGCCAGAGGGGCGTATCAGAGTTCGTGAGGGATGGAGGTCTTAGTAAAAATAAAATAACTAAATTTTATTTTTAAATTTATTCACATAGCTATAATTTACAGCGTTAATATATCTCCACCATTACTCTTTATTTCACAGCGAGCGCAATATTTGTCTAGCTCAACTCTAATTAAAGTCCTTCTCAGTGTCTCCGATTATAGTCAGTTAACTTAAACTCGTCATTAACACATGTTCAGTCTGTTTGTAGCATTCATTTGAAGTGTCTTACACTCCGCATCCAGTTCACTCTGCCTGCCAGCCGCAGATTTTAATCCCGCTGGTCACTTCCGTCACCACTCGTTGCTCTTCTGGCTAATCTATCGTTTGTTGCACAATCGTCCAAACTCGACACTCGTAAACTCTCGGCTCGGAGGCCCGTCGCACTCTGGGTGCAGACCACTCAGTGTGCCCATTAAACAATATGCAAGTAGGGACAGTGACATTTCTGAAAGGTTGATTTCAAAGTGCTCACTTTACCGTGAACAACCTTTACCAAAATGTTTGTCTTGGCATGCCCTATCACCCCTTAAAATTATGCTCAACAATTTCCGAACAGCCAGTGTGTATGGGCGTCTGGCGGGTTACTTACCGGCGGTGTCCAACCCCACGTCTGGGAAACATAGCAGACGTTGCCGTGGTCCTAAGATTTCTAGCCACGCCCGCCATTGCATCGCTCCAGCGTCATTGCGCAGATGATGACCGCTGTTGCCCCCCCCCCCCCTGGGGCCCAATTTTTGAAACTAAAGGAATTATTCTTCTAGAGGAATGCTTAAACAAAATTTTTGAATCCTCGATAGCTGAATTGTGTACCGGAATCCAGCTATGATATGCCGAAATGAATCGGACACACCGTAAAGCAGCTGCCGGAATCTGCATTCCTGTAGAGACTTGTCGATTAATACAATTGTGTGATGTGGGAAACTTGAAAATGAACTCCCTTGCTGTTTAATATTAGTATAATTAACGGAGAGCAAAAACTAAGTGTGTTTCCATACTTAAAATTTTAACGGCGTTGTAAACAATCTGAAAAAAAAAACCGCGTAAACAGTCAAGGCAAAGTTAAGTTGGTACACAAATACGGATAGAATTGCTACGAATATAAATTTTAAGACGAAACGGATGACAAATACATGATTAAGTCAATTTCCAATGAAAAGCTGCAGGTGTAAAAATTAGTTAGCACTAAAACTGTAACGTAATAAATTTGCTTCAGATACACTAATGTTTTTCGTGAAAAATGTTTGCAGTTTTAAGCTTTAGCTGGAATGCTAGCCGAAGGTTTTTTAGTTGTATATTTACACCAGCAATATATACATTATATGGTAATATTATTTGACCTGCATTTTATTATTATTTTCTATAGTAAATTAACGCGTGTGACGGTTCTTTCTTGAATATAGTTAGGGTATCCTAATTAAAATGTAAAAACTAGTTTAATATATTCTTAGTTATAGTTAACACTATCTAGCGGCAATGTGTGCGAACTCGTAACGAGTTGTTCCGCACGTTATTTTCCTTAGCAATAATTGGCTTAATTACATAAATGACAAATTATTATAAGGGAAAAAACTGAGTGATAAATACCAGTCCCTGTGGATTACTTGTCTCCTTAACTTCATTTGCAATATCTGTTAATTACAAACCTTTTCGCCACTGAAGATGGTTTAGTGTTTTTTTTTTTTTTTTACTGAAATTGCATTTATTTATCCTGGATTATCTACTACTAAATAAAAAATATATTTATGTATTTTAAAACACATTTCATTTCCTGCCGCAGCACATTTAACGTGACTAGTTCAGCTTCTGCGACGACAATCGAAATGCAACGATGCGAACTTGTAATGTCGATTCTTAAAAAAATCAGACACATTTCATTCCAGCAGTCACTGCCATCGTCTAAAAAATAAGCATTTTGGCATTCAGACACTCGCTACCGGAATGTAGGCATGGGGTCAATCCGCTAGCGAATTTCTTCCGGTAGTTTAAACAATCTGGCCCCTGATGTCTCGCTCAGAGTTGCAGGAGGGTTGTTCGTATGCGTGAAGGTGGCCGCCCCCGGAGGCGGCGGGCCGTGTCGTGCGGACGCGGGCCGGCGGCGGCGGCCGGCAGACGTAATTGCGCGGGCCGAGCGGGTTAGCGAGCCGCGAGGCGCACGGCACGGCGGCCGGCCGCCAATTACCCGCACTCCGCGGTCGGCTGCCCCAGCCGCCCTGCCCCACTTGATGTTTTAATTGGCCCGCGCTTACCTAGCACTAGCGCCATCTTCCTGTCTTTCTTACTCTAGTCCGTTCACGGTTACTTATAACTTTTCTGAAGCCCTGCTTAAGTTCTACTTCCAGGATAATCCTCCGCCTCATGCAAATAAAGTTTAACTAAGTCTAGAAAATTACACCAAATGAATTGCGCACCGCGTTCGTGCGCACTCACTTTAATTATATTTTGCTTAAGAACTATTTCTTGCTAGGCATTGCGAACACTTATTTTCTCTCTACTTTTATTCACATCAATTATAAATGAAAATTATAATTTATGGGTAAAATATAAGATACTTTTATGCTAACAGAAGTTAAAAAACTCTTGTAATACACGAAATATTTAGGAAACAATCATACATGTTGTACATAAGGTGATTTTTCAAAAGTTTAATTTAAAATGTGTGAAATCATAGATGAGCTACACTGAAGAGCCAAAAAAACTGGTACACCTGCCTAATATCGTGTAGCCCCCCTCCCCCTGAGCACGCAGAAGTGCCGCAAGACGACGTGGCATGGACTCGACTAATGTCTGAAGGTATGCAGGAGGCAATTCATACCACGAATCCTGCAGGGCAGTCCACAAATCAAATCTGCGCCAATTTGAGAAAGGGTTGCACGACTGTCACGTTTAATGATTCTCGTCAGTCGTCGTTTGTCCCGTTCTTTCGCGATCTTTTTCCGGCCGCAGCGATGTCAAAGATGTGATGTTTTACCGGATTCCCGATATTCACGGTACACTCGTGAAATGGTCGTACGCGAACATCCAAATGTTATCGCTACCTCGGAGATGCTATGTCCCATCTCTCGTGCGCCGACTATAACACCACGTTCAAACTCACTTAAATCTTGATAACCTGCCATTGTAGCAGCAGTAACCGATCTAGCTGCCGATCGCATCGCGTTACTCTGATTGGTTCCATACCTCTGTTATTTGCGTACGCACGCCTATACCAGTTTTTTTGGCTCTTCAGTGTATATAGTCTATTCGCGGTTTCTTCTGAGTTTTTTAATCAAACTTTGAAAAAAATACCCTATGTATGACGTGTTTGGTTGCTTTCTGAATGTCATGTATCGCAAGCGTTTAATCTTCTGTCAAAGTAGTACAGTATTTATAGTTAAGTATACATTTTGCTCATATTTTATCTATAGATTATAATATTTCATTTGTAACAAATTTGAATAACGACAGAGAAAATGGGGGTGTTGGGAACAGCTAGTAAGAAATAGTTCTTGCACAATATTATACTGTGTGTGCATGAATGCTGTACATTGCCCCTGGCGTAATTTGCTAAGCTTTGTTTGCATGAGGCGGATGAATATCCTGGAAGTAGAACTTTAGCCGGGCTTCAGAAAAGTTGGAAGTAACCGTGAATGAAACTATACCGCGTCTTCTCTCGTAGATGCAGAAGCCGTGATTGATAGTCGTGGGGATCCAAACTCCCATTAGGGTTAGGAGGACATTCGCTGGATTAAGTTACTGCCATGGACCTCTGAATCATACTGGCGTCCCTTGTTTACTGTATCTTCCGCATCAGCTCTTAAAATATCAGTTGAGATAAGTTTATATTTGTACTTTTACATTAATATGGAACATATTTTAAGGTATGCATTCGGGATGAGGAGAGTATCGGAAGACAGTAAATGTCAGTATTGTGATTTTGTCTTCTAACAAATAAAAATATAAGTCTGAAATTAAAGCTCGGCTACAGTACTCATTCGCGTTCTATTGGGCATGGGCGTAGAAACCGAAGAGGTATGGTAATAAAAAAGCCTCATTCAAAGATGGGCCCCTATTGGAAAAAAAGTGCTGTCTACCCTCTCGCTGCCTGTCAACTTCCTGTACAAACATTCCGTGCCATCATTTGATAACACTTCCCAAGAACTGGTCTTGAGGGGGTAGTATTCCTGCCATCTTCATTTCTGCTTCACCGTAGCTTACTTTTCAGTTAAATTACATGAAACCTAAGAATGTGAGGGTATAAATCATGTTTTAAGAGATTTTCAAGTCCACAATGCTGTGCCCATGTTTTTGTTGCATTTGTAACCGCTATAAAGAATCTTTCTTTTTCAGTATCGCATGAGAAAATACAAATCAGTCCATTTTGGTTTCATGTATTCTGTAATTTAGTTCTGGATGTAATTTTAACACTAAGTTATTAACCGAAATGAAAGTCAAGATGACAACGATGCCACAATATTAAGAAAGCCGTAGTCTGCACAGGTCCCCGAACAGCGCCTCAGATGGAGTGAAGGGATTTGGGTGGCTCTTGACAGTGAGGTCTTGAGAGCGGTTGAGGTTTATTGAGGAATGAAAGGGCAGGGGAAACAAGAGATCCCCGAGAAAACCCGCCCACCATTGGCATCGTCCGGCACGATGTTCACATGTGAAAATCCGGGAGTGACCCGGCCGAGGATTGAACCCGGTTCGCCTTGGTGGGAGGTGAGCAGTCGAACCGCTCGGTCAACGCGGCTCCAGCGCCTCAGAGGTTCAGTAGTACATGTAGCTAGCTGTTGTTTAGAAACTTTTCAATGGTTTTGAGCAGCGTTTGCTTACGAATTGCATTTAAGAAATTTTCCACATCAGAATGCTTGTTTATTTCCGTTTCTAATGTGTTTTTTTTAAAGTGAAAATGGGTTAGAACTGGTATATTACAATTTTTAGCTATGGAACTCCCGGTACAGTCTATTTATATTGAACGTATCGTGGGGTAATGCAGCACACAGTCTTTATATTTACACGATAAAATGTCACCACTGAAAGTTTTGAGTAGAGTTGACGAAACAAACTGCACGTTAGTTACGGACGACCACAGACATTCGATGTTATAGGCCTTGACCACGTAAAAAACGTCCAGTCAGGCGGCGCAATTTAAGGAGCATCCCTAGTAAACTATTCTACGCCTCAAGGTTACGTACGTCCGTAAGGAAGCACTGCGACGGTGGAAAATAGCATAAACAAGCTTTGCATATTGCCCTCAGGTAGGTTGATTCATAATATTGCATTGCATTAAAAAACACATTTATCTCTTGCGTGACTCTTAGGGCATTTAGCAGCGCAGGAATATGTTCGGGGTGATTGGTTTTAACCACTTGGTATTCGACAGGGCTACAGAAAAAAACTGTGATCAATTGTAAATGATAGATGCGTTCCGGATCTTTTTTTTTTTTTTTTTTGCTATTCCTATTTTTTCCGCTAACTTTTTGCTAGCTCCAACTGGGAGTGCTAATTAAGTGCTGACATGCGTATCCATTGTTACTGAACTGTGTTCAATAATCCCCCCTCCCCTTGGATAGCTACAGATTGCATTGCTAGCGAAAATTCTAGAGCGAAAGAAATACTTGTTTCGATATTGAAAATACGCTGGCTGGATGCCGAGGTTCTCGTTTAGTGAGGTGTACCGGGAACGCGTGGCTAACGTGTCTTTTTGTCAATTCCGGAGAACTCTTTTTGTAAAACACGATTTTAACCTGAACATTTTCGACGAGTTAGAATTGAGATTGATTGGTGTTTTAAAGTAAGTCACAGTTAATCGCATGGCGAGATACTGATTACAAACACTTTCAGGCTTGGTAATTTGGCGTATGAACATACCGCACATGTCACCAATAATTGCGCACATTTTAAGAATGTCCAATCGCGTAAATTTTTTTCTCGTGTGATATTAGTACTATTAACTAGGTCACCGTGCGACCAACATCCGAAACAATCTCTTTGTATTAAAACCACTGAAACTATAATAAAATAGTGCATGTGTAACCTCTCCTTCCATACGGCGCCACCTCGAAAAGTTAAGATCTAAGTATGAAGTCTGATAACTGATCAGTTCATCCGGTAATTGTTTATAACATATGACCCCGTTGGCGTTGTAAGTACCCCCGCTAGAATTAAAATCACCACCAAGAACCTCCGAATTATGTTTATACTAGAGCTCCCCGTTTACTGTAACTTTCGTATCGTATCTTAAAATAAATGTTCAGTTCAGTTTATATAGCGGAAATGAAGTGTTCAAGAGGTTTTTAGTAAGGACGACTCGCTGAAAGCATAGGATGGTCTGTAAAGTCCTACAGTGGCTCACGTTAATATTCGGCCACCGATGATTATCGCAGTTAAGTGGCCTTATGTTACATTAGAAATGAAGATAAACATAAAACATATTGCACAATCATTCTTGTGTGCTTCAAATGAAATGCAACGGTAGCCAATAACTTAAATGATCAGTGCAAATTAATTAAACACAAAATTTTGTCCTCGCGTGCTGCATAAGTACGTCACTTTAATATTCGGCCAGTTGTGGTGGGCGCGTGGAACAGGCACGATGCACATTGCGTTCGTACCTCGTGTCATTCCCTGCACGCTCTGTGCACTGAGGTTGTATTGGGTAGCTCTGTTGGCTGTGTCAGTCAGGCAAATGAGACGTAGGGCAGGAATACAACGATTTAACAGCGGCAGCTGGTCATTTTTCATCATGCAAAGAAGAAATCTCAACCAGAAATTGCGGAGCACTTGAATCTGCCGAGGTCCACTGTCGGAGACATCATAAAAATGTTTGAGAAGGAAGACAGAATATATTCGGTACCTCAAAAAGGACAGCCAAAGAAACTAAGCGAGAGAGAAGAACGTCTAGTAATCAAGAAAATAAAGAAAGATCTGAAAATTAGTGCTTGCAAACTTACCATGGAGGTACTCAATGAATGTGGAAAGAACGTCCATCCATAAACCATGCGACGAGTTATCAGAAGAGCAGGATATAATGGCAAGTACCTAGAGAGAAGCCTTTTATTAATGAGGTGAATAGAAGAAAACTACTTCAGTTCGCAAAAGACCACGCTGACAAAGATGAAAGCTGGTGGAATGATGTTATTTTTGCTGATGAGACGAAATGGAATGTGTTTGGTTCGGATGGCAGAGTAACAGTATGCCGCAAGCCAAATGAGGAGCTAAAACTTAGGAACATACAACCTACTGTGAAACACAGTGGAGGAAGTATTGTGATCTGGGGCTGTAGATCTTCAGCAGGTATTGGAGAGGCTGTACATGTCGATGGAACAATGAAAAAGGAAGACCATCTTAACCCTTGACAGCAAACCTTCACAAGAGTGCTGATTACGTAGGCATTAGGAACACGTTTAAGTTCTACCAAGATAATTACCCAAAACACAAGTTTTACATTGTCAAGAGCTGGCTTTTGTATAACTGTCCCAAAGTCATTAACACGCCTCAATAACCCGACCTGAATCCCATAGAAAATCTGTGGGATGAACTCAAAAGAAGACTGCGTACAACAATTAGGTCCACAAAAGAATTAGAGAAAAGGTTCAAGGAAGAATGGAGTAAGATTGGCTCCGAATGTACCAGAAATATAATTGCTAATATGCCAAAACGCCTGCGAGAAGTAATTAAACAGAATGGCCACGCTATCAGGTACTAAAAGACTGTGTTTAGTTTTCAAAGAGGATTATGTTTGTGTTTGAATGATGATGACCGAATATTAAAGTGACATACTTATGCAGCATGGGATGAGAAAATCATATTGTTGGTTAAGTTGCATTACTCATTTACGTAGTTGGCTACCACTACATTTCATTTAAAGCGCACAAGAATGATTGTACAAGATGATTTATGTTTATCTTAATTTCTAATGTAACATTAGGCCTTGAAGCTGCGATAGTCATAGGTGGCCGAATATTAATGTGAGCCACTGTATGTTGCTGCACTTTATAGAAATTATTCGGAATTTTACCATACCAGTATATACGCTGAGTGAGAAAGCAGGAATGGTAATGTTTTTTTTCCTATAAGCTCATTGCAGCCTTGCTACATTTTTGTTCCTACAGTCTAATGCCTAGGGAAGTTCAAAACTTTGTATAGTAGCAACGCTAAACATTCCTATATATGGAGCTTGATGTGTGGTATTATCATACAGTGTATGGGTTAAAAACTTCCGTTAGTTTAGGAAGTTTACCAGAAAATTTTTTACAGTGTGGAAATAATCCATGGTTTGTACAGTGGCCACTCGGCAGCCTTCCGCTTCGGAGTGCGGGTTCGACCTCAATCTCCGCAGATTGTATAGTAGTTTAGAAAGGATCTGTTCACGATTACCTCGTGGATAACATTTCGCGTACGCTAGCAGAATTAGGTCACTGGTAGGACCTTTAGCTACGCTTTGTATCTCGTAGCCGTATCTCGTAGGCAAGAGTAAAAATGCGTGTATCTTTATACTCAATATCGTCACGTTTTTTATTAACCTAATCACAATCTTTCCGCAGTATTTAAATGTCTCAAGATTACATTGAACGCAAGTATGTCTTTTGCTATTTGTGCAAGTTGCGATAAATTTTACAAAGTCGTCATGATCGCATACTCGGGCATTTTCTTTATTTTACTGTTACCGAGCTCTGGTAAATCTTTGTACTCTCATTCTGGAGGACCTGGGTTCGACTCTCTGATTGGTCATCCTCATTTCGTTTTTCCGTTTCCTGGATACTCCAATGCGAATGCTTAAGGTGGTTCCTTATTACAGGCGATGGCAGAGTCTTTCCCCGTTCCTGCTTGTCTGATGGACTTGCTCCGTCTCGAAATGATCTCTGTCGACGATGAGTTACGCCAGCCCTACCTACTTTCCTTTATTTTACTGTGTGCGGTTGATATTTTTTAAAGGCGAGGATCGAGGACGCACTATAGGCTCGGACGAGGACAGCTACGTGTGCACCAAGTTATCGGGGCCCCTTGACGTACGTCGTCGTATCTAGGGAGCTCAGGGTCGTGTTCGTGACTCGTGCAGCCGCTCAGGTCTGTCCTATCACTGCTGCAAGTTACTGTACGTGCTATTTGAACGGGTCGTCCGCGTTACATGGATGGGCCAGGGAGTCACTTTCTAGAAATGAAATTTTTCTCTATTTAGTTTTATCTTCAGCAGATGTGTTAGTCAGCTTCGTGAAGTTTCTGTCGTCGTGGAGACGAGTGAGTTTCCTTCAAGAAAACACTTCCCCTCCACTGCAATCAACTTAAAATTGATTGGTGCTAGGAAAAATTTCAAGAGAACGAATTTATTAAGAAGGAACAGTTCCTATTCATATTCTGGAATATACACTGTATAAAAGTATCAAATATTCATAATTGCTTGAGAAAATATGTTATGAGTGTACACTTTTTCCAGACTGTTTTTGGAATATAAATAGTATCATTTATGCAGCCACATTTTGCAGTATAAATTAAAATTTAAAGTATATTGAAAAATAGTCTAATGTAATATGTGCAAAAATTAAGACATACAAAGCAAAATGTACATTCAATGGTATTACAGGAGAATACAAAATGATTGCAAATAGGTGGCGTGTGTTGAGAAATACGTGGTTCTTCGGAGCGGCGTAGTCAAGCGAAGGCAAATACAAACAAAGGGAAAAATCGAATTCCAGTCCCAAAATAGTTTGGTACACACTCTTTGCTTGCTACTTATTTGATAGGTTTACAGTAATTTTTAGTGGTTCAGCGGTGCGGATTATGTGAACGCTTGGTTGCTGTGACGTAAAATAACTAGGATGAGACGCGTGGGTGAATTGGGCGATTTTGGGGGTGAATTGGGCGATTTTGGTTGTCTTCAAGACTGCATGCTATTGCGGCTGCATGCTATCGCGGCTGCAGGTGGTTTTAGTGTCGTGATTTTTTCCGTGCCTTAAAACCAGTGAAATGCCTCGGTAGTTGCAGGCAGTGATTCTTGCCACGTATAGCGGCGTGTGCAGTCGGCACTCGAACCTGGAACATTAATTACTCCTCCCTGACGTTATGTTGTAAGTATCTTGACTACCTGATAGGCGCAGTGACGTGTGTTGCTTGCCACTTGATCCCCTCGTTTAGGGAACAAAGGAAGGCAGTCGAGTCACCCGACAAAAGTACCTTAGAGGAGTAGAGTTGTTACTGTCGCTGGTATGATACTACACTTTCGCAATAACATTTCGACTGGTGGGGGTGCCTGCAGGGAAGGCCAGTTTAAACTTGATGACAAAAAAAAATGCCGATTTGCCCCAACCACGCAGTCGCTGCGACAGAAAATAAAAATATTGTAGCCAAGTATTGTGTAATTCGCAAGACAAAAGATGGTATGTAAATATAGCTCAACGTCTCGACATCGAGGCTATTGGAGAAGGAATGTGTCGCTCAGAACGAAAATAATCTAACCCATATCATTTCCTCGACTCTAAAGACCTCGCTGTTCAGAGCCTCTCAAATATCTTCTCACCTCACCCACTCACCCAGCCACCCCATATCCTTCCGAATGCGATTCCAGTTTATACATGCATGAGCAAAAGCATTGCTTAGCATCCACATTTTCTTATTTTGCATTATCCTGACAAGTAAAAGCCGCGGAGTAGTTAGAAATGTGAATGTATTACTAATGTGCATATTCATATTCTGATGAGTATAAAACACTAGCTTCATTAGTCATCAATTTCAAATATTACTCTTTCAAAACAGACAATTCTTGGGCTATTTTTAATTCATTTTCGGTAAACTTAAAAAAAAAGAGCCACACAGTATGTGTATTACGGTATACAGGTCAGTAGTTTATTAATATAGGCTCAGCGGCGTGTTAAAGATGTGCTCACTTCACAGTAAACAAACCTTTTAGTATTTTTTTCTTATACTGGCATAACANAGAGCCACACAGTATGTGTATTACGGTATACAGGTCAGTAGTTTATTAATATAGGTTCAGCGGCGTGTTAAAGATGTGCTCACTTCACAGTAAACAAACCTTTTAGTATTTTTTTCTTATACTGGCATAACAGCTTGTGAATCAGACTAAAGATGAGGTAGACATATTTTAGTCTTCCGTGCATGTCTGTAACATTTACTAGCCTGTCGCCAACGTAACTGGCAGTCATGTGGTCAATCGTGATGAACGTGTTTTACATTGAATTTTCAACAGACAGACTCTTTTGTATGGGTGGAATAATTCGACTACCTGTAATGTATTTTAAGTGCATCGAAACTAAGTTTAAAAAAAAGTACAAAAATCTCTGAGCACTTGCTTACGTAAAGTGTTCTAACCTCAAATTGTATCCACGTGGTTTTTCTAACCTCGAATTGTATCCACGTGGTTTTTCTAACCTCGAATTGTATCCACGTGGTTTTTGATGGTGCCTTTGGCAGAAAAGCAGTCCCAATGTTCGAACACAGTGGCTACTGCGCAGCTAGATTAATCACTCCACCCCATTTCCCCCTCTACGTAATCAGTTGCCTAAGCTAGTCGCATACTCGTCGCTCTTGCCCGGCTCACGTGACCCTTTGCGCGTGGCGCGCGGAAGCGTCAAGCGACGTAATTCCGCCGGCAATTGGCAGCAATTGTCCGCGAGAGTGCGGACGACCCCGTTTGAGGGCACGCGGGCCGTTTGGCTCTGCGGGATACACGCAAGTCCAAGGCTGCCTTCCGAAGAAGTTGGCTCGGTCAAGGCGCAGTGGGACTGAAGCAACCGCAAGTAAAAAAAAAAAAAAAAAACCTGCGCTCCACTTTAAATGACCTAGAGTTTTTATAATTTCGCTTATAATTAACATGCGTGTCTCCTGAGTACATCTTGGGAATGTAACTTGAATGTAATTAACACGGATATATATCTTCACTTTGAGATGTCGAATATCTGTAACTAACTTAAATTTTGAGTTAATGTCCATGACATTAGTGGCTTTTAGTGCGTATTCAGAAGGTTGCCCATTACAGGCACACGTAGTTAGTTACTGAACGTTTAGTAGGCAGTCTGTATTCGCGCCTTGTTAACATGAATTGTGCATAAAGGGAAATGCAACCAAATTACGTGTATTGGTGGAACCATAATGCAGTTTGAAGGGCACTGCCTACCGGCTGACAGCTTCGACATTTTATTAGGAAATCCCATGATAAGGAAATGTCACATCAGTGCGTCAATTTTAAAGATAGGTGTTTCAAAGAAAAGGTATTCCTTGCGGATTTTTTTTAAAGAGAACGTCTCTACGAACTTATATTTTCAATATTGATAGGCAGTATGTACTTTTTTGTAAAACATAAATTTTAAAAATTTCTTTCAAACAAGCTATGCAAGTTAGGGAAACATCTCCGCTGTACGGAACTCTCCTAAAAAATTCGCGAGGAATAAATTTTGTTTGAAACGCAGATCTATAAAATTGAGACACTGAAACAAAATTTCTTTAACACAAGATTTTCTATTTAAATTTCGCAGCTGCGAGTCCGTAGGCAGTGCCCTTAAATGATAAATGCTAAACTCCAGATGTCTGGTAGCAGTCACCGTAGGTGTGTGTAAATGATCGCCACTGACAAGTATTCTGAAACTGAATTTCGCTTGAAGGCGTCGTCTGCCCATGCCACCATAGCTCATAGCTTGACTCTTATAGTATTTTTTTTACTCCTAAATGCTAGTTTTTTTTATTTTCGTCTCTAATGAGTATTTTTTAAAAGTGAATTAGGATTAACACTGCTTTTTCACAATTTTTAGGCATGAAACTTCGGCATAGGCGTCTTGCAATAGAATAGGGAAATTTATTACACCGTAATCTGATACGGTCATTACTGATATTCCTATAGAGAAATACTGCTAATCTTTTCAGTGCATCGCGCGTAAAGGCTACCAAGATGATTGATGCGTGCACCTAGGTGGCCCTTAGCGCTCATATCCTTCTAGGCTGGGACACGCTGAATACCTACAGGCAGATGGTCAAAGTAGTTGTAGCTATATTGTGTGGAGCATATTCTTATAATGCAGGTTGTTTTGTCGCTACTCCATGCCGGAAGAGTGATCAGGGTCGGTTGACGTGCTTAGCCAACCTGACATCGAATTCTTGCAGCACGCACTCTCGTGCCATATCGGTGATCAGCTGAACACACGCGGTAGGCTGGTGTTGCGTAAATAAAAGTTTTCCTTGGCAGTGGTGTAAAGTCCAGCTACTGCGTCGGTAGGGCAGTGAAGTGGGCTGCGGGGAATACTGTGCCCAGAACGTGTTGTTGGCTTCCCTCCCGAGTATTATGAAATAACACAGGAAGCACCGGGCGGCGCTGTGGCACGCCGGCCTACTGGGGAAGGCAGCGTCGACGCGATAGGCAGCCAGGGCGCTTACAAATATAGCCGGCCGGAGGTGGTCGCCGCCGCAGATAGCGCTTGTCGGCGACCCCACATCCTCGGAGACTGACCAAGAGGAGTTGAGAGGTGGGGGGAGGGAGTCTTCAGAATTAATGATTGCTTGTAGCTTTTTAGCGTGTTTCATGCAGGGAAGTGTGAGAGCGATAAGGGCGACACTGACACGCGCACCCAGTGCCCCATCACTCCTATGCGCAAGGCGCTGAACTGGCGTGCAGTATTCTCGTCTCGTGCTGCGTGTACCTATGGGACTTGAAGCAGCGACCCTATCATTTTGTTGGTGGAAAGTCTGAAGCAACGTTCAGTGCAGGTCCCTATAATAATTTCGCATGTTTCCGACCAGTATATCATGAGATACAGTTGTGCCGAAAAGTCGTTTTCAGCTATGTTCGAGGGCTAGGGAATAGCATTTATAATGTGCATGATGTATTTGAGAGTATTATACGTACCTCGTCTGAAGTGTTTTCGTGCACTCGTGTAATGGGGGTACGTTTAATGGTTTCGTGGAAAAAAGAAAGCTGGTTTCAAACACTACAACGCAGTTCACGCACCAAGATGGCGGCGCCTCTAAGTGACTGCATCACTCCTTATAAAAAAAATTATTTGTTTTACTGTCATAACTGAAGAGCCAGGGTCACTACTGAAAAAATTTCGTTATAGAAGTGTTAAATTTCATTGTCCTGTACTAATTTTCGTTCCGAATTAATAGGCGTTCCCTGGTTGTCATCAACAGGTGAAAATGAATTGATACGTAATATTATGTATTTAGTTAATAGTTGTATGAATATGAGTTAGTTAATATATTATGTCCGTAATTATGGATAAGTCTTATATTGTCGCATTTTTCAATACATCGTCCTAAATTTGAATTGTGGGGGAAAAAAAAAATATAACATTCAATATGGCGGGTGACGCGGGCTCATAAGGTCGGTTTACGATGAAAAAAATGTATAGGCTATTCACGGATACTTCCAACTTTTCTGAAGTCCTGCAAAAGTTCTACTTCCAGGATATTCCTCCGCCTCGTTCAAACAAAGCTTAACAGTCTATAAAACTACACCGACGGCACAGCACACTGCATTCGTGCGCACTCAATAATATTTTGCATAGTAACTATTTCTTTCTAGGCTATACCAACATACCTATGTTTTCTGTTCTTATTCATGGTAATTGAAAAGAAAATATTATAATTTATAAAAAAAAATATAAGTAAATGTTAAGTTCAATCAAAAATAAGAAATTTTTATGTTAAAACAAGTATAACATGCTTTTGATATGTGGCGTATTTAGGAAACGACCTAACACGTCATAAATGGGGTGATTTTTCAAGGGGTTTGTTTCAAAAAGTGCGAATAAACCCGTGAGTGAACTATAGCAGACATTGTAAATGCTATTCCAGGCGTCAAAGATTGCAAAAGCGAAGATTGGAAAGACGTTGAAACATGCAAACTCTTAACACTGACAATTTTCAACACTTTTCTATACTAAATCTGTTACTGTAGTCCACTGTATGTACATATGTAATCGATTATGTTGGCTGGCTCAACTCAGAGTTATGGATTCATTAGCTATCGTAGAGAAACGCCTGAAAATTCGACGAATGTTACCTGCCTTGTAAGAATTTGTATTTTACAGTAATATTAAAATAAACTATCTAGCAGCGTTTAGTCGCGGTCTAGAGAAAGGTTTGCTCTCGACGTTGACGTCGGGGCAGGTAAGTATTGAGGTTCATCTTGCATACGGTGTTCAGTAATCAATCGAAATACGTGTTTGACTCGCTCGTCATTCTGCGTTATTCTGGAAAATCCGTCCTGTGATGAGCGAGGCTTGCCGATACCTCGCGCGTGTAAACAATTCGATAATTTAATTTAACACCGTGTGCGGTGTTGCTTTCAGCAGCTTTTGTCCCTTGGCTAGGTCACATTCATTTAAATAGTTTTTTTTTTTCCAACTGCCATGGGAATTAATTTTCGCTGTCCTCTCCTACAAAGGAAAATGCATATTAATATAACAGTGTCACTATTTACAAATCATACGCAATAAGCCGGCAACAATAAAGCACCAGCTGAATCTCTGTTTTGTTTTGATTCAACCCGTCTATTACACACGTGACATTTTAAGTGTATGTTAAAACTGGGTTTGATCGTACGTTGTTGCCAATCATACTGTATGTATAGGTAATCTGTAATAAAATGTAATAATTATTTTTTAAAAATTAGATACTAGATTAGTTGTAAATGCAGTAATGTGCGTGACTCGACGTAGTTTTTCAAAGTTAGATATTATTATAAGGCACAAACAAACAGCGTTAGTGATGCTGGATAGTTTCGTGGGAGTACCGCGAAGTACATAGACTACCTTGTGTGACGGTTAAAGACTATTTGAAAATATTAAGGTTAACTACATACTTCTAGTTGATAGCTTACCAGTTTGATAATGTCTCAATTCAGCTGGTCGGCATTAACAAATTCTCTTTCCTCGGGCGTTGAGTGTGGAATGCTTGTTACTATCTCGCATCAGTTTAGAATTAGCTCTTTACGCGTCGTAAATGCCCATACATAGGCGTACAAACAGAAATCACCTCTGGCTATGTGTTTATCGATTCGGTTTATTTAGTAAAGAATAAAGAAGTTAACAAAGGTGTGAAATAGGAAAAATAAGGTATACGAACTATAATAATTTACGTTGTTAATATTTATGAATTTGAGTAGTTTTAGTAGCAAAAAGAATCCGTATAAAATTGACTGGACATTTAATTCATAGTGCGAATTCCTACCAGTTACCAAATACATTATAACTATAAAGTTTTCAAAGGTAATTAGAATTATTATGCAATTGACTTACGGTCCCTATCCTTATATTATCGGAGTTGTTTCTTGGGTTATTATTTGGTGAATTAAATTAAAAAATGACTTTTTATTGTAAAAAAAAAAACCATCCTTGGCACCATTTCAGTTCGGTGTGTTAAGAAACGGTGTCGAGCGAGTGTGGACGGTGACCTTCGATCGATGTTAGGAACTGTTATCAACATTGACAGTGTATGTAAACATTCAATGTTGACTTAACGCCTAGTGCCTTGTGACGGCCTCTTACATGTGTTAATGACGTGGCGTGAAGGTTAGCATGAAATGCTGGTGCCACTTTATTTGGTTGTCTAACGATTTAAGTTTTTTTAAATGCTTTGTAAATATGAAATTAAATTGTATAGTCTATTCGTGGTTTCTTCACGCTTTTTGAATCAAACCTTTGAAAAATCACCCAATGTATGACTAGTTATTTCCTAAATATGTCTTGTATCACAAGCGTTTTATACCCCTGTTAACATGAAAATGCTTTATTTTTAGTTAAATAAATTTTACCTGTATTTTGTTAATTCATTTATAATTATTAAGAAAAACAATGAGAACTTGTGTGTTGGTAGCACATAGTAAAAAATAGTTATCATGCAAGTTATCATTGTAACTGAGTGCGCACGTATTCGGTTCATTGTCCTTTGGTATAAGTTTCTAGACTTAAATAAAGTTAGTTTGCACGAGGCGGAGGAATGTCTTGGAAGTAGAACTTCAGCAGGGCTTAAGTAAAGTGCGAAGTAACCGTGAATGTATTATCTACTTTATTTCTGCTCGTTACTGAAGCTAGCATTAACATTGTAGTTCATCTGGGCAACAAAAGCCTAAGGCCATAGTAATTAGGAATGGTTAGGTAGACACGCAAGAGACTGTGATCTATAACTCATGTCCCGCAGTAAAACACTGTGTACAAGAGTGTGGTCCTTTATCCATATCTTGTGTTTTGTGTTAAAATAGTTTCAGCTTTGGTAAATTACGATGACAGTTTCCCTTTAATTTCAACTTTTTATGCCCGTAGTTTAATTNTAAAATAGTTTCAGCTTTGGTAAATTACGATGACAGTTTCCCTTTAATTTCAACTTTTTATGCCCGTAGTTTAATTGAATGTAGATAAACTAGATTATTTCGCTTAAGGTTTTTCATAGTATGTCGGTGGAATAGCTTGTTTTAGGGTGTAAATTATTGCGTCAATGAAGTTGGATTTGTTAAATCATGCCCCAAAATGAATTTGTCTATTTAAATCATATTACATCGTAAAATAAACAAAGCTTTATATATNTAAAATAGTTTCAGCTTTGGTAAATTACGATGACAGTTTCCCTTTAATTTCAACTTTTTATGCCCGTAGTTTAATTTAATGTAGATAAACTAGATTATTTCGCTTAAGGTTTTTCATAGTATGTCGGTGGAATAGCTTGTTTTAGGGTGTAAATTATTGCGTCAATGAAGTTGGATGTGTTAAATCATGCCCCAAAATGAATTTGTCTATTTAAATCATATTACATCGTAAAATAAACAAAGCTTTATATATGTGCATCGAATGTAAAGGCTACTGTGACAAATGTGAAAATTTACAGGAGTGAAGTTTGCCTCAATACCATGATGGCACACATTGCCCTTTCCTACTGGCTAAATAGCTTATTCATTTTAGTATAGTGCTTTGAAACCCGGAAATAGCACGAAAAATACAATGGCAATGTCAAAAACTCTGTTTTATAATATAGATACACAGTGCTCTTTACCTCAAATGCACACATATATTTATATTAAATAAGTATATAATTACACAGTTCGTGCTTAAAATTTGAGGCCTCAGAATAATCGCCAAGGCATTGTGCGGCTAAATATATATATACGGTAAACTGAGCACTTTTGAAATCTCTCCTTAAGCTATATTTGTACGCACATTGTTTATTCATCCACCATATGTAAAATTAACATTGCATCGGCCCGATCACTTTATTTCATGCGCCGGCCGAGTAAAACTGTAAAATTATAAAAATATTTTTTTAATGAATTTGTTTGTTCTTACCGTTACCAACTGGACGCACATCAGTCGGTAACATATTTCAAAAGTATTTAGTTAAACGTGAACAGCTTATACCTGACTGGTGAAATAGAGATAAAGAACAAATATATTTCCTGGTGCCTAGCGGCGCGGTCGCTAGGTGTGCGCGCTGCCTAGTGACGCGGTCGCTGGGGGTAGCCAAATATCGGAAGAACGTGGTGCGCTGCACGCCAGCTCGCAGATGGTAAAGGTCACCCAGGTGGTCCCGAGGAAGTTAACGCGGGGCGAGGGCCTCCCTGGGCATGCAGGTGGGACGTGCAACAGGTTCCTTGGCTTACAGTCGTGGTGGCGGGGGTAATGCTTGTCGCTCCTTCTTCGGTAGAGGCTCGTAGCACGTGCTTNGCGGCGGGGGTAATGCTTGTCGCTCCTTCTTCGGTAGAGGCTCGTAGCACGTGCTTCATCTGGCCCCCCGCGTCATGCATCTGCTCTGCCTCCAAACTCAGCGTAGTATAACTTACCACTCTCTCTCTCATTCCTCCAGTCGAACTAGATCTTTTTTCACACTGCGAATAACAATCAGCTGTTGACATCTTCAGTAATCTTTCACGCACGTCATGGTAGTGTAGTAGCCGAAGTGGTGTCGCGTAAGTTAATNGAAGTTAACGCGGGGCGAGGGCCTCCCTGGGCATGCAGGTGGGACGTGCAACAGGTTCCTTGGCTTACAGTCGTGGTGGCGGGGGTAATGCTTGTCGCTCCTTCTTCGGTAGAGGCTCGTAGCACGTGCTTCATCTGGCCCCCCGCTCATGCATCTGCTCTGCCTCCAAACTCAGCGTAGTATAACTTACCACTCTCTCTCTCATTCCTCCAGTCGAACTAGATCTTTTTTCACACTGCGAATAACAATCGGCTGTTGACATCTTCAGTAATCTTTCACGCACGTCATGGTAGTGTAGTAGCCGAAGTGGTGTCGCGTAAGTTAATTAGGTGCCTAACTATACTGCGTAAACTGCATTACATAATAATCGAAAACCACCTTTTACAGTAAAATTCTGAAAAATGTTTGCAATTTTTTGTTTCTGCAGTAAACAGTATTTTCAAGCAGGACATGTGTAAATAAAGGATGCTCCCAAAAATGTGAGCAGTAATCGTGGAGTGGGTAGTACACCCCAAAACAACACTGTCCCTTTGAACATGTCCTAAAGACGATAGTTTCATAGCTACAGACCTTCCAATGCTGTACTGGATGTATTCGAAGTCTTGTTGGCACATTCCAGTTAGAGTAGCTGTTGCCATGTTCGTGTACCAGCGGTGATAAGTCAGGCTACAAGTAGTACTCAATGTCCACCTTTTGCCTGAATGCAAGCCGGAACACGCCAGGAATTGCACGTATCTGCTGGCAACCTTGTTCCACTCGCTGGCGAAGCACTGTTGTCAGAAACTGGATTTGTATAAAAAATGGCCTTGAGATGCCCCCTCAGGTAATAAATAGTTCAGTTGATTGCGATCTGGGAAGCGTGCAGGCCAGGCGATTTGTCCTGCACGGCCCTGTGCGAGACAGATAACACTCGCACCATTCCAGCTGATCACATTAACAGGCCCACCTCTTAAAATATAGACCATTACAAATAAGTACGTGTGGTACAATGTTGAAAGTTTTGCAACTGGGAAACTATCTACTTTTGGACAGGTTCATAGGGACATTTTGTGTTTTGGGGTGTAGTATCCACTCCACGATTACTTCACAAATTTGAGAACATTGTATATATTTAGGGCAGTGTTAGTTTATAGTAGTGTAGCTCTACTTGTTCGGTACGATCACAAACACGTGCCAGATTTCTACGCACATTGATCTGGCAACAAGAAGGTATGTATCCTTTATCAAAATGGTGACCCAGTAATTCGCAGTGCACGGTACTATTCCTAGGTCTGTTTTGCGATATGGAATCGTAAGAATTCTAAACACTTAGATTTAAAAAAAAAAGTTTGTACATTAAAGAGTTTAAGTTCCCTTTACAGTCTTCGGACATGGCACGGCTATAAAGTTAATTCTAGTGTAGGCACTGTAAATACATATATTTTTGAACTAGTGCGAGATTAGCGACAGCGGCAGTCCACAACAGAAATTTGTCGGCCGTCGTCGGTCGGGAAGTATTTACGATAGGGCAGTGTTGCTGGTGGCTGCGGAGCTAGTCGGTGACGAAACCGGGCGTCAAGACCAGTTTCAGCTGCAGCCCGCTCCCAGAAGTGTCTTGACAAGCAGCCCCGCGTTGCGTCACCCTGCGAAGATTCTCCATTCGCTACCGGCAGGCGACCATGGTGGGTTCTGGGAACCGGTAGTCAGCCTCGCTGCACCGGGCAATTGCGCTACCGGNACCAGCAGTCCACAACAGAAATTTGTCGGCCGTCGTCGGTCGGGAAGTATTAACGATAGGGCAGTGTTGCTGGTGGCTGCGGAGCTAGTCGGTGACGAAACCGGGCGTCAAGACCAGTTTCAGCTGCAGCCCGCTCCCAGAAGTGTCTTGACAAGCAGCCCCGCGTTGCGTCACCCTGCGAAGATTCTCCATTCGCTACCGGCAGGCGACCATGGTGGGTTCTGGGAACCGGTAGTCAGCCTCGCTGCACCGGGCAATTGCGCTACCGGCAGGCGACCATGGTGGGTTCTGGGAACCGGTAGTCAGCCTCGCTGCACCGGGCAATTGCGCCGCTCCTTAGCTCATGCCACTTGCTTTGTGTTTGCGTGATGGCACCAACGATGAGTAGCGTCCTTAAAGTTATCGAAGATCTTTAATTTTCGTCTGGAAAATGGGGAAATGGTAGGGAAATTATGTGATTTGCAAGCTTTTTGTGTGTTCATTATTAATCGCGCATCTCTGAAAACTGTGATTTTATATATAAACGTATAAAATTTAAATATGGGGTTTTCTTGTTCCCGTCAGATTTAAACTTTAGTAGCATGGCTATAGGCCATTCACGTTTACTTCACACTTCCGCTAAATGTTAACATAAACACTGCCATGTGACTTCTAACTGTCAAATGCTTTGTTTACCGTTTTCAGATGTTCAAAGGTTTTGTCATATTTCAAAAATCTTTTCGTACAAGTGTTAACAATTTAGGCCTACAGCCATATTTAGGTCAGCTTTATGACTGTTTAGCAATGCCTATATTGACAATAGTTTTTACGGTTATTATTTTACATTGTTAAAATTGTTATACATGACGTAGCACATTACACATAATACACGTTAATATTTTGCCGCGACTGTGTTTAACTCGGTTACAAGTGGGTGTGTGTG
>NQII01003024.1:12520-42136 GCA_002778355.1 Clitarchus hookeri | reverse complement strand
TGTAGTATTTAACATCTAGTTATTTATATATGTTGGGTTATTTCTTTAAAAGGATGGCCTCAGTTGGAAATTTCGTCATAAAAACAGTTCACTGTTAAAACGTATACATTTTGCACGTCCAATATTTGCAAGCACGCACGCACACACATACACATACACACATACACATACACACACACACACGCATATATACATATACATATATATACATACCTACATATATACATATACATATATGCACACACATACACATACACATATATACATACACACACATACATATGTAATATATACATATACACAGGTTGGTTTCAAAACATCCTAAGAAACCGTGAATGGACTACACCTGCCTATATTGTACACATGGTTGGCTTTTGTCTTTATGCAACCAGTTTATGGCGCAATTACAAAAATGTGTCGTCTTGTTACACTTCGTCAGGGTGAAAACATTTCTCTGATAATTTCATTATTAATAGTTTTTTATTGCAGTACACAGTGGTAACCAAATACGACTTTCATTTTATGTGAAGTATTTTGTTTAGCTTCATTATGTAGGGTCACAGTAATTACTTTGCTGTGAAAGTGTGTTGCAACGTAACCAAATAAGTTTATTTCTGGAAATCAGGGAAAGGTCTTAGAATTTTCAAATGATAACGGTGGCAACACTGTTCTTGGTAATCCTTAGTTGTCTACTCGGCACTGATTGCAGTTAGTTTCGATTGATAAAATGTTTTATTTAAAACCATGTATACAATNCCTTAGTTGTCTACTCGGCACTGATTGCAGTTAGTTTCGATTGATAAAATGTTTTATTTAAAACCATGTATACAATGACAGATATTTTGACGCCCACTGTCATACAACACTGCACTATTAATTTATATATATTCTAGCACGGGGTTTTTTTTTCCACATGCCCATATTGCTCGTTTATTACATTGCCGGCTATAAAACCTGGCCTGTTATTTCCTTTTTAGAGTATTTTATTTTGGTAATCGGAAATACATAAAGGAGGTACAGGTTGCAGGATACGCTTTTTCTGGAACGCTGGCATGTTGTAGGTTATTCATACTAGCTTTAATTTTAATTCAGCGTGTTGTAGGTTTCACAGAAGCTTAGTTTTCGTATAAAGTAATGTTACGGCGGTATTGTTTGATAGCGATTGTGCAAAATTAAGTTTCTAAAGCATTCAGTTTGGTTAAAAAATAAAAAAAAATAAAGTAAAATATTTTTAATGATAAAATTTATACGCTCTTCTTTTATGTGCAACTTACACCGTACTTTTTTTTTTTACAATTTTGATATTGTGTACTATTTTTTAATGCACTCTGCATCTTGCACAGTCAAGCGCAGCGCCCCATTGGAAGAGACACTCCTGTCTGAACTTCATTACCTCCTTGGTTTCACTTGCGCAGGCTGTACAGTCATCCCTGTAAGTTTGACTGGAAATGTCAACGAAGTGAACGATGGCCAAGGCTCGTATGGATAGGCAGGTAACCTTAAAATATCTCCCGGGTTCGGGAAATGTGTGTGCGGTTATCACGTGGGCCTCTTATCGCAGCGATCTGGAATTCATCCCGGCTGTTCTCCGCCCGGATTTTCGCATGTGGGCAAAAACACAGTGGACGTTGCGGTTGGCCGGTAGGTTTTTCCAGTGGTTAATACTATCCCTTCCTTTTAAATAGCGTTCGGTCGTTGCTTCTAAACCTTTATCTCGCTGAAGACTACTGTTATACACCACGTCTCTCTTTTCTTTATCTTCCTCTCTCTCCGGTGTATAAATTCTTGAAAAAAAAAGTTAAAGTTGTAAGGAACCCGTTTGATACCACACAATATTTAAATACTTATTCGTGCAGTATGCTCTTTTCATGCTGTCGGGAATAACCAAAACGTCTTCGATGACTATGAAAATTTCCACTCCAAACTTTAGTAATCCACGATTTCATCATTTGCTTAGGTCGTCCGAGCAAAGTATTAAGTCACTAGAATTTTCTTTGAAACTTTTTCATAATGAGGAAACTCCTATGTATGTCACTATTCGTCTTATAATACCGCAGAGATGAGATTTGTGGAAACAGCTAGGTACTCGAGAACCACGGTAATTATTTCGAGGAATGAACTTAATGTAAATTTTGCTTGATTGTGTATTATGCAAATAATGGTACATCAAAGCAGGGATGCTGTAAGCATGATATTTAGACAGTGTTGATCGCGTCTTTTAACACTCACACGTGTAGTGAAGCATTTTGGAATACTCCTCAGGGTTACAGCTGCAGACAATACCTCGGTGTTGACCAAAGAACAAAGAGAGCGCTCTGCCTATAAGATACGCGGCGGCGTCCTTATGCTTGGCTGGTACTTTTTTTTAGTATTGACGCATGGAAGTGTTCGTGTAAACCTCTGCAGCGTTCACGTAACTCGAGACGTTATATGCTCGACATGTATTTGCGCCATTACGTTCTCTAGGTTTGCTTTGTACGTTGGTCTACATTCAAAACTAGCCCTTTGGAAACTGTNGAACGCTGGCATGTTGTAGGTTATTCATACTAGCTTTAATTTTAATTCAGCGTGTTGTAGGTTTCACAGAAGCTTAGTTTTCGTATAAAGTAATGTTACGGCGGTATTGTTTGATAGCGATTGTGCAAAATTAAGTTTCTAAAGCATTCAGTTTGGTTAAAAAATAAAAAAAAATAAAGTAAAATATTTTTAATGATAAAATTTATACGCTCTTCTTTTATGTGCAACTTACACCGTACTTTTTTTTTTTACAATTTTGATATTGTGTACTATTTTTTAATGCACTCTGCATCTTGCACAGTCAAGCGCAGCGCCCCATTGGAAGAGACACTCCTGTCTGAACTTCATTACCTCCTTGGTTTCACTTGCGCAGGCTGTACAGTCATCCCTGTAAGTTTGACTGGAAATGTCAACGAAGTGAACGATGGCCAAGGCTCGTATGGATAGGCAGGTAACCTTAAAATATCTCCCGGGTTCGGGAAATGTGTGTGCGGTTATCACGTGGGCCTCTTATCGCAGCGATCTGGAATTCATCCCGGCTGTTCTCCGCCCGGATTTTCGCATGTGGGCAAAAACACAGTGGACGTTGCGGTTGGCCGGTAGGTTTTNATCCCGGCTGTTCTCCGCCCGGATTTTCGCATGTGGGCAAAAACACAGTGGACGTTGCGGTTGGCCGGTAGGTTTTCCCAGTGGATAATACTATCCCTTCCTTTTAAATAGCGTTCTGTCGTTGCTTCTAAACCTTTATCTCGCTGAAGACTGCTGTTATACACCACGTCTCTCTTTTATTTATCTTCCTCTCTCTCCGGTGTATAAATTCTTGAAAAAAAAGTTAAAGTTGTAAGGAACCCGTTTTATACCACACAATATTTAAATACTTATTCGTGCAGTATGCTCTTTTCATGCTGTCGGGAATAACCAAAACGTCTTCGATGACTATGAAAATTTCCACTCCAAACTTTAGTAATCCACGATTTCATAATTTGCTTAGGTCGTCTGAGCAAAGTATTAAGTCACTAGAATTTTCTTTGAAACTTTTTCATAAGGAGAAAACTCATATGTATGTCACTATTCGTCTTATAATACCGCAGAGATGAGATTTGTGGAAACAGCTAGGTACTCGAAAACCACGGTAATTATTTCGAGGAATACACTTCATGTAAATTTTGCTTGATTGTGCATTATGCAAATAATGGTACATCAAAGCAGGGATGCTGTAAGCATGATATTTAGACAGTGTTGATCGCGTCTTTTAACACTCACACGTGTAGTGAAGCATTTTGGAATACTCCTCAGGGTTACAGCTGCAGACAATACCTCTGTGTTGACCAAAGAACAAAGAGAGCGCTCTGCCTATAAGATACGCAGCGGCGTCCTTATGCTTGGCTGGTACTTTTTTTTAGTATTGACGCATGGAAGTGTTCGTGTAAACCTCTGCAGCGTTCACGTAACTCGAGACGTTATATGCTCGACACGTATTTGCGCCATTACGTTCTCTAGGTTTGCTTTGTACGTTGGTCTACATTCAAAACTAGCCCTTTGGAAACTGTAGTTGGTGGAACCCTGACATAACAAATTATTTTCATTTGACAGCATTGCATCTACTAGGTATACATGCATTTCTGTCCCAAGTTTCTTATCTACATAAAATCGCGGCTTCAACAATACACGTCGGCGCTTATCTATTTTAACTACAATTAGCTACTTTTTAAGGGGTTAGTCTGATGACTGCTAAAACTTGTACGGATTGACTTCTATTACAAACTCGCATCGTTTACCCGTAGTTTTGCAAGTGTTTCAACATTTGTGACGGATGCGTCTACCTTTTTGTTTTTTCTCTCTCACCTTGAAATCTTAAGGTTGCGTTGCTCATTTGAGATCACCGAACCGCTCANCTCTCTCACCTTGAAATCTTAAGGTTGCGTTGCTCATTTGAGATCACCGAACCGCTCAATTTAAGTGAGCAGAAAAAATAATATTTAGGACGTAATAGCACACTATGTTAATGGTCTGAAACACTTTATAAAGTCAATTGTCATACGTAAAATATGTAGTCCTTCTTATAACTTTTCCACGCACAGAATCCGCAAAAAATGATTCCATAATTTAAGTGCTAAATATTAATCTGGTTTGGAATATCGGATACATCAGAAACTTATAGCTCAACTGGCATGGCATTATCTGGAATTTGCAAGTTCTCTACAATTCGCAAGGTGTGAGAGTTAGATTTTTTTTTNGCTCAACTGGCATGGCATTATCTGGAATTTGCAAGTTCTCTACAATTCGCAAGGTGTGAGAGTTAGATTTTTTTTTTGTGCGTTTCGGTAATTTTATCTTTCGCGGTTATCTTCAGTAAACATTCTGTTTTTCGGAAATCATTNTTTTTTTTTTGTGCGTTTCGGTAATTTTATCTTTCGCGGTTATCTTCAGTAAACATTCTGTTTTTCGGAAATCATTGTGCATAGACGACAGAATGAACCTAATACGCGCAAAGTTCCCGTTTAACTTTACGCGAACTTTACGCGAACTTGACGAACTTGGCGTCACGAATGAGGTAGTGGAAATTGGCTGTAAAAGGACCTGAATGGTAGGCGGTGTTCGGTGGCGAAAGCTATTTGTTTGCGTAAGAATTAAAGTTTGTCTGAAGTATTTTTCCAACTACTTAAATAATTTTGTATCACTGGTTACGTTCTTCTCCAAAAGTAGAGGAGGAACTGGCAAGATAAGGTAGTAAAGTCCCCGCAGTATAAGCTTACTTGAAGATTTTTTGTTTAGGAACATCTGCCTGATATAGTGAAAATTTAAATAACCTCGCAGTTATTATAGTTTCTCGATGAAGTGAAACAGTTTTTCGAGATTAGACACGCCAAACATCATTCGCGAAATTCGTGCCAAGAATCTCTTTAGTTACGGACTTGAAAAAGTGCCCAGTATCTGAGGGCCTGAGGCCATCGTTATAACAAAGTAGTGTGTGCTGCGAATTTGATATATTGCAAAAAGTGACAAGTATGATAGCGGCCGTAATGTAGATAAGCGAAATAAACAAAGGGGACTGAAGTGTTAGATATCCCTTGCAGTGTGTAGTATGTAATTTTACACTAAATGTATGTTGTGGCAGTGTTTCCACTGACGGCGGTGTAGTTTTACACCTACATAGGTTATTTCTTTTTACTTTACATCCGAGTAAATTTATTCTACGGATTAGTATAATAACATATACATTGTAAAACTAATTTTACATGAAATATTGCACTATTGCAATTGCCATGTAGGCCTAGCAGAAAATAAACTGTAACATAANTAAAACTAATTTTACATGAAATATTGCACTATTGCAATTGCCATGTAGGCCTAGCAGAAAATAAACTGTAACATAAATTTATTTGCCGTGGAGAAAAAATACTTAACAGATTTCGCAACTGTAACTTCACCACTGTGTGTTTTTTTCACTTACAAAATAGTGAAATCACAGATTTACTNTTAACAGATTTCGCAACTGTAACTTCACCACTGTGTGTTTTTTTCACTTACAAAATAGTGAAATCACAGATTTACTGTTATTGTAATTACACAACTATGTACATTTTCCGCTGTTTTAATAAGCAATTTTACTGTCGATATGTTCTTAAAACTGTCAATGTTAATTCACATACTTTGCAAGTGTATTTTACAGTTTTCACGTTACTGCGCTTAGTTTTGTAACTTTGTAGTTTGAGAGAGTTATGAAGTTTGATCTCCAAAATGTGGATAACAATAGACTTAAGAGATAGAATACGTAGTTATGTGCAAAAGCCAGCACATTCGATAAATGGGAGTTAAGTATTCCTTTTGAGCACACACAAGGAGTTTGACGTAGTTCTACCCCCTACCGCTGATTCGCATGTCTGTAGTTATATTTTAATTGCTAGGAACATCAGTGTAAAATTACAAATACTGTACTCGTTTTAGCAAATTACCCATAAAAATGTANGTAAAATTACAAATACTGTACTCGTTTTAGCAAATTACCCATAAAAATGTAAAATGACTGAGAATGTGTTTGTGTAAATATACGCTTACAGATACTCCAGAATGTAATGCATGTTTGCACACGCACGCGCACGCACGCGCACGCACACGCGCACACGCGCACGCACACACAGTCATTGTAAAATTACGCAATGGAAGATAAATAACTACATTGACATTGAGTGTTTATACAACGTCAATGTAGCAGTGAAAATACACAATTTAAGGTTTTAATACCGGGAGTGGGTGTGGTTTTACACATTCTTAGAATGTGGAAATTAACGCTATTGTATTTATTAAGCCATACATTCATATTTTCACCGGAGACTTGTAATAATCTCTGGATTCTTTAGAACATGGTTTTTTTTTTCTTCAAAATACACATACCATTTTTTCGCTAATTTTACATTTTGTATGTCTAAATTAAAATTTATTTTTTTCAGTGCAGTTATTCGCCTGTTTTATAGTCTTAAGGAACACTGGAAAAGTGTAAAATTCATGTTAGTATGTAGACATTTAGTTCTCAATCGACTGTTTTTCCTGTAATAATGCATTAATTCAAATTAAGACTAGTCGGTGTGTTTATCGTAAGCGTTTGCAACCCTTATTTTGTAGAGTTTTGACATCAATAGCAACTGCGTACGCGCATATTAATATTTTAAGACTATGAATCCAAATATTATGTATTCATATTGTTGGTAACTGAAGTAAGCTATCTATATCCGAATTAGTTAAGATTTACACACAAAATATAGCACTACGGTCTGCTAGCAGAGTATCGTGTAGGCTTGCATTAATTAATTTTACAATTACAATCACCTTCACTTCCATGGTACATAACACATACGGGACAACAAATACAGTAGGATGCGAACACAACTAAATATACAAATGATTACTGATTAAGAAATCAGAAGAAAAGTATTAGCAGACAGACCTGTGTGTATACACAATACATAGGCTCATGACGCTAATAAGTATTACTAGCAAGTCAATAATACAGACAATTGTATACTTTGAACATCTTATTGATGCGGTTAATTTTTTGATAAATTATATTCGCGTATTAGAAAGCAGCCTCCTGATGGCTTTTCTAATATGTCAGAAAAATTTATCTGTACTTTATTCTGAAAAGCAATCTAATTGGCGCTTTTAAGAGCAGATAACTCGCTTCTGACGACTGCCCAGATAGTGGAGTGATCTCTCGGATGTTGCACGGGTGTGAGAACTGCTAGAAATGTTTCTGCGACTGGGTTTATTTAGGATAATGAAGCCGTCAGCGTGGTTGGCGCATCTTCCACCAGATTGGCACGTAAACAACACGTTTGCCGAGTAGCTCAGCGCCATTGGCAGGCCAGTGCTGTTTTCAAACTTCGTACATGGGCTTGGACACTGCTGCTTTGTTCTCGTCCCCGACCTTTCTTTTCCTCGTGCGCGCACCTGTAATTTTAGCAGCAGTATCCCCCTCACAGGCGTGGTTGGTGGTTTAGGTGAGGTGGTGTTGAGGAGGGCCGTGGCCTTGGAAGGCGGTGGCGCGTATGTGATCGTATTAAGCCGCTCCCAGCTGGCAGAGACCTCCCAGTATGAAATCCCTGGTGGCGAAGGGGGATGGAGGTGGAAGACTATCTTGCCACAGTAGAATATTGGACCATTGTCTCCTTCGTCCCTACGGGATATATACATATATATTTTTTTTTATCGGAAACCAGGTCACCGGAGTTGATTCGTTCCATTATTTCCTCAATTCATCTTCGCTGGTTGATCAGAGCAAAATATATAAAGGAAGTATTTTCATGGAACTGAACAAACGACCCCACGACCCCCGGTGCCAGAAAGTCTGAATACGAAATGTAACTTTTGAGTTCGATTTATTGAACTAAAGAATCACTTAAGTTGCCTTTCAATGAATTACATTCAATAAACTTTCGTGTATCCACGTGAAAATTTATCACAAACTTTTTAACAAAACCAGTTAAAAAAAATTCCAAAAGTAAATTTTTAGAAACATCTGGACTCACGACACGAAAATAAATGGTTAAACCCCGACAAATCTTAATTTTATTGAAACTTGTGTCCTTATTTTGTAAAAACTTTAAATGCGGACACAAAACTCTCTTACGAGAACTTCCATTAATACGGTCAGAAAAGCTCTGATCTCCGATTTGAAATTTTGGATTCAAGAAAATATAGACCATGTTCTAAATTAAAATCTTAAATGAAAGACATTCAACGAATTGAAAGAGAAAATGGCCGCGATTATATGACTCCATATAGCATTCATTGAATTGAATTCAATAAAAATGAAAGGTGATTGAAGAACAATTTGATCGTGTAAAAGGGCGTTTAGTCTGGGTGAGGTTGGGCCACCTGATCTCTGTTCTCTTTATTTTCACTTACTGATTTATTCATCGGTGACTTTCGCTGGCACCCGTGATTGGCCGCATATATTTTTTCCATGCAAATAAGTTGGCAACAAGTTCCCATTCCTACATGCCGATGTCCCCCTCGACACCCCGCGCTTATCACGATGTCCCATTGTTTATGGGACCCTCGTCTCCCGGAGTTAGGGAGCTGTATCGTGGCGCCTCCCTGGTTCCAGGAAGCTCGTGGGCACTTGCGTCACCGGCTATTTGCAAACTGCGGCCCTCTCGCGCCTGTCGCCAGGCAAGTTTGCGAAATACCCACTCCCAAGATAGTTTAAGGCGGTAGCCTACTTGGAACTATCATCTCGTTGGAGGCTCACAGGCGAGGGAGAGATAAGGGTAACAATGCCACACGTATAAAGTGCGCCATCGTCGATACGCGCAAGGTTGTGAACTGGCTTTCAGCGTTTTCGTTGTGATGAGTGCACGCACGGGACTTAAGGGGTCTTCCTAGTTGCCATATGGATCTCATCACAAGCAGTTGTGTGTTCAGATTTAAAAAAAAACTATGTAATATATTAATCTAAATATCTATTTCAGGACAGAAATGAAAGTAGATATTTTGCTGCCAATTTATAAATTTGGTTATTGAAACGCAAATGTGGTAGTTAAAAAGTCAGTCGGCAAACATAGTTGTAAGTCGCCCTCTGTTTGCGATGGTATTCTTCTGTAAAAAAATTTTTGTGAACTATAGCGGCAGTGCTGTATCAATTTTGAACCAATTGATGTCTTAAATTACGAGGTGGGTGGGTGGGGCGAGTGAGACACTTAACTTAGAGGTCTTGAGCCGACGAGGATGAAGTGAGGCGGGTATGGAGCTGCGCCGGAATGCAAGGGCGAGGGAAACGTGAGATGCTGCGAAAACCCGCCTATCAGCGGACTCGTCTGGCACGATTCCCACATGCGAAAATTCGGGAGCGACTCCTCCGGGAATCGAACCCGGTTTGCATAGGTGGGAGGCGAGTAGTCTAACCACTACACCATCGCGACCCATCAAAGCACCGGAGTGCAATTTTGTAAAATATAGCTTTCAAGTGGCGATCCTGCTGTTTTTAATTGTTGTACAGTGCTCGTCTCTACGCTTTAGATACTGTCATTTTTTTTATCGTAGAAATACAATCAAAATATTCCTAGACTTGGGCTTGTTCGCTTCCATGTCAAGGATGAATTTTTTTTACATTTGTTTGAATGAAAATTACGATAGTTACAGTGTTTCTACATTTTAAAAATATAACGTAAAAACGGCCTTGCTAACATCGATAAAACCATTAAATATGTCACACAAATGTCATTTTTAATGGCGTCACGGGACGCGTGGTCTCTGTCCAAAAAGTATTGGCACACCCACATTTTAGATTATGGTTATAAAGAAAGCAAAGTATTTCAGTAAACAATATTGCTGATGTACGCAATATGGATATTTCTGCACAGATTGTCTGTCCGTAACAAATACATTATAACAAACTTCTCATTCTGCACAAAATAGTGTTTGCACACATTAATAAAACAGCGCACTTTGCTAGTGTGCACATTTTTTTTTAGCGAGTGTGCATATCCGTAGCATTTGCAACAGTTTGCAGATGCTGTGGCAGTTTATCAAATTCTGTTTTATGTAAAATGAATATTGCCATGGGCCTGATCTTTTCATTCTTGCATCGATCAAGTGAAAGTTGGAAATTATTATATTACACGTTTTTTTTTGCTTATTGTAACTTACATGCATTGAAACAAAATGAAAACAAAAAAAGATAGTATTCGAAAATACTTGACACATTTGTTTCAACGTTAAGATATGAAACTAATCGTTGCCAACTTAAATGAGCGCATTACAGTCAGTGTTCCCGTTAAAATGTAATGAGGCAGGGTAGTGAAAATTTTCAAACGTTGATTTTCAAAGTGATATAACAACTGTTTAGGTTCTTTCATGGTCACTGCATTAGATGGCTTTAAGTGTCGCACACTATAACAGACACGCAAAGAAGCAGTTCTGTTTCAGNACAACAACTGTTTAGGGTCTTTCATGGTCACTGCATTAGATGGCTTTAAGTGTCGCACACTATAACAGACACGCAAAGAAGCAGTTCTGTTTCAGTACCGTTTTCTTTTTCCTAAATGAGCTTTTTTTTTTTTTTACAGTGTGTTCATTTGAAATGAGTGGGAAATTTTTCCAGCAATGTCTTATGTAGAGCAAGTTGGCAATTACAAGTCTTGTTCACTGACAAACTGTTTTCTTCATAACCAGCCACTAGAATGTGGGTGTGAAAATACTTTTTTGGTGAGACTGTATTTCCTTCGTAGTTGCTTCCCCGACGGACCATGATGCCTAGCCAAAATCAGTAACTAGGCACACGGTAACCTATTGGTTGGCAATTAAATGTTAATATTAAATACCTTGTATGGCCACACTTTAAGTTTGGCGTCTCCGTTCGGCATCTTTGCTGTCAAGGATTTCCCAAGTGTTTACCATGTTGGACGCGTGGCTATCGTGCCCTTGGTACTTATCGGCCTGTTTAATCTCTCCGTAACTTAAAACTGAAATTAGCTAGAATCTAGGACGGTATATATTTATCAGCGTTTGCTGGGAAGTTTAAATGGGAACACCTTGCAAGTGACCGAATCGGAATAATATTTGGATAGACTGTCCCGGATATATGTGAAGGTTAATTTCAATGTTAAAAAGGAGTGATTTTTCCTAAAAGCAAGTTTTAGTTGTATTGATTAGAAAAGTGCACGTGATGGCGTTAACACAAATTAGCGAAGTACCTCTCAAGCAGTCGGAAAAATACTGCANTTCCGGATATATGTGAAGGTCAATTTCAATGTTAAAAAGGAGTGATTTTTTCCTAAAAGCAAGTTTTAGTTGTTTTGATTAGAAAAGTGCACGTGATGGCGTTAACACAAATTAGCGAAGTACCTCTCAAGCAGTCGGAAAAATACTGCATTAGGCGATGCATTGTTCGTGTATATGCGTTTATTAAATTTAAAATTGTTCGCCGTATGCTGCTCATTATACCATAGCATTAATAAAACGGAAATTAAAAAATTGTTAAATATTTTATGATCGGACGTCTTGGTAGTAATGCATAAATTTTTCTGAAGTTTGCTTGGTGTTCTTTGGACTTGTTCAAGATTATTATAATGTTGTAGTTGCAGCAGAACTTGTATTGGTGTACTTTTTACCAGTGAAAACCAAAGTAGCATCAGTAAAATTGTACAAAAGTATTGGGGAAAATTACCTAACAATTTTAAGGTAATACTCGCAAAGTTGTTTGGGAAACATATTTTTTCATTACCTGTAAGATATAATTATCTCACTCTGAAGTAAAGTTCACTTACATGGCAGTGGAAAACCACACACATGGATGGAAAAATTACCTTACGACGCGTGGATCTCCTCAGCATTGTCTCGATAGGACGAGAGGAAACAAAACGAGGCGCAATGTTGGACAGCTTGTAAGACTTATATTCGTTGGGGGCAGTCATAATACTAAGCAATAAAAAATAATGTTATGGTAGAAAATCTGTAAAGTACAATTATCCAATAATTACAAATGGAAAGTTCGTAAAAAAAAAGAGCAATAAAGAAAATTCGTAAAACTTGAAAAGGGTAGCTTTTTGTTCCCGTGTTCAAATCTCAATACTATATACGCCTTTATCTGTACCCGCGTAATTTTTATGTCAAGTTAATTATTAAGACTTAAAAAGGTATTGACTTCAAAGCACTAATAAAGCCACTAAAGAAATTTTAATCAAACTTTGCTTTGTACCGCACAAAAGTAACTACGCAATCTGTTACACAAAATAATTATTATTATTACCAATTCCAGGAATAACTAATTTTTCAAGTTGCTCTTAGAATGGCGGAGATTGTTCAAGCTAATAAGAAATATTTTAGGAAGAAAATTGTATAGTTCTTTCAAGTAAAATTTTTGCAGGTAACTTAAATTAATGCTTAATTTTTCGTGGTGAACTACTTTAGTACGCTAATAATTACTACCACAGCTGCGTTGCCGCCGTAGTGTAAGGATAGCGCACGGACTTCCCGAGAGAGGACTGTGGTTCGCGCCAATCCACTGGCAAGTGTCGAGGATTTTAGAACGGTGATTTCGGTTACTGTTCGTCTCAGGATAGAAGTAATAAAATAATCACACCCGAATTTTTTTAAATATAATTATTATACAATATAGTTAATATTCCCTCACTTACATGGGATTTTCCCACACTTTTTTTTAGGTTCTTTTCCTTACGATTAGATAATAGTATTTTACTTAAATTAATTTACTCTACATTTAAGAGGTAATTTTACCTTGCATGTAAGTGTAGTTTGCTTCCCTTACATGTCAAATTGTTTTTACAGTGTAGAAGTGATAACTGTAAGTAAACTAGACCCGCTGTATATTAGACGAGTTAGGAGGGTTGGTATGGGGATTTATTAATTTGTCAGGACGGCGAATCGTAGCATTCGGAAGGTAGTTTTTGGGCATGTGTAAATAAGTAAAAGTTCAGTTTTGTAAATGTTCCTAACATTGAACTGACCTGGTTATTGGCAGCCAGTCGTTCGGTGGTAAGTAGTTCTCTTTTGGTAGGTTAAGAACGTTGAAATCCTTCGCCTTCTATTTAAATCGTGTTGTCATTTAATCCAACGTTACTTCTAAATTTGAAGGGTTCTTTTTGGGGCAAGCTGAGGACAAAACATAAGTATGTAAAGTTCGTGAAGTATGGAGGTCTTAAAAAAATAAAAGAACTAAATTTGATTTGATAAATTCACACCGCTACTATTTACAACATTAAACTATCTCCGCGATTACTTTTGTCGTTCTCAATGGAGCGCAAAATTTAATATTTATCTCAATTATAATTAGTCCTTGCATATGTATATTGGTTTCTCAATTCAGACTAATTATTTACAAACGTTAAATTATTATAAAATATGTATATTGCCGTCGTTCCAAATGTCTTGTCACTCACGCATGCAGTTCAATGGTCCCGCCCGTCAGTCTCTCTCCAATGTACCGATGCCCGCAGTTCACTGACTTTACTACCTCTGGTCACACTCGCAGTTACTCGTCGCTTCGCAGTCTTCGCCCACCTGGCGCTTCAGGTCTCACAATCCTCCAGACACTCTAAACTGTCGGCTCGGAGGCCCGTTGCAGCCTAAGTAGTCTCGCTGACCCGATCTAGAAGGTTCCCTGCACCTGGAACTATGATGTCTTTATCACCCGTCCATTCAGTTCACCTTGCTGTACAGATATGAGTCGTGTCTTTAAAATATTTTACGCAGTAATACAATAGAATAATTGGGTGGGGTGGTCTTATGTGGCTTACAAATTATCGAAATCTTAATCTAAATTAAAGAACTGTAATAGTATATAAAGGATTAAGAGTCGAAACTTTTTTTTTAACTAAAAGAAAGATTTTAAATTTTGTTTTGACAATATTATATGTACTTCTAGTGAAATTACTTAAACTCTCGAGAGTTCTAAAATAATCATTACTATTTTGCATTTTATTACGCGTATATGCATTATCGCATACAAAAAATTGCCAAATTAATTTTTATGACAATTTATATTAAATCACATACGTATACAAGGTAATGTTAAAAGTTTTAAGTGTATAGATAATGGTNTCTTATGTGGCTTACAAATTATCGAAATCTTAATCTAAATTAAAGAACTGTAATAGTATATAAAGGATTAAGAGTCAAAACTTTTTTTTTTTAACTAAAAGAAAGATTTTAAATTTTGTTTTGACAATAGTATATGCACTTCTAGTGAAATTACTTCAAAACTTCCGAGAGTTCTAAAATAATCCTTACTATTTTGCATTTTATTACGCGTATATGCATTATCGCATACAAAAAATTGCCAAATTATTTTTTATGACAATTTATATTAAATCACATACGTATACAAGGTAATGTTAAAAGTTTTAAGTGTATAGATAATGGTNATTTTTATGACAATTTATATTAAATCACATACGTATACAAGGTAATGTTAAAAGTTTTAAGTGTATAGATAATGGTTTCCAACGTGACCTAGCTGGAGCTCCACAGATTAAGCGAACTATTTCTTGTAATTAGTGACGGTAAAAGTTAGAGCCGAGGCATGGTTCTCTTATCCAGAATGTTTTGGTGCACTCCCGTCCACAGCAGTCCCTCCACTCGTCGGGTACCTCGACCATGCAGCACTCCCACGTACCCTTGTTAGTCATCCGTCCTCTTCAACGCCTTTCGATCGCCCGCCATTCGCCGCAATTCACCGAATGGCTATCGGATACTCCCGACCCCCAGACTGCTGCTGTATTTATAGTGTCGGTGTACCTTGACCAAGAACCGTCTTCAAGCGTAGGCTTGCGCCGAGGGGAGTGATCGCGGAGTTCGTGCAATAGTCAGCAGCCGTAGCAGGTACGGGGGTGCGGCGACACCAGTTAGGTCGGCTGTCAATCATTCCCCCGCCAGCCTGGTGACAGTGTCGGCCGGGTCCGCCGTGGATAGGAGCGGGCTTCCACCTTCCTCTCCTTCCACATTGCCCTGAGACCGGTATAGGCTGTTCACGGTAAACTAAGCACGTGTGAAAGCCCTGCTCAAGATCTATTTGGAAGCACATCGTGTATTTACACCATTCGTAAAATTGACTGCCGTGCTTTCGTCCAGTGAAACTGTGAAAATGTTAGAATAATTTTTTTTTTACAAATTTGATAACTGTTTACAAAAATGCAAAATAAATAATTCCATTATTTACAAATGTTTGCCAAACATTTTAATTCAACGTCAAGACATGGAACCACTTTTCCTCCGTCGTTGCCAACTTTAACTGAGCGCATGCCAGTCAGTGTATTAGTTAAAATGTGTGAAAATTAGGGGCATTGACATTTTTTCAAAGGTTGGTAACAGCATATAACATGGCGTTCGGCGCGGGAGTCGCGTGTAATAATAATCGTTATCCTGTCTTGAACTTGACTGTAATAATCAGATAAATGCTGACGAAAGGTTTCATATTTTTAAATTTTGACAAAAATGTTACGAAATTGGATTGAATTTTTTTTCCCCACATGTCTAATGGTTTGAAGTACCAAGGTTTCCTTAAGCACTTGAGCTTTTTTAAACTGAATATTTATTTGCTTTATTATGTTCATAATTCTTTTCCGACTTATATGCAAGCGTATTTGNAAGCTTTTTTAAACTGAATATTTATTTGCTTTATTATGTTCATAATTCTTTTCCGACTTATATGCAAGCGTATTTGGCGTTTGAATAATTATCTAAATTGTATGTTACAGGTTAACTACAGTTCATTCACGGTTACTTCCAACTTTTCTGAAGCCCTGCCAAAGTTGTACTCCCAGGATATTCCTCCGCTCATGCAAANTCATTCACGGTTACTTCCAACTTTTCTGAAGCCCTGCCAAAGTTGTACTCCCAGGATATTCCTCCGCTCATGCAAAAAAAGCTTAACCGTGTTTAGAAAACTACACCAAAGGGACAGCGCACCGCATTCGTGTGCACTCAGTGTTACACTATTTATTTCTTACTAGGCATTACCAACATACCTATTGTCTGTTTTTAATCATATTAAATGTAAATTGAAATATGAGACTTTATATATACATATATTTTTTTCAGTGCGAGTAAAAGTTGAATTTGACCAAAATAAGGTATTTTATGTTAACAGAAGTACACAACTGTTATGATATGACACATTTAGGAAACAACCAGTTTTGATTCAAAAAGTGTGAGAATCTGTTAATACTTTATTTCACCAAGGCGAACCGGGTTCGATTCCCGGTTGAGTTAGGTGGATTTTCGCATGCAGAGAAACATGGCGAACGTTGCCGTTGGCCAGCGGATTTTCTCAGTGTACTCCCGTTCCCTCCGCACTTAAATTCTGCCGCTGCTCATTTTCATTTCGTTTCACCCTCACCAGCACTCAAAACCGAACCATTTCAACTCAATATTTATTCCAGCCCTGTTCCTGTCGGGACCGGNATATAGGCTGTTCATGTAAACTGAGAACTTTTCAAAGACCTGCTTTTGATCTACATCCGGATTACATAGTATCCCATCACGATATGTAAATTTAACATCGCCATGGGCCTGATCACTTAATTCATGTCGGTCACGTAAAACTGTGAAATTATTATAAATGTAAATGTTTTACCAATTTGCTAATTCTTACACTTAGAAGTAAAGGAACAAATCTAAAGAAAGTACGATAGTATCACCACATTTTTACCTAACACTTCTTATTCAACTTTAAGACATGGAACTATTTTTCCTCTGAGTTACGAACTTAACTGCCAGATATTGTGCCCGTTAAAATATATGCAGGTAGGGACAGTGACATTTTTCAAGGGTTGATTTCAAAAGACTTCACTCTACCGTGAACCTACTTTATCACTGTGTGTGTGGGCTGTGTTGTAACTGTTTTGTTGTTGCGTGTTGCAGGCAGGTGGGAGCCAGGGGCCGGTGAAGGAGGCGGGATATGTGCCGTGCCAGGGAGCCATCAGGACATGAGGTGAGTCCCGCTCATTTTCCACGCCTCGGGGGTCGGACGCTCCAATTCACTCGGCCACGGCTGGTGGCATTGCGAGTGGCTTGCGTATCCTGATTGGCAGTGACCTTAGCCAGTGATGAAGTTGCGGGTGGCGGTTCCCTGAAACATTGATCACGGTATCACGTGTAATTCTAGGTGGACAGGTACAAAAAATAAAAACCGTTTGTCGTGGGTAATTTGTAGGTCATCGGTATATGAAGTTAGTATAGTTATATTGAATAGAAGACTCCTAAAGGATAAGTCACTTTGCCATGCTGCTCATACTTCTGTGACGTTAAAACACATTCTGGTTCCCTGCTGGTGGTGATAACGTAATGGCAGTTGTGTTCAGCAGCCATCAAAAGACAAACGGTTTGCCAAGTTATCTTATTGCTTCGCCAACTAAGACTACCAGCAGGGGGTGACGTCACAGAAGCAGCAGCCAATCGGAGCTCACCAGCCAACTGCACTGCCATCAGCATTGGCAATTCTGCCAGAACATTTGCTCTGCACCTGTTAAGGTGATGGTATCTTTGCCACCTTGTGTTTATTTATCTCTATATAACTTATTGTTATGATTTAATATTCAAATTCAAACATTATAAATATATATAGAACTCCTGAAACCAGAGTGGACTGATGCTAATATTCTCTCATGTGAAACTGAGAAATAGTTATTATTTATTATGGTAACATATGCATCAAAAACAGCATGGGCAACATATCGTGGACTTGAAACTATCTGTTAAGCCTTGTACTCTGAAAGCCCTAGTTTTCAAATATTTGATCTTAAAAGTAAGCTAGGTGGAAAAAAAATCCAAGATGTAAGCGATATTACCCACTCTTGTTTTGCAAGACTGTTTCTTGACGTTTGAAATTCTTCCGTGGGTTGTTTCCGCGAAATCTATACTCTGATCGGGAAGCACTTTTCGGCAAAGATCATACAAGGGAAGTGTCTAAACTGATTAGTACACATTTTATTATACATTCGTTTGCCGAAGTAGATTCTGCGGTATGAAATCACCAGCCTGTGTTTTTTTACGACTAGCCCACGTTTTCTGGGCGATATTGATTGCGTTGTTTTTCTGCTGTTAAATCATACCACAAATGTATCAGGATAAAATAATGTAATCAAGCACACGTCTCATCATCCAAAGAGAGGAACTGCATGATAGTTTGTGTATATCAGCAATTCGCGTGATGTGAATATGTTGGTTAAATATGACACACATTTATTTCAACGCAGGAGTTGTAAGAACATAGAACCTCGACTTCGGGCATCTTCCGTAAGGATTCGTTATCCCTATAACAGTTAGGAGGGCTCGCGTGTCGAAGAGTCGCTGCCTGTGTGTGTGTGTGTGTGTGTGTGTGTGTGTGCGCGTGCAGTCGTCGTGTGAGAGAGGCTTTGGCCAACTGCCGCTCACATTTCGAAGGAGTGTGACGGAGCGTGGGGCGAGTGCTGGACGAATGGCGGTTCGTGCTGTTGCCTTTCTCCGGCGACGATGGGATGTGTCGAGAGTGGCTCAGGGTGAAGTTCGAGAGTAGGGCAAGGGGGAACCGAATAAGGACGGAACCACTTCATCGAGGGATAAAACAATCGTCCCCGCGGTGTGGCTGACGATGCGTCTCGTCTGTGTCGACGCCGCCTCCTGCGCTACCTCTTGTTCTCACTCTCTTCAGCCACTCCAACACATGTTCATCGCATCTGAGGAGATGCCAACCATCCAACCGATACAATGGGGCCGCGGTGGTGTAGTGGTCATACTATTCGCCTCAAATGTAGGCGAACCGGGTTTGATTCCCGCCGGGGTCGCTCCCGGATTTTCTCTCATGGGAATCATTCCGGACAATGCCGCAGGTTGGCGATTTTTCTCGGTCTCCCGTTTTCCCCGCTCTTGAATTCCAGCACTGCGCCATACTCACGTAGTCACCCTCATCGGCCTTCAAGACCTCCATGTTAAGAGTCGCCCAACCACTACAAGCGATTCTCATAGCGACGTCTGTTTTTTCTTTCCGAAATCGCGTCGCTGAACGTATGTGAAAAATACTTGTTAGTCATTTCACTTACAGTAGCGATTACAAATATTACCCTCGTATTATTTATTACCTTACTGTAATTACAGCTGGCTTACAGACTTACGAATACTTAAGCCAAAACTAAAAATAGCACACTTGTGGCTTATCCAGAATTGGAACGCAACTCGTTAAATTGTCTCGATCACTTTCAAAACCCATTAAAATGGCAACGTTGTATTTTTCAATCAGTCTTGACGCATTTTGTTATACACTGAGGCGACAAAAGTCATGGGATACCTCCTAATATCGTGTTGGACCTCCTTTTACCCAGCCAAGTGCAGCAACTCGACATGGCATGGACGCAACAAGTCGTTAAAAGTCCCCGGCAGAAATATTTAGCCATGCTGCCTCTGTAGACGTTCATAATTGCGGAAGTGTTGCCGGTGCAAGAGTTTGTGCACGAACCGACTTCTCGATTATGTCCCATAAATGTTCGATGGGATTCATGTCGGGCAATCTTGGTGGCCAAATCATTCGCTGGAATTGTCCAGAATGTTCTTCAAACCAATCGCGAACAGTTGTGGCCCGGTGACATGGCGCATTGTAGTAGAAATAAATGGGCGGTTCCAAAACACCTGGCTAGAATCAGGGAGCAGGGAGCCATTCATTATGTAAGACAGCATCTCGGTCCTAAAAGAAATGCCATTTGTACCTGTTTTTCGCTCGAAATAGGGTGTTTTTCCCCAAAAAAATGCCTCGTTTTGCCCAAAATATACCGTTTTCCCCTAAAAATGTATCGAATTCCGCTNGACAGCATCTCGGTCCTAAAAGAAATGCCATTTGTACCTGTTTTTCGCTCGAAATAGGGTGTTTTTCCCCAAAAAAAAAAGCCTCGTTTTGCCCAAAATATACCGTTTTCCCCTAAAAATGTATCGAATTCCGCTAAAAAAATGCCATGGTTTGTGCTCGTCAAACACACAGCGTCAAGCAGATCCCTAAAGAAACGCCACGCAAGGTCACCATAACTAGTTCCCAGATTCCTCACACAAGCGCTCGTGCATGGAGCCGAACACGATACTTTCCAGATCGCTCACTCATACATCCCAGCGCTAGCGCTCGGCGCTGAACGCAGGGGGAGCCTATGAAGACGATAACATTTTATTTTTGTAAAAATTAATCTCTTTTTTTTTTTTTAATTTGATTGAAATTTTTTTTGTAAAACGTACAGAGGTAGTGGTTAGACTACCCGCCCCTACCATGTTAACTGTCTAATTTCGTTACGTGTGAGCGCGCAATTTCCGTTGCACACTAACCTTTTACCCTCAACGCGCCAAAAAAAGTATAACTTAAAAAAAGAAGCCTGTATTTTATACCCAACAATGCGCCAACCAAGTGTTGCGCTTCAAAGAAATTATTTCGTGGCATTCTTAAGATTCCAACCAACATTTTAGATTAGTAAGGTAATTGTTTCATTGACTTGACGAAACTAGTTCGAAGCAATATTTATAGGAATATTAATGGTTACGTAAAATGTGACGTCTATAAATTCCTTGTGCATGTTAATTATTGTTGTAAAATTTATCGATAAAAAAAACACTTAAACGCCCTCAACGTAGGTATACTTCCCTAAAACTGGTAATAATTTTCTGCGCGTTGTCCATGCCATGTATTGGAGAACTCTGTATTGTAATGGAAACAAGAGCTCTTCGGAAGCGGTGGGGCTTATGGTAGAATGACGGGACTTTCACGTTAATGTAGACTTACGAATTTATAACCCATCATAAAACCCATTTCTTCAGTCGCAAAATTTTATCAATAAGGGTGGGAACCACGCTTATTCTCCATAAGCAGTTTGTCCACGCTCACATTATGAACCTACTCTGTATTTAATATGAAATATACATGTTCAATAACTCATTCAGGTCGAACTTCAAAGGCGTGATTCCCTTTTGGAATCACTTTGGTGCACAAGTCCAGAATATTTTCAAAATTGTCTTCCCTTCCATTCCCTTCCANCAATAACTCATTCAGGTCGAACTTCAAAGGCGTGATTCCCTTTTGGAATCACTTTGGTGCACAAGTCCAGAATATTTCCAAAATTTTCTTCCCTTCCATTCCCTTCCATTCCCTTCCCTTCCATTCCCTTCCCTTCCCTTCCCTTTCCTTCCCTTCCCTTCCCTTCTCTGTGATTTATCAGCGTTCGGAATTTCAGTTGAACTCATACTCAGCCCTAATAAGCTCCGGAAAGCTCATTAAAACTTCTGGAGGGTTGAATAAATACCTATCGGATTCCTGAGAAGCTCTTACGCACAAGCATAGTTGTGAATTATGAGTGGCAGCAGGTATGGTTTCAGTAGCGTGTGTTCGTAAGCGGGAATGCCATGCACTCATTGTTCGGCACTGTGGCTGGATTGCCAATGCAACACAATTTCAGGTGAGACAATCAGAATGAATTTAGATGAACAGTGGGTGCTACCATCGGCCCAATGACTGCAAAGTTGTTGAATGTCAAGACGAAATGAGTGTGATGAAAATTCAGTGAAGTGTAAAACTCTGAGGCCATGTTAGTTTTCAAAATATTGTTACAGTTTTTCAAATGATATGGGCTTAGACAGGTTCTATAAGAGACGAAGGTCTTGCATAATTAAATTTCCTGACTTACTTACAATAAAAAAACTTAGCCAGTTATTGTAGATATATTAATCTATCACTTGCTATTTACAACTAATATTTACATAATCATCCATCGCTTCGCTGAAATCAACACAACGAAACACTTAGAAAACTGTTTATTAAGACTGGTTTTATAACACCTATTTAATTACTACTAAATTAGGGTGTTTGATATGAGATATGACTGTTCCAGAATTTACAGTCTCGCTCGTCCATTCACTTCAACCTAGTTTCGGTCCAGACCTCACCGGTCTTCCCTGTCTGGAATGTTCTAGAGCTCTCCAAGCGTTCCCGTACACATCCGCACTCTACTTGTAGTATACCTCGCCTTCCGAAGCACTCGCGCACTACCGTTCACCCCCGCAGCACACTCGTCCGCTGTAGTCTCCCTCCCATCTTCTCGTCGTCGGTTCGCTCTTCGCCGCTCTTTGTCAGATGGCTATTACAGACTGCCGACCCTCCGGATGCAGTGGCATTTATAGCGGCAGGCGTCCTAACACAGAACATTCTTCACAGGCCGGGCAGCGCCGAGGGATAATATTACCAAAAAGTTAATGCAATATCTCGCCGCCGCAGACTCCTCATGAACTTTTTAGAAATAATACAGTAACATGTATTTCCATAAGAGTTGTAACTTGACTATTCTCTAATCTTTATTGCGTACAGAGGATCACACTAAGTAAGTTTTCTTTATGCAAGGCACATTGGCTGTTTCGAATATCCAACAAACCTATTTATTCATATCATTTTGTTAATATTTTGGTCTCCTTTAACGGCTTTACTGGAGGGAGGTTAATTCGAAGAGTACACGCCGTCCGGCCCAAGAATTTTCAGCCTAAAATTAAGCTGAAATAATCTTCGACTGAACGATTTTGGGCCGAATCGAAATGTTTGACCTCAGTTGCGTTGCAGTATGGTGATGTAAGAACATCAGCATAAATTATTCGTCCGGAGTAGTGGAGAGTTGACTGTTTCTCATCTGCCCTTTCGTGTAGAAAAGGCGAATTTGCTTCAGTTTGATGGAAGCTACTCGTCATCAAAAAAGTGAGGATTTTTTTTTCCAACCTTAGTAAATTCAGTAATCTAAAATATAACGACGCTTCTCTGTGGACCGAGATATTCTCAATGTTTTTTTTCCCTGGGAAGCGGAGAAAATAAATTCCATGCCACGTTTGTTCGGCCATTAAGTCTCCTTGTAAATTTGTAATGTCAAGGTGTGCCCTCCCCCCCTTCCCATCTTGCCTGTTAGGCACTGCAGCAATCACTTCAGCCATGCATTTAGTTGGTCCTCTGTCGGCGTCCTTTTACCATCTCCCACGCCGCCGGTTCTTCTGTAAACATTTCCAGTGCGTGGCGCAATAACGACCCCGGCACGAACTGGGTCGTTTTCGCCGGAAGTGTTTACCGCTCGCTCTTAATCAGTGATGCTGTGTACACTGTCCCGCCCGGAGAGCTCTCAAAGTAGGTGCTCGGTAATAACTTCCGTCCCGTCCAGTTACACCGCCTCTCTTGCGAGTGGCTGGAAAACTTTCGAGTAATAAGTTAAGAAAAATAATTGCTGCTAAGAACGTTTCTCTCCGCCAGCACTCATACATTTTTAACTATGCTTGCGAGAAGAAAAATGCTCTTAGATAATCTTTGTTCTCCGTAGTTTGCCATCGCAGGAGTTTGATGGCGTCCTACTTGTAACGAGATTTATCCAGGTCTAATGTCTGTAGACAGACAAAATACGGTTTATTTTACACACACTCTCAATTGCCAGGAATCTGGAGCCTTAGATGATAGTCGCTTGGACTTGATGTTCTCAGTTGAAGGTCTTTCTAGTACTGCTATCTTGGAGGTAGCAGTTGTTGAACAACTATCCGGAATTAACTACAGAGAAGTAAACCCTAAACGAATTTGATCTAAGACATTCACATAAATTCATACTTTGTTACGTTAACTGAAACAATTTCAGATCAGAGGTGTGCATTCAATATGATGCCATCTAATGTTTTGATTTGCAAAAAATAAGGAGTTGATATTTATTTTTCTTTAAAAAAAATCTTATTTTAATACTTTGAATTTCAAAGGATATTTAAGTTAATCATTGTTAAGACATGTATAATGTTTGGTTTGTATTATTCAATGTATTTAAATAGCAACATATCTTATTTCAGACGCAGAAAATCTTGTGTTAACATGTTTTATTGTGGACATTGATGATGTATCATATTATCTTGGGGCCACGGTGGTTGAGCAGTTTGACTGCTCGCCTCCCACCAAGGCAAACCGGGTTTAATCCCCGGCCGGGTCACTCAGAGATTTTCGCAAGTGGAAATCGTGCCGGTCGATACCGCTCGTCGGCGGGTTTTCTCGAGGATCTGCTATGTATACCTCGTGAAGAGCCGCCCAAATCTCTCAACTCAACAACCATATTATCCTAGAAAAATCATAAGGTAGCTACCTTAATTTTATGAAGAAATGTTTTAAAAATGGTAATTTTGAATTTTCTATGCGTAAAAAAATCTTTCTTTGAAGTATTTTATTTTGCGGACCATCAGATTTTAGCGGCGTGCAGGGACAATGTTTTATCTCAGCGTCGACCTCACCTTCTGTAGCGAAAATCTGTTCCTTCACAAGATGCGATTTTCTCAGGCTGCGTAAACACGGTTTTCACACGTTATTGTAAAGTGTAAATAACTTGTCTGGATGATAGTTTTTGTGAAGTTCACGAGAAAATAGCCTTATTTGTATCGAAGTTTTAGTTTGATATTTAGCAACTGGGATGCAGCAGTCGCTATGAATTACCAGTTTCGGTTTTTGCAGCCAGTGGTGAGAAATACAGCGGTGTTAAAGGCGGCAGTGCGTTCATGGCTTTACTTGCAAATTTGACGTTTGCAAAAATAAAGTACTTTGAAACGTCTCATTTCACAAAAAGCATTTCACTTATTTTTCATTCGAAATTACTAAGATGTTTGCCAACCGGAATGCGTACACCACGGGCTAGTACCAATTATTATGGCCACAAAACTGAAATGTGGTTGGTCTGCATTTAATTGCCTTGGTCAGTGAACACAGCCTGTTTTAAGATAGTCGGTTTGTTTCATATTTGCTGTAAGCCAGTAATAGCGTTTTTATTAAGTTTTTAAAATATGTATGCCCATGTGAAATATGTTAAAATTGTGAAATGAGATAATGTTCCATTATGGAAATTGTTGCGGGATAATCTTTTATGGTGGAATTTGGTAAACTTTGAGCAATATTTCAATAAATCATTTAGTTGTCATATAACGTAATGGAAACAATATGGGTTATATAAGTTACAGGATAAATCGCCCATAGCAAGCGACGATAGGAATTTCGGTTATTTCTGATAGGAAACGTAATGGGATTGTACTTGAAGTCACATTCAAGAAAAAAAATGGGTGATTGGGAATTTGTATTCTTTAATTTAAAGTAATATTGTAACTTGCAGCAAAATGTAGCGAGAATGTGTATTTACTGGTGAAATGGCGATCAATATTATCGTAAAATGCAATTTATTCCTCTTCATTTATAAAGTTTTTTTAGTTTGTCATATTTAAAGCTAAATAATTTACTGTACAGATATGAATGCCAAAAATACTGTAAACGGAATTTGTGTGTGTTTGTAATAATTTAAAACTCCATAATTGTTATCGCATAATTTCTTGCTTTCTTGTTCCTCTGACTGAATCGTGCCAGATGTTAGAATAATCTAGGCAATAGTGTGTTGCAGTAACATTATATTGGAAGAGATAGTGTTTGTTCAAAAATACATAATACTAAGAATTCTGTTAAAATTCCAAAGTAAATTGAGATTTTGCTAGAGTTCCATGGAAACAACTGTAATTAATTAATATGTACGCTTCTGTGGGACCTGTGATGAGAAGAGTAGGGAAGTATGGACTACTAAATAGTGTTGTCCCGTATGTTTTTTTTTNGCTTCTGTGGGACCTGTGATGAGAAGAGTAGGGAAGTATGGACTACTAAATAGTGTTGTCCCGTATGTTTTTTTTTAAAATTGCGAAATAATTTCGTTAGAATAAAATTGTAATGGTAACATTGAGTTTTTTTTTTTAGTTACTCAGGCTAACCACCTGCACCAATTTAATAGCTAAACTGAAGTACATCATTAAAATTTTAAACTGCATGTTAATAAATAGTTGCAGAGGTTATATCATAAGTCAGTGTTATCTGNGAAGTACATCATTAAAATTTTAAACTGCATGTTAATAAATAGTTGCAGAGGTTATATCATAAGTCAGTGTTATCTGCATTAAACGTAAATTGAGTAGTTACTCAGTGTGTTGAAGACATTTAAAAAGAAAAAAACGAATGTGCAATTTATGAAACACCGCCTCATCCACTCCCAAACTCGACATAATATAAGAAGAGTTGTTTGAAACATTCTTGCAATGGGAGTGGCTGATAAAGTGAAATATTTCGAACATACGCCTTTGCTGCACTATGTCGTCACAGAAACAATATGCAATTTCTTTAAGGAAAAATAACTGACAGTTATTACAACTTGTAATCGTTACATCAACAAAATATTTCGCTAAAATCCAGACCCACAGGCTTATTGAGAAAGTTTGTGTTTTAGAATTGTATGGAATTAAAGTATTTCAAGGAGACGGCGTACAAAATACCAGCGTAGTTGTTTTTTTGTTTTTTTAGCTGATAAAATATTGAAGAATACTGTTCGAAGTTCACTGCATTTCACTCGCACACCATAAATTAGTGGCTTAAAATTAAACTTAAAGGTAATCATACGTACACAGACCACTGATAGATAACGAAGCGCATAGCTCCATTACAGTAAAATGTGTATGAAGTTACAGGCCGGGAATACTTGAATGTGGGCCTATGTCAGGACATAGTCACACATTTAAATTATGCAGAAAGTATAATAAAAGCGTTTAAGCTGTCTTTACAAAACCAGCCATTAGGATTAACTACGTAGTTACTTGCCAATTCATTAATGGTGTGATAATTTTGTAAATGCGAAAGTGCATGTGTTCCCGTTGTTTTCGAGCCGTAGTTAATTTTGTACAGTAAAGAATAATTAACCTTGCTAATGTTCAAAGTTAACAAATTGCTAGGATAAATTTAATTAACTTGATATCAGGTGTGCACAGCAGGGCGGAACCCAGTTTTGCCCCACGTGTGCGTTTACGGAAATGAGGGTCTGCAGGTTATATGGCGGCGGAAAAAAATTTGGAAAGTCAGCCCGATATCCGTATTGCCGTATAACATGATTACTGAAACGATGATTGATGTTCAGCCCGAAGCGGTGATGGATAAAGCAACGCGCCCAAGCTGTGTTAAAATGATTTTTCCGTGCTCTACTTTGCCTTGTGCATCGATACTATATCGCTTCATTAACGGCCCTTCCTGCCGAGTGAGCAGCCGCGAACTTCAAATGGGGAATCAATGTTAAACAAAATTCCTTCTCATTGCGTCAATTTTATAGACAACTATTTCAAGCACAACGTATTCAGTGAAATTTCTTAAGAAATGTTGCTGNTTCTCATTGCGTCAATTTTATAGACAACTATTTCAAGCACAACGTATTCAGTGAAATTTCTTAAGAAATGTTGCTGTGTTAAGACATCTTGCCAATTGTTCCGTTTAATATATATTTTTTAACGCAATGTTGAAATTTACATGTAAACAAAATAAATACATTAAAAAAATTATTTTATGTAGCATTATTTTCTGAGATAGTCGCATCAAAAGGTTTGTTTGAAATAGTTATCTTAAAAATTGATTCAATGAGAAGGAATTTCGTGTAACATTTATTCCCCATTTGATGTTTGCGGCTGCCGGCTTGGTAGGCAGGGCCGTTAATTACAACTTACCGTAACAAGTTTCAAACGGTTGTGACATATTACGCAGTCATGCATGTTTTTAAACCATTAATAAATTGTAATTTTATTTATCACGCACAAAAAGCATCGCATGGCACTCTTACCGGGATATCGCATTCCACCCAACTACAGATTTTTGCATTCAACATGATGGTCACTTATTTTTTGAGCACATTCAGATTATGCCTGTCGATTACTTTTACATCACGGACATTAGAAACACAAGTTCCGGGTTCTCCAGCATAGCTAAAAACTGCTTTTTCAAAGCGCTGTTCTTCAAAATGTTTGTCAGATACATACAAAAGTACTGGAGGGGTACAAACTGAACCTTTATACACAATTTCCACCAATAAAATATGGGTTTTTAAGCGGTGAACCTAGGTGCACGCAGCACGACGAGAACAATTAACGTAAATTCAGAGCCTTGTTCGTAGGGGTGGTGGTGCACTTGATGCGCGTGGCAGTACCGTCCCTATCGCTCCCTCGCTTCTCGACCTCACGTGGAAAACACCTCCATATAGGCGAGCCTCTTAAGCGTTGAATCGGAATATTGTGTAATTTAAAGTTTATTTTGGTGGACTTAAAAAGCGTAGGGTTGTGGCGTAAGACATTGTTCGCCCCCGCAATGGCGCAAAGTGGCGATTACATTGTAACAAACGATGACTTCATATTTTTAGTAACCAAAATATTTTGTGATCAGTTTTAATTGGCCAGGCTCAGTTATTTGCAGTGACAAAATATATTGTAGCAAGACGCATGAAAGGCGTATCAGAGTTAGTGAGGAATGATACAAATAAATTTTTATTTTTTAAATTTATTCATATGGCTATTATTTACAGCATTCATCTATCTCCACTATTACTTTCTTTTTTATTTCTCAATGAGCGCAGTATCTGTCTCAACTCTTTATTAAAGTCCTTCTTTGTGTCTGTTTGTTTAGTCAATTAACACACTCATCATTAACACGTGTCCAATATGTCTGTTGCCATCATTTGAATTGTATTTCACTCACGCATCCAGTCCAACAGTTCACCTTGCCAGTCGCACCCTTCACTACAACGATGCTCGCAGTCGCAGATTTTACTCCCGCTGGTCACCTTTCTCGCCACTCGTTGCTCTTATGGCTCGTCTATCACTCAAGGCCGCACAATCGCTCAAACTCCCGACTGGTCAGCTTCCAGCTCGGAGGCCCGTCGCAGCTTAAATAATCGCTGGCCTTGATCTGGAAGGTTCACCGCACCCTGAGTCGTGCTGAGAGAAACAAGGACATTATCCGAAGAATTTTCTGGTTAAACGCAGAAATTCAATCTGCAGAAGATCAGGAGCGTGCGAGGCTTAAAAGGCTTATCATGGTGGCACGCATAAGAATGCGTGGCAGCGTGCCTTTTTAACTTAAAAAAACACTGATACGATTATCCCTCGCCTGTCATTCAAACATCCCTGTGCAACTCCCAGCCCGCTATCGTATCACTGCTCAGCCCTTCTCTACAAAGGGGAGCGAGCACGTAACAACACCATAGTATTATAACAGCACAGGTTTTTGTAACAGTTTTCTTTGTAGCGATATCA
>NQII01003023.1:256312-300684 GCA_002778355.1 Clitarchus hookeri | reverse complement strand
ATTTACTCGCTCGTGTCTGTGGTACTAAACGGGAGTCGCTCATTCATATGAGCCTAACTCGTGCGCAACATAGGTCCGAACATCCGAGGCTTATGGTTGTCCACGGTGCACTTTCGCGGAGTGGACAGAGTGAGGCTCGGTAAGTTGGAGCTCGCTCGTTCGCCCAGACCACCATTCTTCCGCCTGCTGGCGCGACGGTGCCACGACACGCACACTCGCAACTCCACGCCGCGTTCGCTAAACAACGGTCCTACACTTACACAGGTACAAAAGGACGTACAGATCATGTATATCCTTATTTATAGGTCATGTAAATACGAATTTTTAGGTGATAAAAGTGAACGTAACACAGTTCATAACATTTCCTTGATAAATATATATTTATCCTTTGTGGCAGATGGAACTATCGAACCAACACGTGTATATTGCCATTGATGAAAATCAAATGGTCCACACGATCAGGTAATACGCGGCACCGTCTGTTCGTAATGATATGTCCAGCACTGCTAAAAACACGCTCGCTTGATGCATTGGTGGCAGGTATGTGAAAAACTCTGCGTGACAGCTGAGAGAGTTGGGGAAATGTAATCTCTCGTTCTTGCTACCACATGAAAAGGTTGTCATCATTGCCGACATTGCTNGCTGAGAGAGTTGGGGAAATGTAATCTCTCGTTCTTGCTACCACATGAAAAGGTTGTCATCATTGCCGACATTGCTCTGCTCAAGATATGTATCCACCTCAGCATCTGGCGCGCAAGGAACCTCATCGATCTGTCACTCTGAAACTCTTCGTTTAGGTGGTGAAAGTAGCACGTTGAGCACCTCTGGTCCTCCTAGGTTGCCGCCCTGCCGAGATATATTGGCACATAATCTGCGTACGGTGTTGTAGGTCTGAGTTCTATCGTCTTCAGGAATCGCTGATAAACATAGGAAAGAAGGTCACAAGAACGTTGCAAAGAGATATACGTAATTAATGTACCTCCCACTTCAAAACCAAATTCAGTTATGCTCTGTTTTTCATAGTTTTGACTTCCTGAAAATAAAACAGATGCTTTTATAGAAAGAACAGGCATTATATAATATTTTCATACTAAAGACAGCTTAANCTTCCTGAAAATAAAACAGATGCTTTTATAGAAAGAACAGGCATTATATAATATTTTCATACTAAAGACAGCTTAAATAAGCACGAAACCAATAACACTAGTATGGTTTGTGAGATCGAGCCTTAAGGGGAAAATATATCGTCCCTCCTGCTACGTAACAAATATGATACATTTATGTCTTACCTCAATGTCACTGGTAAGTGGTGTGCAATGGGATTTCAATTTGTATAACCACAGCAACATCAGCTGAAGGGTTGGCTCCTTTTCCATTTACTGGGCGTCTGTAGCCTATTTGAACAACACGAGGAAGGACAGCAATTCAGCAACCACTTCATCCATATTACCTTCACGTTTGTCTGAAGCACCCACATCACACATAATCTGACGCATATCGTCTATCTGCGAGTGAACTGACTCAAGCATTACGTAATTGCTGTTCCATCGTGTTTTCACGTCTTGAAGAACAGTCCGGGCTACCTTGTTCTCATGTCCAGATCTTTTGAGATACGCGACAATATCCGGGGCTGCATTTGTATATAACAGCACGAAATGGATTTCATCTTGCTGCGACCCGTCATCCAGTGTGTGCTGCTAGACTGTGTTGATTCAGTGAGTTTGCACACGGTAACCTCGCGTAGACTTCCAGCGCCTGTAATGGGCAGTAACCATCATGTAATGAAGTTTCTTAAAATAATTGGCCCACAAGTCCATTGTCATTGTACATGCCCTCTGTTCTGCAGCCGATTGTACGTTGGGAATTATCTCGCCTCTTAAGCGCCATGCAATGTCCCCAACATGCCGTGCGACAGTGCTGCGATGGTGCAACACGTCTGCTGTGGAAACGTGTCCATAAGTTACCCCTACACTAATAAATTCCTGTGTAAGTTCCATAAAACCGTCACCGCCAAAAAATGAAAATGGTCGTAGATATTTTCCACACATCATGACACACTTATCTTTTTAGCTGCATTTTACAGAAACGGGTAGACTGGCAGAGGTATCACCTGCTGCGTTTTGTTCACGGCACAAGTGACGCTTTACATGTGTTGTCCCAGAACCTGCATTGAATAGACGCACAGCCTTACAATTGCGACACTGAACGAAAACAACAAGGTGTTTCGAAGTAGCATATCTAATTATTGCAAATTTATCCCACACGTCACTTCGACCCCTTTTTCTGGCCACGTCTACTTCATACGTTCCTTCCGTTATCTTTCTGGAAACGTCTTCACTATTCTCGGAAGCCATTGCGTACGGTCACGTTAACACGTGAGAAATTATCTACTTGCAACTGCGGTGAATACACAATACTCACGTGCATTTACTGTGTAGTTGTGGTGTCGACGCTGTGCAGCAACACCGCCACAGTCAGGGGGTGCGTGATAGAGCGGGCGAACTGGACAGTCTGCTCGTTCGCTGCTCATGGTACTTCGGGCGGTCCGCGTTTTCGGGTACTCGAATGACCAAATTAGGTTTGAGCTACCAAAGTGTATTTTATAAGATAGTTTTACAGTACCATTTTCTAATGCTAGAACTAGCTTAATATTATTACCGCCCATTCGTGCCCACGTTACGGAATTGTATAAATTAGGTGATCAAACTCGCTCAATGCACATCTCTATTGCTGAACCTGCTTGCAGTGCTTTCGCTTTTACGCTTTCCTGTGAAATTGATATCTGTAACAGTGGGATTTTAATACACGCAATGAAAACCCACAGATTACACTACGACAGTAGTGTATGTATGGGGTTACGGGGAGAATGTATTTTAAATGGGAGTGTGCGGCTTGTGCCGCTGAGGATCGCTCCTTCGGCGGACTTAGGACTTCGGCTCGATCAATCTTCCAATCTTTCGCAATATTTCCACCAATCTTTCGATCAATCTGGCAATCTTTCCTCTAATCTTTCGACCAATCTTTCCAACAGTCTTCCAATTTTTCCATCAAACTTCCGCAATCCCTTGATCGATCCTTCAATCAATCCATCTGTTTGTCCCCACCTATAAGTATAGTTATTACACTCGTTCATAAAACTGTCTCCAAATTTGTACATGCCGACAGACTTAATGTTTTGTATGCAGTTCACTTTCCATGCATTTTTATACCTAAGTCTTCATTAATAATCTGTATACGGACATTTAGTAGTAAAACTACAAGAAATTTTAACAATGTCCCTGAAGCACATGCACACTGTATGTAAGTGTCACATCGGCAGTTTTGTATTACCCAGCCAGACATTGGGCTACGAATGTTCCAACATATAGTAATAAAACTACAGAAACACCTACGAAATTTATATCACAGTTTGAAGATTACTGTCACTTATTTAGTTTATTAGAGGAAGATGTAGTGAAATGCTTAACTAGCGCACTTATAGGTACTGTTTATTTTTTTTTGGAAATGCACAAAACCCTTTTTTAAAATTTTGAACAGTTTAAATCAGTATTTTTGGAAAAATTTTGAAATTAGTAAATCCAGTTAAATTTGCAATCTTCGTTAACNCTGAACAGTTTAAATCAGTATTTTTGGAAAAATTTTGAAATTAGTAAATCCAGTTAAATTTGCAATCTTCGTTAACCAGTGAAAAGTATGAACCAGGTAAAGGCAGAACAATTGAGGAACACCTAAGTATTGTGTACGAAGGAACTCAACACGTAAATATTCCCATGATTTTGAACCAATTACCGATTAATTACAGAAAACATTGGGCAACTAACAGACCAACTACCATAAGTAAATTCCGAGATAAGTTATTATATTTTGAGAATTTAGAGAAACAGCTAGGGGTCACACAGCAGAGAGACACTAGCAGGAAAATAAACAGAAGACAACCGCCAATATTCCAAGGAACCACAATCAAGGCTTTGCAAGAAACCCGAAGATACAACTTTGCAGTTTCACTAAAACAAACCAATAAAGAAAAATCCAGTATCATAAAGGTAAGAATGAAATTATGTTGATAGGCCTCCCAGTCCGAATGGACGACCGCCGCCAGTAATGGTAAACCGTCACTAGATGGGGACGATGTTTATGTATCCATATCCTAGCCCACCCCCACTAATGTCAACAATTTGGTAACTCTATGCAGAATTTTCAGAACACTCATGTATCCAGTCATTGTAATACAGGAATTAATTACAATGACAGGAATAATAACTTCTATAGTAGTAATGGTTCATCCCAGTATACTCATAATCCGTCAAGCATAGTGGGGGTTCCGTTATAGTGTGGGGGTGCATGAGTGCACGTTGTGTTTGTGAACTGGCCTTATAGATGGAGTATAGGATAAATATAAATATAAAGACCTGTTGAAACAGAATTTGCGACAANTTTGTGAACTGGCCTTATAGATGGAGTATAGGATAAATATAAATATAAAGACCTGTTGAAACAGAATTTGCGACAAAGTGCTATAGAACTTGATGTATAACATTTAAATCTTGCCAGGATAATGATCTTAAGCATAAATCCTACGCAACACGAATGTGGCTGCTGTATAATTTGTCCTCGTGTAATAGAAACTTCACCCCAATCCCCAGACTTAAACACAATAGAGCATNGTGTGGCTGCTGTATAATTTGTCCTCGTGTAATAGAAACTTCACCCCAATCCCCAGACTTAAACACAATAGAGCATCTTTGGAGATACTTAGAAAAAAAGCCACACAAACATATTTCGAATATGCGGGACTTGAAGGAGAAAATCCTCCATGTGTGGAACAATATACATCCTAGTGTTACCCAAACGCTAGTAAAGTCAATGCCAGTGCGTCTGAGAAATGTTCTGAAGTAAAAGAGAGAGCCTACTAAATATTAAATAGAGAATTACTATTGTTCATAATTATGTACAAAAACATATTTTTTTCGTAAGAAGGTACGAAGGTACATTTCTGATTCTGAAAACGTCCCGTTTATTTACATTTGTTTGATATTTTGTTTAGTTTNAAGAAGGTACGAAGGTACATTTCTGATTCTGAAAACGTCCCGTTTATTTACATTTGTTTGATATTTTGTTTAGTTTATTTTATGATGTATGTTGTTTATTTGTTATATTTGATGAAATGGAATACAAAATTACAGCTGGACGCACGTGCGTGTTAAAATAATTGCTTATTTTACGGACTTCTTGAAAAGAGCAGGGAGTATGAACACTTGTGATCATACTGTATATTACCCCTCTCCAATATAAGTAAAGGACGCCAGAACTTTAGTAAATGGGTCCCAAACTCTTATGTTCACCGGGATGCATTGCATTGCTATATTATATATAATCTCTAATGAATCGTCATACTGTATTTCTGATAAAGGCTGTTTACAGTAAAGTGTGAGCGCTTTTGAAATCAACCTTTGAAAAATGTCACTGCTCCTACCTGCATATACTGACTGGCATACGCCCAGTAAAGTTGGTAGCAACATAGGGAACGTAGTTCCATGTCTTAGCATAGAAATAAAAGTGTTAGGTTAACATTTACGAATAAGACAAGTAATTTATTTTGCANTGCGAATAAGACTTAAGTAATTTATTTTGCATTATGTTTTAATACATATTAATATAAAGATTATCAAACTTCTAATATATTTTTTTCTAATGATTTCACAGTTTCACTTGACCGACGAATGAATAAAGTTATCAGGTCGACGGCAATGTTAATTTCTCATATGGTGGAAGAATACACAGTGCGCATAGAAGTAGATCTTAAGCAGGGTTTTCAAAAGTGCTCAATTTACTGTGAACATCCTTTACTTATATACAGCCTTGCTCCTTAATTATATACTTTTTTTATACATTTTATGTAGTATTTCTAGGTTTCAATCACTCTTTATGTATAAAAGAAGCAACAATGTTTTGAGAGGTGTTCTCAAAGGCTTAACCCTCGCCTTCCCCAGAGCGTGCATAAAGGATTGGCCCTTCCTAAGTTGGAGACATTGTTTCGCCACTGCCTCTGCGTCCTGAAGGGGAGATACCTTTGTTGCTGCATGTGGCGATCCTTGGCGGTCACCCACTCANAATGTTAATTTCTCATATGGTGGAAGAATACACAGTGCGCATAGAAGTAGATCTTAAGCAGGGTTTTCAAAAGTGCTCAATTTACTGTGAACATCCTTTACTTATATACAGCCTTGCTCCTTAATTATATACTTTTTTTTATACATTTCTAGGTTTCAATCACTCTTTATGTATAAAAGAAGCAACAATGTTTTGAGAGGTGTTCTCAAAGGCTTAACCCTCGCCTTCCCCAGAGCGTGCATAAAGGATTGGCCCTTCCTAAGTTGGAGACATTGTTTCGCCACTGCCTCTGCGTCCTGAAGGGGAGATACCTTTGTTGCTGCATGTGGCGATCCTTGGCGGTCACCCACTCAAGTATAGTCTGTTCGCGGTTTCTTCACAATTTTTGAATCGAACCTTTCAAAAATCACCCAATGTATGGTTTGGTTGTTTCCTACATTTTCCATGTATCACAAGCATTTTATACTTCTGCTAACATAAAATTACCTTATTTTTNAAGAAGGTACGAAGGTACATTTCTGATTCTGAAAACGTCCCGTTTATTTACATTTGTTTGATATTTTGTTTAGTTTCTTTTATGATGTATGTTGTTTATTTGTTGTATTTGATGAAATGGAATACAAAATTACAGCTGGACGCACGTGCGTGTTAACATAATTGCTTATTGTACGGACTTCTTGAAAAGAGCAGGGAGTATGAACACTTGTGATCATACTGTGTATTACCCCTCTCCAATATAAGTAAAGGACGCCAGAACTTTACATTTACCCAGGGTTTGAGAATACAAGTGGCCCATGCATTGCATTGCTATATTATATATAATCTCTAATGAATCGCCATACTGTATTTCTGATAAAGGCTGTTTACAGTAAAGTGTGAGCGCTTTTGAAATCAACCTTTGAAAAATGTCACTGCTCCTGCCTGCATATACTGACTGGCATACGCCGTCATTTCAACCATCGTTGTATCCCTTGCATCAAGGTACAGAATCGTATGAAATAAAAGTGTTAGGTTAACATTTACGAATAAGACAAGTAATTTATTTTGCATTATGTTTTAATACATATTAATATAAAGATTATCAAACTTCTAATATATTTTTTTCTANCAAGTAATTTATTTTGCATTATGTTTTAATACATATTAATATAAAGATTATCAAACTTCTAATATATTTTTTTCTAATGATTTCACAGTTTCACTTGACCGACGAATGAATAAAGTTATCAGGTCGACGGCAATGTTAATTTCTCATATGGTGGAAGAATACACAGTGCGCATAGAAGTAGATCTTAAGCAGGGTTTTCAAAAGTGCTCAATTTACTGTGAACATCCTTTACTTATATACAGCCTTGCTCCTTAATTATATACTTTTTTTNTTTTCAAAAGTGCTCAATTTACTGTGAACATCCTTTACTTATATACAGCCTTGCTCCTTAATTATATACTTTTTTTATACATTTTATGTAGTATTTCTAGGTTTCAATCACTCTTTATGTATAAAAGAAGCAACAATGTTTTGAGAGGTGTTCTCAAAGGCTTAACCCTCGCCTTCCCCAGAGCGTGCATAAAGGATTGGCCCTTCCTAAGTTGGAGACATTGTTTCGCCACTGCCTCTGCGTCCTGAAGGGGAGATACCTTTGTTGCTGCATGTGGCGATCCTTGGCGGTCACCCACTCATGTATAGTCTGTTCGCGGTTTCTTCACAATTTTTGAATAGAATCTTTCAAAAATCACGCAATGTATGGTTTGGTTGTTTGGTTGTTTCCTACATTTTCCATGTATCACAAGCATTTTATACTTCTGCTAACATAAAATTACCTTATTTTTGGTTAAATTAAACTTTTAATGTAATTTTATCTTATGTAATTCCTAACTAATATGAATAAAATATAGAGAAAATAGGCGTGTTGGTAATGTCTAGTGAGAAATAGTTCTAACGGAAAACATTATTACTGAGTGCGCACGAATGAGGTGTGATATTTATGCTTTGTTAGCATGAGGCGGAGGAATATCCTAGAAGTACAATTTTAGCAGAGCTTCAGAAAAGTTGGAAATAACCGTGAATGAACTACACTGGCCATGCCTGACGCTCTTCAACTTGGTGTTGACGGGAGCCGCGAGTATAGGAACGCGGTGTTCAAGTCGTGCGGCAGAATGCGTGCGCTGCAATGATGCCGGAAGAAGGTGACTGGTGGGGAGGCCAGGGTCGGCACGGATGCCAGCGCCAGTTATAAGCACGGCGTCGCCGACCGCCGCACCACAAGGTAGTCTCTCGTGTCGCCATGGACCGCCGTGTGGCGAGCTGCGTCTACCTGCTGCTGGCACTTCTCCAGGTCAGCTATAACAACACCGTGGAAGAAACCGAGCCATTACTGATTTTCTAGGTTGTTTTGTAGATAGTTCCTTGATCGACACGGGCCAGCTCTGTGATTCACTTGAGTTATTTTAATACGAAGTTTGGTTTCACGTAGAGTGAGTATCGAAGTGACACCATTTCTGTGAAATCAGACACTTCGTCCACCTGTGGTAACGATTTAACTTCTGGATATTTTGACTTTAAAGTGTATGCCAAAAGTTTAAATTGAAATGAGGGGAACCGCAAAACACATTTCCAAGAAATATATTTAATAAAATTCTAATATTATTAAATATTAATTTTAACTGTATCCAAACTTGTAATAGCGTTCAATTTTGAAATTTGCACGGAAAACAAAATTAATTAAAAATCCCTACAACTCTTTTCATTAATTTTTGTAAAGTAATTTTCTTACACCGTCATGTTTTTTTTCAGACTATTATTTCATATCACAAGGAGAAAGGATGTAATATGCTAAAATTGTAGAACATTATTTTCGCCTCTTGTATGCTCTTAAGGCGGCCGCCTATCTGGCGTTTCAACTGCGTTGCAACATGTTTGCAATACGAGTGGTTTTGACGAAACTATTAAACGTGTCCAGAAAAGGTACCCAACGTGAGGACGGAATGCTATATAAATTATTTTGGAGCCCGCCAACATAGTTAGAGACATATTTTTCAGACCGTTATACCTTTAAAAAACACTACCCTGACACGGGTGAATCAATATTAGTCTGTAATATATTTTGCTAATATTAAAACAATAGGGTCACCGTTTGGTCCATTGNATTTTGCTAATATTAAAACAATAGGGTCACCGTTTGGTCCATTGAAACGCAACACGACGAGAACATGCACGCCAGTTCAGAAAGCAAACGCGTTGCGACGATGGCGTACTTGATGCGCGCGGCGGTGTCGCCCTTATCGTTCTTGCGTTTCTCTTCCTTAAACACGAAATAGGTTCTGGTAGGCTTGGTGAGCCACGTAGAGGATATTAAAGGAGAAGGAGCGGGTAGCTAAGTTATTTGTCTCGCCACGCGATGGTGCCACGGGCAAACACAAGTCATTACAGAGCTACCCCGTGTCGGCCAGAGAACTAACTACAAAAACACAGAGAAAATCACGTTTGGCTTCGTTTTATTCTATCTTCTTATTTGTACTAAATTGTGCTAGTCACAATGTGAACTGCGTCCAAGGACGTACATTTGGAAACAATTCTACTATAATTTTTGTGTTCTTTAAAACAGTTTTTTTTATTAATTAAACGGTAACTTAGGTGTAATGGTATATAGGGCTTAAAGTCTCATTGATGGCGAGGTTATTAGAGACGTAGCAAGATGCTCAGAGAAGCAGGGACGAGGAAGGAATCGGCCATTGCCTGTAATAACCCAGTGTTATCCTGGAGTGACTTCGGGAAACCATGGAAAACCGAAATCAGTATGGGCGGACTGGGTTTCGAAACCAGGTCCTTTCGAACGCGAGTCCGAATGTTTGCCACACCGCAATCACTCTCGGTATTGGATGTAATGCGTGTCAACGTCACTATTGAACCAATACTGTTGGCTGAGGCGGCTCCTTTCTAGTTCAGTGACGATGGACACCCTTGACTGCATCTAGTGAACGTGACAATACGCTGTTCTTTGTCTTAATGGCATATTGGTACTTTGAAAAGAGGGGCAGCGACAGCGACTAGTGATAACACCATTTAAAGACGCAACAGTCATTCGAATAAAATGAAATTATGCCTGTCACACTGTTAAACATTTTTATATATTCACGAAAATGTTTACGGATATGTATAGCTAATACACGGAAACGCGATCCGTAATGACGAAATACGGAACTAAGCTCCGTAAATACGAAATATGGAACATCTTCGATTTTTCTATAGCTTCGGGTTTCGAGAATTGTCAATTACGAGTCTACATGAAGCTATCTTCAGAAAATGATAGTTTATGAGTTTATGCGACAGTCGAAATATCCACTTCACTAATACATATTCCTTCAGACATGAACAATGTAGCGTTAGGCACCAGTCGCAGTTAACAAAACTTATAAAATTCAAACATTACTAGAAACTGGANGACATGAACAATGTAGCGTTAGGCACCAGTCGCAGTTAACAAAACTTATAAAATTCAAACATTACTAGAAACTGGAGAAGTTCCGTATGTCGCGTTTTTAGAAATAACATATTTGTACGCTACATTGTTTAGAGAAAGTCGTGGGCGAGTGTTAACAGTTACGGGATCCAAAACTTCCGGTTCGTGTTTTAAATCTCGCTCCAGAATTAATTGTTTTAACATTTTCAATGCATTTTTTCATACACAGTAAAACACCTGCGTAACTGACATTGCAATTTTTTTTGTAATATTCTTTATTAAACCGGAAGAGCATAAAAAACTAACCCGCAAATTTACGGAAAGGTTCATTTAATTCAGCTGAAGTTTTGTGAAGTTTATGGACAGTCTGTGGCGGCTCATTTAACAGCGAGGTATTAAGAGTCGATGAGGGTGACGCTAGGTGAGAATGGAAGGGCGGGGAAAAGGGAAGATTCCGAGAAAATCCGCCGACCAGCGGCATCGTCCGGCACGATTCCCACACGGGAGAGACTCCGCTGGGANAGGAAGATTCCGAGAAAATCCGCCGACCAGCGGCATCGTCCGGCACGATTCCCACACGGGAGAGACTCCGCTGGGAATCGAACTCGGTTCGCCTAGGTGGGAGGCGAGTAGTCTGACCACTACACCACCACGGCCCCTGCTACTTGCATAGAGATACAGCTACTTTTCACAACAGATTGCCAGTATTACTTGCAGTCACGCCGGTAAGCGAATGCGACTACGGTCAGGGAACGCACTTTTGAGAGGATGGTAACATAAGGTTTTCAGTTAAGCATGGTGAAGAGCACCCCTGTATTTCTGCGCTACGCTAGGAAAATGCCATAATGCTCTGCTTTTAAACAGTACACGAGGTAAACTGTTTCTCCCCTTTCTGATACCTCCACGTTAGTGGTAACACGGAACTCTCATTCAGGGCGACGCGTCGGTTGCTTGCACGTTAGGCCTATCTTCATTTCGGTTTTCCCTGGATTTCCGAAACCATGCCAAGCGAATGCCTGGTTGCTGATGATTTTTAGCCTACTTTCTGAAGGAAAGAAAGGCTTATGAGATAACTTTCCTATCTGTGTCTGTGCGTGTGTGTGTCTGCGCGTGGGTGCCCCCCCCCCTTTTTTTCTTCCAAGAAACTTTTGAACGCTCAAACAGAATTCACCAAACTCGTTATAGGCTACATATTATACTTAGTAACGACATATGACTTTTATAGCTTTCAAACACGCCGGGAGTTTACTTTCAATGTGGCGGCATTTTTAATATTTAGGTTGATATGTCATTTATTTGGAACCATTCAACCGATTTAAACCAAATTTTTTACTTTGACAGTTATGTAAGCATTGTATTAAGTTTATGTATAATGTAGTTGCCCCGCCATTTTGGAATAAAGCCTTTGAATTATATCTCGAAAACTCCAAAACCAATTCTCGTCAAATTTGCCAAGTAAGTATTAGCATGGTAGGCCATGTAAACATATGTGATTGAAATGGTTTAGGCACTTATTTTCAAAGGAGCGGCAATACAAATATTTNATGGTAGGCCATGTAAACATATGTGATTGAAATGGTTTAGGCACTTATTTTCAAAGGAGCGGCAATACAAATATTTCAGGTTTATTTCCTATATCTACCATATCAATCGACTAATTTCGACCAAATTTTGTATACTGAAAGTGTATACTACAATAAGCATATTTGACAACAATTAGCCACTTTTGTCTGCCATTTTTTTAAGATAGTGTCACAAGAATAAATAAAGATTTTGTCATATCTCGGGAAACAATTAACCGATTTCTACCATATTTGCCNATGGTAGGCCATGTAAACATATGTGATTGAAATGGTTTAGGCACTTATTTTCAAAGGAGCGGCAATACAAATATTTTAGGTTTATTTCCTATATCTACCATATCAATCGACTAATTTCGACCAAATTTTGTATACTGAAAGTGTATACTACAATAAGCATATTTGACAACAATTAGCCACTTTTGTCTGCCATTTTTTTTAGATAGTGTCACAAGAATAAATAAAGATTTTGTCATATCTCGGGAAACAATTAACCGATTTCTACCATATTTGCCAGACTAGTAGAACCGCGGCAGGTGGTGTAAACTGGCATGTTTTAAGTAGGTGAGACACTAATTTTTAAAATGGTGGGCATTGCAATTTTAATTTAGTATATAGTCAAAGAATTGTAACTAATTTCAACTCATCTTAGTATGCTGGCAGTATCCATTACAACCCTCAAATGTGTCCACACAGAATATATTTTTTCAGCCATTTTGTAAGTAGCATCAAATGACGAATTAAAATTTTTCATTCCATATCCGGAGATAACCAACACATTCCCACCGAATTAGGCAAACAAGTAGCACTAAGGCAGGAAATGTAAATCGATGTGTTTTATGTGCCTCAGACACATATTTTCAAAATGGCAGCACCATAAACATTTTACTTCAGTAAGTTATATCCATGAAACAAATTTCAATTTAACTTCGTATAGTGGCAGTATTTATTATAACCATAAAATACGTCTAAACATAATTTTTTCCGCCATTTTGTAAGATGGCTTTACATGAAAAAATAAAGTTTTAATCTCATATCTCGGGAAATAATCAACCGATTCCTACCAAATTTTGCGAATAAGCTGTACTGTGGTAGGCCACATTAATTTATATGTTAAGTGTGCCAGACACATATTTTTAGAATGGTGGCTATAAAATGTTTAGCTTAGTGTGCTATGTCTACGAAACTATGTAACCGAGTTTAACTTAACTTTTTATACTGTATATATGGCAATCATCGAATGTGCTAATACATGACATTTTAGTCCTCCATTTATGAAGATCGTCACATGAAAAAATTGAGGTTTTGCTTTATATATCGAGGACTAATCAACCGATGACCGCCAAATTTTACACACAATTAGTTCTATAGTAGGGCATGTAAACTAACATGTTTTAGGTGCGGCAAGCCTTTTTAAAATTGTGTTAATATAAATCATTTCTGTTAGTATGCTATAAAGTATCTATTAAACAATTATGCAAATTTTTACCAAATTTTGTACACTAACAGTANAATTTCTGTTAGTATGCTATAAAGTATCTATTAAACAATTATGCAAATTTTTACCAAATTTTGTACACTAACAGTATTCATTAGAAGCATCTATTATGCGTACATAATTCCTCTTTTGTCGCACTTTTTGCAAGATAATGCCAGATGAGATAATTGAACACTTTGCCGTATTTCCAGAATAATTCAACTAATTTCTACCAAATTTTTCACGCCACAAGTGCTACAGAAGGCCACGTAAACTTAGATTGTTTAAGTGCGTATGGTATTTTAAAATTATGATCCATTTTTGTGACTTGCGTTTTGCATTTTGTGAACTTCGAAGCCAAAAACTTGCAAATTAAAAAATTACAAATTGAATACATTATCAGTTTCACCTTTTAGAAACGCACGNCTTCGAAGCCAAAAACTTGCAAATTAAAAAATTACAAATTGAATACATTATCAGTTTCACCTTTTAGAAACGCACGCGGCCAAATTTATTGCAAGGAAATTACATGTATGTGCCACACTCGTAATTACTATTTCGCAAAGTAAGTCACTATATTTATTTCGAAGTGAAAAATTATAGACTACACATTTACTGTTCAGTAACATTTTCACGTCCTAATTATTTTATTCTGCCCACATTAAATAAGAGAATTTAGCAAGCAGTATATTGATTTTTGCACATTACAAAGATCTGCTTCTGTCCCTCTTGCTTTCCGCAATGACTGTTGCTCATAACAAATATTATGCATTTAGGTAGTACAATAAGACTACATAAATTTTTTGAAAAGTATTATGAAATATTTTTGTTTATATATTATAATGTTTCGGTACTGCCACTCAATTTCGTACCAAGAAAAATCTAGGAAATACGAAGTCGTTTTTTTTTAAATTCCACGTATAAATCAAAAAGCGTCAATTGTGAGTAAATGTTATAACGATTGTTTTGGAATTTAAACACAAATGTTTTGGTATACCTTTATGCAAGTCAAGTTATTATATAGTTATTTAAGTAATTTTTATATTTATCAGTATTTCGCGTTACCAATATTTAAAATCAAAAACTTAAACATGGGCCATTATACAGAACGAGTGGTAGAAACACCACTCCATACCAAAGGCTAAGGACAGCAGACTGTAAAGTATGGTGTCCAAATTACAGAGTTAGTTGCTCCAGAGAAACATAAGAATAGTAGTGCCACTGTTCTCTTTATCTCGACGTTAAGACCACCTTAATTTGTTGAGCCCATATTATGGAGTGCCCACTGTCCTGCATGAGATAAGCAAACAAACGTTCCAAAAAGTTTAGCTTTGGTCCCGCAGTTCAATATTTTATTAGTATTTCGGAATTTGAAGTTAAAATAATTAGATGTAGACAAATACCACTTGCAATTAAAAGTAAATTAATTACGTTTGATTTTTATATTATTTAAATTATGTTTCCATGTCACGACGGGACTCCATGGCGTGTATGAACTGTACATTATTTCCGCTCGCCTTCATCAATCTACTGAAAATCAGTCTTAGTTTTAAGATAGTCATATAATTATATCACAGCAAACTTTCAGAAGTATGCTGCAATATATGTGTTTGTGTGTGTGTGTGTGTATATATATATATATAGATATATTTACACTGCGTAAAAGTATTTCAAGATTCAAACTGTAAAACGAGGATTTTGTTTTCACTTCACTAGCACAACGCACAATATGACGTACTGTTTGTATTTGGAGTTTTTAAATAAATAAGCTTTGAGTTTTAAAAATGTAATGTCAAGTGTGATGTTTTAAAAATACTGTTGAATGTGCCAGATCACATCTGCCTCGTGAGCTTTATATTTAGATACGTTAAAACACTTACCTGTTATTGAAGTTCAGTTGCCATATCTGCTGTGCAGAGCAGCAAAGTGTTGACAACGGAAAGCTAAATAAAGAAATTACTGACCATAGAAAACGCTATCAGAGTAAAGAAACTGTAAAAAAATTCGTACGACGTCGCAAAAAAGGTGACAAAATGAATGCTTTGAGAGAAGTTTAAACCAAGTATTTAATACCAACTAACTTGAGATTGCAAGGTCCCGCGCTGGAATGCTGGGTGAGCATGACTATCTTGCTAGACTTCAGTTATAAATCATTTGTGCGCCCTTTTTTTTTTCATCTGACATGAAGCTGACACTTACAAAGCAATAGGGCAAAAATAAAGGATTTATTATTTGATATCGTGAATGTAATAAAAATGTAACACATTCAATTCTTAGAATTTTTTCTTAATCCCACAATTCATAACGTTTTTTGCTGTTATTGCACTTAATAAAGTTTCTCTAAATATAATAATGAGGCTGCATGTAAAATAATTGTATTACTTTTTTGTTGTTTTGCAACTGAAGGTTTTCCCTACATTTATGTTATTTCGTATCCTCAAAATGTTTCAAGCGTAAAAAAGAAGATATAGCAAACATTTTACACGATAAATAATGACAAAAGCGTATACCTACCATCATTAAGCTACTGTGGTGTACAAAAATTAAGGACTACGTGCGGATAAATTAACATAACAGCGGAACGACAGCAGTACCGAGTGAAAGGCCAATCAGGAGACTGGGCTTTGTCAGGGATCTCCCATTTCCCCCGCCCGTTCATTCCGGCGCTGCTCCATTCTCACCTCACTTCACACTCATCCGCTCTCAAGACCTCGATGTTAAGAGCCGCTCAAATTTCTTCACTCACTCATCCTTATACTACAAGCCAACGAACTCACAAAAATATTCCAGTCTCTCCGCTCTGACTACAGAAGTATGGAATAGTGCAANGTATACTACAAGCCAACGAACTCACAAAAATATTCCAGTCTCTCCGCTCTGACTACAGAAGTATGGAATAGTGCAAATACGTTTATGATAATGACTTCAATGTATAATGGAATCATATTCATTCTGAGTTTGTAAAATCTTGAACTATGTGAGCAATATAGTCGATACCATTTTCTTAAACTTGAGGTAAACATTGTTATTTCCTCGTTCTTTCAAGCTCCCAAGATTTGTGTTATTATTGTCTGCTGACAAAGCTAGTATTGTCTGGTATAGATCATGCTTTTAAATTGCTTTATATTCACAAGACGTCAAATATCTCCCCGGATACCCCACACCATCTTGCAGTATCAATCACTTTCATACGAATACTTATCAATCACCTTCATACGAATACTCAAAACTGNCCCCACACCATCTTGCAGTATCAATCACTTTCATACGAATACTTATCAATCACCTTCATACGAATACTCAAAACTGCGATAACACCGAGCAGCACAGTTGTTCTCCATCCCCCATTGACACCCGGCCAAAGTTAGTCTGTTTGCTTCAATCTGAAGAGCTTCGGGACATTTAGTATTTAGATGNCCCCATTGACACCCGGCCAAAGTTAGTCTGTTTGCTTCAATCTGAAGAGCTTCGGGACATTTAGTATTTAGATGTTCTTTTTCTACGGAATGTTGTAGGTAAACATTGGCCATCGTGTAGGCGCGAGAGCAGTTTTGTCCCTTACATTTATGAAGAAAATGATATCATACTTTTAAGCATGTGAGCACGCAGGTAGTTAACTGCAGCGTTATACGNCCCCACACCACCTTGCAGTATCAATCACTTTCATACGAATACTTATCAATCACCTTCATACGAATACTCAAAACTGAGATAACACCGAGCAGCACAGTTGTTCTCCACCCCCCATTGACACCCGGCCAAAGTTAGTCTGTTTGCTTCAATCTGAAGAGCTTCGGGACATTTAGTATTTAGATGTTATTTTTCTACGGAATGTTGTAGGTAAACATTGGTCATCGTGTAGGCGCGATAGCAGTTTTGTCTCTTACATTTATGAAGAAAATGATATCATACTTTTAAGCATGTGAGCACGCAGGTAGTTAACTGCAGCGTTATACGCCTCCCTGTCACGCACTGTGGAGGTCGCCGCACTACTGAATGCACCTGTGTGGGGGGGAGGGATGCAAGTGGTTTCCCATTCCTACTCCAGGCGAGTGAATGCCTCACCATTTTCTCGAATCCCGCCAAGATGCTGAACCACAGAAAGGTTATCTGCGTAGTTCGCGGACAGACACCTTGAGAAACTCTTCTTTGATTAGTTGGCGGGTTAAACTTAAGTACTGTTTATAGTTTGTGACACTTCTTGATTGTACTACACTTGAATTATTAAGATTGCTGTTGAAGTAACAAATAAATTAAACATTTTCATCCAAAATAGTTGTTAGAGTGAATAAAAGGGGCGTGTGTTTTTTTAAATCTCAATTTAAGCATTTACTTGATAATAAAATGAATGAAAGTGACTATGAACCTACTAGACGCAGTTCTTGCTAGAGATTCTCGGGCTACTAGGTCTTGTTTAAAAAAAATTGTGAATTAAACTAGTAAACAAATCCTAAGAAATAATTAAAATTCTCTTTTTGAGTTTTGGAGGAAACATGTTAGCTCTTAATTAGTCGCAATTGTAGCGATGTCTATGCACTTTCGTGAGCGGAAATAAAAACTGAGGAGAGGGAATTGGCCTAGATATAAACAGAGTACTTTTAAGGTTTGAGAGAGCAGATGTGAGCTGCAATAAAAAAAGCTTCTAGGGCATATGGATGAAACGCAAAGGTAAGCCATTTCTTCAAGAAAATAGATGGATGGCTTTCTGAGTTTTGTAGATAGTATGCGTGTTTATATGCATGTATATATAATATATACTATTCGTGATTTCATTATTAATATAAAACATTGCTCTGTTAAAGGCGATTTTGAGTTTTAGACTGGGATAGCGCACGCTCTTGGTGTCCTTAAACTACCACCTGAAAACCTATCGGTCGAAACATCGTAATTAACAAGATAATAGTACATTCCAACTGGATTGATTTCGCTTCCACGGCGATGGGAACGGTTATCGGCGTGTTAGATTTTACGAACATCGAAATTAAATAAGCCAGAAAATTATGGAAACAAATACTTACAGAGAAAGGGAATCTCAAGCATAATTATGCAAGGAACTTGTGATGATTACGGTAAGTTTACTAGCATTAGTGCTGAGTTGCCAGGAAACGTACACAATGCAAGAGTGTGACACCGCAGCACAGAGAGTAGTATGATGGCGCAGCATGTTTTGTGCACGACTCAGGGTGTGGAATATCACCTTGCTTACCCAACCTTACCACAGTTTAGAAAATAAGATCTTTAATTTAACCCTTTAAAAGAAAGCTGTTGTTTGCGGCACATTTCTACGTACTGTAGCAAAACTTTTACAGAATGGATTCGACTAATAGGAAAGATTTAAAAAAATATGTATTTTGTTACTAACCGTTTGAGAAATAAGATAAAATATTCCTAGAGCTCAAACGGTACAAATTTTAGACAATAAGTTTGAAGGCCAGCGTATTGTTTATACCAGTTCAGTTCCCACAAAAAAAAAATACACTGAAATAAAGTACAACCTCAATAGTAAAAATAAGACTTAATAATATACATAAACTAATAAAGAAACCACACGTGCGACTGCAGGCACACACCCACACATGCACGAACGCACACCATCTTATTAATTATCTTCATTTAGAATTGCATTATTTACTTTTAAACAATATTTTTATTATTTTAATTTTATCCTCTTCTTTTAGTAATGAGGATACTGTAGATATCGGGATTTCTATTTTTATTACAGTTATTTGAATAGTTACATACTGTTCCAGGTTCTAGCAGTCTGTTTGATTCCCACAAACATTTTTCCATAACTTTTCAGCCCTGAGAAGTTTCGCGTACAATTCGAAATAATTTAAGTAATAATTTCTGCAAAACATAAAATTGTTTGCAGCTGAGGCGTAGACGATTATTTTGACTTTCCAATCAAATTCCAGTTTTCTTTAGTCCGAAACATCTTCTCCAATTGACAATCACTATAATAATTGCTTAATTTAGCAGTTGCTATGACTAGCATTAACTGAAGTTTATTTCCTAATACACAGGAATATGTTATGTTTACATTCACTTTTATTCAACAGATTTTTTTTTTAGAAAGTTCGAAATATGATTAGTAGCTGCTAGTTGGCGTTAGTGTTCTTTTCATAAACACAGCGGGAAAACGTGTGGCAGTCNTTTAGAAAGTTCGAAATATGATTAGTAGCTGCTAGTTGGCGTTAGTGTTCTTTTCATAAACACAGCGGGAAAACGTGCAGCAGTCTCTCATAAAAAAAAAAAGGCCNTCTCTCATAAAAAAAAAAAGGCTGGTTTGAAATACCCTGCAAAATAGTTAACGCGCCAGGTAGATAAAGGACTCTAGTTACAATTCACCTTTCCAAACCTGAGCTGGAATTCAGAGAATATTACGTAAGTAAAAAATAATCACAAAATATTAAAAAAAACTACATTTGCGAATTGCGATTAACATGCAACCAATGAACACAATAATACGCAGTTATTTTTAATTAAAATCACAAGTGATTCATTTATTGACTATAAAATCATCGAGCGTGTTGGCGCAGTGGTAAACTTTCGGACTCGCATTGCAGAGGACCTGTGTTCGAATCGCGATCTGGCCATCGTGATTTCGGTTTCTGTGGTTTTCCGAAATCTTTCCAGGCGAACTGGCATGTTTTGTTATTACAGGCAAAGGCTGATACCTTCCCCGTAACTGATTCTCTGAGCAACTTGCTCCGCCTCTAATGACCTCGAGACATTAAACCCTGCCTACCTACAGTACTTGCTTNCACCATTTTCTCGAATCCCGCCAAGATGCTGAACCACAGAAAGGTTATCTGCGTAGTTCGCGGACAGACACCTTGATAAACTCTTCTTTGATTAGTTGGCAGGTTAAACTTAAGTACTGTTTATAGTTTGTGACATTTCTTGATTGTACCACACTTGAATTATTAAGATTGCTGTTGAAGTAACAAATAAATTAAACATTTTCATCCAAAATAGTTGTTAGAGTGAATAAAAGGGGCGTGTGTTTTTTTAAATCTCAGTTTAAGCATTTACTTGATTATAAAATTAATGAAAGTGACTATGAACCTACTAGACGCAGTTATTGCTAGAGATTCTCGGGCTACTAGGTCTTGTTAAAAAAAAATTGTGAATTAAACTAGTAAACAAATCCTAAGAAATAATTAAAATTCTCTTTTTGAGTTTTGGAGGAAACATGTTAGCTCTTAATTAGTCGCAATTGTAGCGATGTCTATGCACTTTCGTGAGCGGAAATAAAACACTGAGGAGAAGGAATTGGCCTAGATATAAACAGAGTACTTTTAAGGTTTGAGAGAGCAGATGTGAGCTGCAATAAAAAAAGCTTCNAGGAATTGGCCTAGATATAAACAGAGTACTTTTAAGGTTTGAGAGAGCAGATGTGAGCTGCAATAAAAAAAGCTTCTAGGGCATATGGATGAAACGCAAAGGTAAGCCATTTCTTCAAGAAAATAGATGGATGGCTTTCTGAGTTTTGTAGATAGTATGCGTGTTTATATGCATGTATATATAATATATACTATTCGTGATTTCATTATTAATATAAAACATTGCTCTGTTAAAGGCGATTTTGAGTTTTAGACTGGGATAGCGCACGCTCTTGGTGTCCTTAAACTACCACCTGAAAACCTATCGGTCGAAACNATTTTGAGTTTTAGACTGGGATAGCGCACGCTCTTGGTGTCCTTAAACTACCACCTGAAAACCTATCGGTCGAAACGTCGTAATTAACAAGATACTAGTACATTCCAACTGGATTGATTTCGCTTCCACGGCGATGGGAACGGTTATCGGCGTGTTAGATTTTACGAACATCGAAATTAAATAAGCTGGAAAATTATGGAAACAAATACTTACAGAGAAAGGGAATCTCAAGCATAATTATTCAAGGAACTTGTGATGATTACGGTAAGTTTACTAGCAATAGTGCTGAGTTACCAGGAAACGTACACAATGCAAGAGTGTGACACCGCAGCACAGAGAGTAGTATGATCTTGCAGTATGATGGCGCAGCATGTTTTGTGCATGACTCAGGGTGTGGAATATCACCTTGCTTACCCAGCCTTACCACAGTTTAGAAAATAAGATCTTTAATTTAACCCTTTAAAAGAAAGCTGTTGTTTGCGGCACATTTCTACGTACTGTAGCAACACTTTTACAGAATGGATTCGACTAATAGGAAAGATTTCAAAAAATATGTATTTTGTTACTAACCGTTTGAGAAAGAAGCTAAAATATTCCTAGAGCTCAAACGGTACAAATTTTAGACAATAAGTTTGAAGGCCAGCGTATTGTTTATACCAGTTCAGTTCCCACAAAAAAAATACACTGAAATAAAGTAGAACCTCAATAGTAAAAATAAGACTTAATAATATACATAAACTAATAAAGAAACCACACGTGCGACTGCAGGCACACACCCACACATGCACGAACGCACACTATCTTATTAATTCTCTTCATTTAGAATTGCATTATTTACTTTAAACAATATTTTTATTATTTTAATTTTATCCTCTTTTTTTAGTAATGAGGATACTGTAGATATCGGGATTTCTATTTTTATTACAGTTATTTAAATAGTTACATACTGTTCCAGGTTCTAGCAGTCTGTTTGATACCCACAAACATTTTTCCATAACTTTTCAGCCCTGAGAAGTTTCGCGTACAATTCGAAATTATTTAAGTAATAATTTCTGCAAAACATAAAATTGTTTGCAGCTGAGGCGTAGACGATTATTTTGACTTTCCAATCAAATTCCAGTTTTCTTTAGTCCGAAACATCTTCTCCAATTGACAATCACTATAATAATTGCTTAATTTAGCAGTTGCTATGACTAGCATTAACTGAAGTTTATTTCCTAATACACAGGAATATGTTATGTTTACATTCACTTTTATTCAACAGATTTTTTTTTAGAAAGTTCGAAATATGATTAGTAGCTGCTAGTTGGCGTTAGTGTTCTTTTCATAAACACAGCGGGAAAACGTGCAGCAGTCTCTCATAAAAAAAAAAAGGCCGGTTTGAAATACCCTGCAAAATAGTTAACGCGCCAGGTAGATAAAGGACTCTAGCTACAATTCACCTTTCCAAACCTGAGCTGGAATTCAGAGAATATTACGTAAGTAAAAAATAATCACAAAATATAAAAAAAAAACTACATTTGCGAATTGCGATTAACATGTAACCAATGAACACAATAATACGCAGTTATTTTTAATTAAAATCACAAGTGATTCATTTATTAACTATAAAGTCATCGAGCGTGTTGGCGCAGTGGTAAACTTTCGGACTCGCATTGCAGAGGACCTGTGTTCGAATCGCGATCTGGCCATCGTGATTTCGGTTTCTGTGGTTTTCCGAAATCTTTCCAGGCGAACTGGCATGTTTTGTTATTACAGACAATGGCTGATACCTTCCCCGTATCTGATTCTCTGAGCAACTTGCTCCGCCTCTAATGACCTCGAGACATTAAACCCTGCCTACCTACAGTACTTGCTTGNCTGATTCTCTGAGCAACTTGCTCCGCCTCTAATGACCTCGAGACATTAAACCCTGCCTACCTACAGTACTTGCTTGCAATATCGTATTAATGTTTCAAGGTGAAGGAACTTGGCTTACTATTTGAAGCATTTGTTTGATAATTGAAGGGGTATTTTCCGCAGCTCGTAGGAGTGTTGGTGAGGCGACACCGGTAGCCTTGGAAGGCGTGCACGTGAGATGGGAAGTTAGAGAGCGAGCAGTTGATTACACACGATCCTGTCAGACGAGACGACGCGCGCGCTGCTGAAAGGAGAAACCGCGCCCACAAACTGGGTCGCAGCCTTGCACTCACTCGTCTCTCAAGGCTACCAGCGTGCGGCCAGCGAACTACGCCAGCTCAGTTGACACTTTGTAAACAAAGCACTGAGCACAGGCGAGCGTGGCCGGCGGTTCTCTCACACTCTCCTCATACAAGTACGACTTAGATCGTATATCAGGATAAATAGCTGATTGTACCTTTTGTTCTGAGACGTACATCTATGTTCGAGCAAACTAAGCATTATATGCGTTTTCTGTCCGTGGCTTCACCTGCGTGTACTATACAAAGCAGCTACTAATTTCCTTTCCCAAAGGACGTCTTTGTACAAAACATGAGTGATTATGCTCTCACGTGCTACGATTACCAGATAGTTACTAGATGATCTCGCTGAACCAGGCCATGTAGAGTTGCCCGTGTACGAAGCAGTCCTCCCTCAAATTCCCCCAGCCACCTCTGACGACTGTTCCTGGTCCTTATTTATAGTCATAACTAATAAGACCTTGAGGGGTAGATGCAGTATATTAAATTCGAAAGGGTACTCGGGTGGAATGAGGGGTATGCGCTATATGAAAACAGATTTGTATGTAGGGATTTATACCAGCTACTTTTTGAAGCTAAAAGCACAACGATACCTCGTCGGGTTAGTGAGTAATTGAAGAGACCTCTAAAACACATTTTACCTCTTTTCACCCTTTAAGGGGCCGAATTCCAAAAAAATCTTTCTTAATGGGTGCTTGTACACTAAGAGGAAGCTATTCGTAAATCTTCATGCTTTTGCGTCCAGCGGCGTGGGCTGTGCGTTGATGAGTGAGTGAGGGAGGGAGTAGCCATTGAGTCGGAACACATTAATTAACTGTAGATGGCCAAAGAAAACTTTGCAGCTACAAGATTTCTTAAAAACTGCTGAAACGCTTCACATAAAATACGAATAGTTATTATTTTTTTTTTTTTGCTTTTAGGCATTTTACATTAAAAGAGTCGTCCGTGGAAAAGTAAACATCCTATGTAAACACACACACACACACTTTGCACTAAAAATGTACGAGATATGGCAAAAATGTGATAGCATTGTAATATAAGACTGCTGCTATTATAAAATGAATAAGAAACGCATTGAAAACAAATTCGCACAGGAATACATTGTACAAAATAATAAAATCAGGCACGTACGAGGTGTGTTCAAAAAATAAGGTGACTTTGCAAATTTCGAGGGCTACGCACATTCGATTATCGATTGTTTTTATTCTTACGTTGGTACACATGTACCCAACATATGTTGACATTATCAGCCATTTTGCATTGTTAGTTTGTTTGTGACAGATATGAAGATTAGACGTGTTTTAGTGTGCTTGGCGATTTTTTACTATCGCAAACAATGGATCAATGAATCTNCCAACATATGTTGACATTATCAGCCATTTTGCATTGTTAGTTTGTTTGTGACAGATATGAAGATTAGACGTGTTTTAGTGTGCTTGGCGATTTTTTACTATCGCAAACAATGGATCAATGAATCTTTATTAACAACACCGTAATCATGCCTCAGCCACCGTATTCACCGACTTGTTCCTGTTCCCAAAACTGAAGAGACCCATGAAAGGACGGAGATTTGCCACCATTGAGGCGATAAAGACCTGGGAGACTTCAATGCCATATACCAAAATGCGCATATCATAAGTGCTTCGAGGATTAGCAAAAAGCGCTGGCAGAAGTGTATTATATATGAGGGGAATTACTTTGAAGGGGAGAAAAAAAAATATATATATTGATGAATACATAAATATTTATCGAGACAAAATTCACAAAATAACAAGTCACCCTATTTTTTGAACACACCTCGTATTCAGGAATAATGTTTAGGGAAGCTTTAGCAAGGACATCATTGAGGTGGAACCTGNCCAAAATATGTTGACATTATCAGCCATTTTGCATTGTTAGTTTGTTTGTGACAGATATGAAGATTAGACGTGTTTTGGTGAGCTTGGTGATTTTTTACTATCGTAAACAATGTATCAATGAATCTGTATTAACAACACCGTAATCATGCCTCAGCCACCGTATTCACCGACTTGTTCCTGTTCCCAAAACTGAAGAGACCCATGAAAGGACGGAGATTTGCCACGATTGAGGCGATAAAGACCTGGGAGACTTCAATGCCATATACCAAAATGCGCATATCATAAGTGCTTCGAGGATTAGCAAAAAGCGCTGGCAGAAGTGTATTATATATGAGGGGGATTACTTTGAAGGGGAGAAAAAAATATATATATATTGATGAATACATAAATATTTATCGAGACAAAATTCACAAAATAACAAGTCACCCTATTTTTTTGAACACACCTCGTATTCAGGAATAATGTTTAGGGAAGCTTTAGCAAGGACATCATTGAGGTGGAACCTGNTTTTTTTGAACACACCTCGTATTCAGGAATAATGTTTAGGGAAGCTTTAGCAAGGACATCATTGAGGTGGAACCTGAAAGGGATGAGAAGGGGGGAGGGAACTTGTCCTTAAGCAACATATAAAATACAAGGAAATTACAACAATTATAAATCAAAGAAATCTCAGTAAATTTTTTCTGTGTGAAAATGAACCCGATAAATAAAACAATAAATACGTAAATGCAAAAATTTTCTTTAAAATTTTATTTTTTCCCTTGTCTAAAATTCTAACTACGCCCATATTCATACGATTATATTTCATTACGATATCTCCGTGGCCACTGCAAAGGATAATATTTTGCACAATATAACATTTCATAATGTTCATTGTATTTATTATACTGTTCCGGCATATTCCACCTTCTTCTAGGTTTTGTTTCCTCAGCTCTCTGGATTGAGCACAAAGAGCTGTGCCTGGTGATTCATTTTATGGTGTTTGCATCCTAGAAAAGGAAGTTCGGGTAAGATATCTGTTGGGATAAGGTCGAAGGTCGACAAGCAGAGAGAGTTTGTGCGATGCATTTTGTGAGGCGTGGAATAAGCAGATTGGTAAAATGTTGCTTATAATTTTATGATGAAGAATTATTAGTTCCAGAATCTGCTTAAGTTTTTTTTATCTAAAAAGAGTTTCAACGGGCACGTGGGCGTCATTTGGGCACGTGAAGGTGTTTGTGTTTTAGTAGCGAGTTTGCCTACTCCCTGCAGCTGAGAAAATTCATAAAAACTCACGTTTAGTGCAGCTTATATCTACATAAAAAAAACACGCCAGTCAATTATTTTATTTCGGTGTTGAAGGCAATGAGCAGAGAGAGAGAGAGAGAGAGAGAGAGAGATAGTCGTGTGGCGTCTTCTCCTCCACATGCCTCAGCCTACAAATTCCTCAACTTTTCCGAGAAGTATTGCTGCTGTTTTTTCCAACTTCATGTAATCACATCAGGTACTATGACGTCACTTTTTTGCCCTTTTTCCGAAGGAAAGAGAGGCTTATGGAATCACTTTCTTGTTTGTGTGTCTAAGTGTGTGTATGAGTGTGTGTTGGTGTGTGTATGTGTGTCCCGCTTAACATTTTTTGAACGCGTGAACCAAATTCCAACAAACTCGGTACACATTTAGTGCAGCGAGACATTATTTATTCCTTTGTTTATTTATTTTATTTACATCTCAACTGAGTCAGTATTTTGGTTTTATACACCTTTGTTTGANTATTTATTCCTTTGTTTATTTATTTTATTTACATCTCAACTGAGTCAGTATTTTGGTTTTATACACCTTTGTTTGACATTTTTTTTTTCAGTTTGTTTTGGTTAGCTTTGTAACATTAGGATGACCTCTCTTAAAATCCTTTATAATATTTATTTTCTTATATTTTTATTTTTAATCTTGTTAGTGCAGTTTATATTCTGTGGTAGAAGTANATCCTTTATAATATTTATTTTCTTATATTTTTATTTTTAATCTTGTTAGTGCAGTTTATATTCTGTGGTAGAAGTATCTGTAATTTTTATTTTCATTTTGCACTACAGCCTATAAAAACGCGAGTAAGTTTATTTGCACCTGCGAGGAATGAGTTTTTAGTAATTTTTAACGTAAGTTTGTGATATCAGTAAATGACTTTATTTTAGATCTTATCCGTGTTAATAGCTTTTTGAGTGAACCCCGGGACTCTCAAACTATCCATCATGACAGGCAGTCCAACCTAATTTTGGTTCCTGCAATCTCTCTAAAATTTCTCATGATTGCTCACCGAAAGTGTAGGAGAGGTGTAGAGAGGCGCCTCGAAGTTTAGTTTCAATTTGCGTAGGCAGAGAAGAGCCTTGAGACGCCTGCATTAGATTGTATGTGATTTTGTTAATTGACGCTGCAGACTACGCTTCATCCAGATGAGTATAATGGCTTACGTGAATGTGCAATCTGTAACTTCAAGGAACTTTCTGTTAAACATTCAAGATTATTCAATTTCATTTGAAACTTTTCCTTTAATAATTCAGAAAATTTTGTTTAATTAATATGCTAAGAACATATCAGTGGTCTGGGAATTTTCTACTCATAGTCATGCACGCTAACCGAGGTGCTATTAATTTTCTGAAAATTTATTTCAAAATTGAAATTTTTACTACAAGCAAGAAATTTTGAGTTTCAACATCATGTCACGTAACTTGGAATCTAATATGATTTGCAAAAGGGAGGTGGTAGTTAATTCCATAGGAAAGTTTTAACGTTTCTCTGACTCAGCATTTAAATTATTTGTAAACAGTTTAATTTCTGTTTTAACTTGCCATAATTTTCGTTGGATACTCCTATTACTCAATTATATTTTGCAGTAAAATAATTGATCCAACTGTGCTCTCCCTTATTTAAAGAAACTAATTCTGTCATCTCAGAAACATCGTGGTGGTGTATTGTAATTNTTTGCAGTAAAATAATTGATCCAACTGTGCTCTCCCTTATTTAAAGAAACTAATTCTGTCATCTCAGAAATATCGTGGTGGTGTATTGTAATTTTTGAAGCAATATTCCCGCTCTTTTGAAACATTACATCGGCTTTCCTATAGTTGATTTTAAGTGACAATGTTCAAGCAGAGTTTTCACACAGAATGCTTCTACTTTTATTTTATGTCTAACGGAATTCAGTATTTGTACGATACAGCACAAATCCTGCAAGGCAAAATTGTTTTCAAATTATGACAAACAGAAAATATACTATCATATATTTGACACTGCATACACTTGTGTATACCAATACCAGTGGTGTAACCAGAGAGGATGAATATGGGTGTCGTAACACCCCCACCCCCATTTTTTAAAAGTACTAATGTCAACTATTAGAATTAAAATTATTAATAAGCCTTTCATGATGATGAAATCATAATTGGTGGAAACGATGAAGCATGTTATTATATTGAGAAGTAACTTTTGTTCTAATAATTCAGGCTGTCCACCCAAAGGGAAAACTGGGAAAAATCAGCGAATTTCATGTGACAGGGAAAAGCCAAGGAAATGTCAAGGAATTTTCACATGGGTCAGGGAAAATGTAAATAATTGCTACTCTGCAAAAATTGTTAGTTGTGTGAATACAGGATGATGTAATTATGAGCATATGCGTTTTAAAATTTCAGTTTTAAAGTTTAAGAACTGAATAATACATCTTTACCAAGTGTCATAGCGCCTATAATGGGCACACCAGTGACGTCAATAGGGTGTATCGCGAGAAATGCCGATGAGCTAAATAAAATGTTGGCACTGCTGGATTGGTCTATTGCAATATGAATTTATTAAACTTCGCTAATAGCATTTTTTTCCTGTCAGCGGTAAAAAAATATGGTATTTGAAGGTTTCGGTTCTGAAAACAGGCCAGGGAAAATGGTAAGGTTCTGTCTGGAAAACAGGGAAAACGGAGAAAATTTAGAGAATTCCAAAATAAAATTTTAGTAGACACCCTGGTATTAACACATGCGTCAGCAACGCTAATGCCAACATAACCTCCCTCCCGTCCTTCAGTCAGTGTAACCCATCTATTGAGAAATTTCTGGCTATGACACTGAATAAATATCGAAACAGCCCTCACACAGAATTAACCACGAAATGTATTCTAAGAATATTATAATTCAAGTACACATTAGTGTTTTCAAGACTACTTTAAACCTAAAATAATATCCAAGTGGATATCAAATCATGTATATGAGTCTTGATCGGAACCAATATGTCTAGATTCATAACACGTTGTTGATATACAGATTTGAAAATAACTCTTTGGACGGATTTATTCTTTTTATAATATTGTGAAATATTATAAATTAAATATTTAGACACCCAACTGTAACAAAGCGTGAAAGCAAAACTAACATCACATGTTTCATCATATGTATGTACAGTATATTGCTTCAGAAATATTTAATCGGCCCAACGGATGTATTCACTAATTAGTGGAGACGCCAGCTTTTCGCAAAAAATAACCTGGTTTTCTGTATTTCCAAAACACTTAAACTTGGATTCTCTTTCATAACTGGACATATCATATTGCGATATCACTTTGCAGAATTATTGTATTACTTTATTGTAGTTTAAGAAGTGCAAGTAAATTATAGCTGGATTGATAGTCAACACAAATAAGAAGTTACTGATATAACTAATGAGACTACTCTCCTCAACAATGGTGACATATATTTGTTAATAATTTCCTAACAGATGAGTTGGTAGGTAGGACTTGTCGTCTCGTTAAAAGCAATATCACGAGAGATGAAACCAGAAACATATGCAACAGTAGTGGTACTATTAAAAATACACAGGTGCCTTACCTGGGGGACTCGAACCCAGAAAACCTCGTACCATAATTTATTGTGCAATCAACTGTATTATGACGGTCGGATTAACATATTTACAGGGCCATCATTTTAGAAATTAGCGACTTGAGCCACTTAAAACACTTAAATTTACATGGTCTATCATAGCGCTACTTGTGTGAAGAAGCAGGTAAATATAGGTTGATTAGTCCCTGATATATGACATAAAAACATCACATTTTTCATGTTACGATCTTCACAAATGGAGGACAAAAATGTTATGTATTAGCACATTCGATTATTGTTTACCGTCAATATACAAAGTAATGCCAAAATCGACTGTATAAATTCGTAGATATAGCACACTAACCTAAAATTAATTTAAAGCTGCAATTCTGAACATGTCTGTCACACTGAAGAAATTCATACACTTATATGTTCTACCACAATACCAATTCTTCGCCACATTTGATACGAATGGGTTGATTGTTTCCCGAAATGACAAAAACTTTATTTTTATTGTAGGGCTAACTTACAAAATGGCAGAGAAATGAAACTCTTTATAGACAAATGTAATTGGTACTGTGATCATACAAAGCTAAGTTGGAAATTGGTTCGTTAATAAAATATACCAAGCTAAAATATTTATATAGNTGGTACTGTGATCATACAAAGCTAAGTTGGAAATTGGTTCGTTAATAAAATATACCAAGCTAAAATATTTATATAGTTACCATTTTGAAAATAAGTGCCTGATATACTTTAAACATAGCAGTTTACACAACCTGCTGCAGTGCAAACCTTTTGCCTAATTTGGTTGGACTCGGTCAATTGTTACCAGAGATATTGCATAAAAATGTACTTATTGAAGTGGCCCTATCTTACAAAGTGACGGACAAAAGATGCTCCGTGTAGACACAGTTGATAGTTGTAATATCTACTTCCAGCATACAATTAAGTTGNTCCGTGTAGACACAGTTGATAGTTGTAATATCTACTTCCAGCATACAATTAAGTTTGAATTGATTACATGGTTTCGACGATACAACATTCTAAGCCAAAATAACTATATGGCCGTCATTTTGAAAATAAGTATCTGAGATACTTTAAACATATAGTTGAACATAATCTGCCGCAGTACTACTCGTTTGCCAAATTTGGTATGAATCGGCTCATTGTTTACCGATATATATTACATAAAAACTTTATTTATTCATGTGACACTATCTTACAAACTGGCTGACAAAAGAGACTATGAGTTGGCACATATATGTTTGTAGTAGACACTTCAAGCATACAAAATTTGGTCGAAATTGGTAAAATGGTATATTTGATATATCAAATAAAAGTAAAATATTTGTATGGACGCCATTTTGAAAATAAGTATCTAAGCAAGTTTAACTACGTAAGTTTATCTGACCTTTCATAGTTTGACTTACATGCCAAATTGGGTGAGAGTTGCTTTGATAGTTTTCGAGATATAATTTAAATTATTTATGTTTTAATTTTATGCTATCTTCCAAAATTACGGTCTAAAATTTATGTGCACTTCAAAATTTAATGCTTACATGATGCTCTGCCAGCATACAAAATTTGGTTTAAATAGGTAGATTGGTTCCTGAGATAAGACATACCACCCTAAATAATAAAATGGCCGACATTTTGAAAGTAAGTGCCTGGCGTTGTCAAAAACAAGTCAGGTGCCCTTACTAAGTATGTACTATACATAAACCGAGTTTGGTTAAATTTGGTCGACGCGTTCAAAAATTGAAAAGGGGTGGGGGCAGACTCATTCGTAGACACTCACAGACAGGAAAGTGATCTCATAAGCCTTTATTTCCTTTGGAAAGTATACTAAAAATAGTTACACTTGCAGGTTCAATACCATCAGTTTTCAAGTGTTATAATGAAGGATCACACACATGCCGGATAAAGTATAATACACCATCCTTACTTGTATCATACGGAGACAGCGGTATTTGTATAGTCCATTCACGGCTTCTTCGGATATTTTAGAACAAACCTTTGAAAAATCACCCTAGGAGTAATATGTTAACCTATTTTTTAAATATAACGTGTATACTACAAGTAACTTAAAAAGTATTAAATTTTTGAATAAATGATAATGTAACCTAGTATCTTCTATAACTTGTAATATTTATTTGGTATTCAATACGAATTTAAAACAGTAAGAGCAGTATGTTTTGGCAACAGCTAGTAAGAAATAGTTCTCACTTAAAATATTGTTTTAACCAAGTTTTTTGGTATGATATTTGCAAATTAAACGTTGACTATTGACATATTTCAATTTTTAGGTAGCGCCGATGAAAATATCAATACAGTGTGTAGGCCATAGTGACGTGGTGTTTTTTTTTTCGACCGAGGAAGAAACTGTCGGCTGAGCGGAGCTTGTCGCTCTCTGTCTGCGTCTCTGTCTCTCTCTCTTTCTCTCTCTCTCTCCCCCCTCGGGAAGTTTCGCACCGCTAGTAATAGCAGGAAAATTGTACACGTTTTCACGTTTTCAATTTCAGCATATTTAATACTTATTACAGCAAAATAATGATTTTGTATTTGTAATTTACAACTGAAAAGAGATTTTAATGATTGAATACTTTTTATATTATATTTAGATGTGATGGTGGGAGGGTTACAAATATGAAGTTGGCAGAAGTGGACTGTTNCCCTAGGTGTTTGAAACACTTAGGGCAACGTGCTTACGTTTCTGTGATATGAATGTCTGCCGCAATCCCAACAAATTACTAAGCCCAGCCAGAAAATTTTAAATAAATAATTAAATAAACCTGGTAAAAACTAAACATTTATGCAAAGAAATATGAGCTGAATAAAAGCTACCGTAGGCCTATTTGTGTGCATGTTCACCACTATATTTTAAGTTTGTCGCCGCTATGAACAAAAAATAAGCGACACGAGTTGCGTGTTTAAATTTACTGACTTTTTCGTTGGACTGGTTGCTGATTCATTTAAATATTTATTCCAACTAAGTCCGTCCTTTTAACGAAATAATCCAACGCACATCAATAACAAGAGGTTAAATACTACTGTTCTTTCCGATATAGTTAAAACAATGTTAAACACAGTCGAGGCACAATATTAACGTTTATTATGTATAATGTGCTAAATTGTGTATAACAAATAATTATGTTAAAAATAAAAAATTATAACCGTAAGAACTATCGTCAATAGAGACATTGTTACAAGTCATAAAGCTGACCTCAATATGGTTATAGGCCTAAATTGTGAATATTCGTACGTAATGGTATTTGAAATATGACAAAATTCTTTGAACAGCTGTAAACAGTAAACAAAGCATTTGACAGTTAAAGCGTAGAATTCACATGACAGTGTTTATGTTTACGTGTAGCGGAAGGATACGTAATCGGTAAACAGAAGTATAAATTTAGCAGGGCTTCAGAAAGTGTGAATTAATCGTGAATTGGCTATATACATTACATTCAATTGCTAAACTTCACACGATTTTTAATGGAAGACTAGACTTAAACCCATGCATTTATACATTTATACACACATATGCATACATTCACACACATACATACACACCTATACGTGTTGGGGATATAATGTGAGGACTTCATACTTTAATGTACTATCTGAAGACCTTACTAAATTATAAACCTTTTTAAAATTAAATCTTTTCTTGACTTTGGGGCTATTTTTATGGTTACGTACATTCCAAAAAAAATATCTATTTATGAAAATTAATTTCGTATTTATTATTTAACTGCTATCCGAGGACTTTGAAGCTAGCGATACTATACAAGGACGGGAATGAGTTCCCGTCTTTTTCAACCGTCGCTTAAAACACACATTATTTTGCAAAATGAGGACCTATCATTAGTTTCTACTATGAAAAAAAAAATTATTTGTCGTCTTCAGTCAGTTTTCATCCTGAGACTGTAGTTATTCCCTANTCTGAAGACCTTACTAAATTATAAACCTTTTTAAAATTAAATCTTTTCTTGACTTTGGGGCTATTTTTATGGTTACGTACATTCCAAAAAAAATATCTATTTATGAAAATTAATTTCGTATTTATTATTTAACTGCTATCCGAGGACTTTGAAGCTAGCTATACTATACAAGGACGGGAATGAGTTCCCGTCTTTTTCAACCGTCGCTTAAAACACACATTATTTTGCAAAATGAGGACCTATCATTAGTTTCTACTATGAAAAAAAAATTATTTGTCGTCTTCAGTCAGTTTTCATACCGAGACTGTAGTTATTCCCTATGAAGGCCTGTATTGCTGTAATGATAAGTATGGCCCAGGGTGGCAGGAACAGATTTGAGGGAAGACTGCTTCTTAGGTGGCCAGTTCCTGGGAATTTGATAATCCTAGCACCGGAAGGCAGCATCACTCAAGATGTCCTTCGGTAAAGGAGAATATTAGCTCTCGGGTAGTGCATGCAAGCGAAGCCACGAGCAGAATGCTAATATCCTATAAAATGTTGCAGTGTAACTTGAAATGTGTAAAGTTATGTACATTTCAATGTAGGCTATTATTAGTATACCTTAATGTTTTCTATAGTCAAATTCATAAACTAGCTGAATAAATGTATATTAAACAAATAATAATAATAATTCAAAACAAAATTTATAGTTTCTTCTTTTTCTGATGACTGATAATAAAGTCCAGTAAATAACATGAATACAAAATTTACATATTTTTCGTAAACTGATAATCGATCATAAAATAGTATCCATTTCATTGTTATTCTACATTTTAGTATATAGTTTTAACACACATATCCATAAAAAGTTGGCTGTTTATTACTTATAAACCTTTCGATATTCTATACTGAGACTCACAAAAAATTTATCACAGAATAACAGAAATAATATTTATACGGAACAGATATACATAAAACAATGTAAATTCTTAAGTTTGACATTTATAATATGTTAATGGCTGCATACTCATATACAGATTGAGAACGATTACTGACTTGAATAATAAAACAAAGAACTCAAAAATCTTTAGCTAGATTACGAGAGTGGCAATATTTCACCAACTACGATGTTTTGGTACAGTACCGTTAGTCTGAACATCAGAGCTGTAACGGTTAAGAGAATAAATTAATAAAAATATCAAGATTTCTTTCATAGTCTTAAATTATAACACTAAAAATACTGTATGCCTGTGTGTTTCCCGAAATATGTGGACCGAGGATAGTAACTTTTGTCGAAAAACTGAGGACTACCGTGTGTTTAGGGTCAACAGTTTAGCACAATCCGAGGACGTAGAAGATCATTTTCAACCAAAACGAGGACATATGCATGCCCGTGTGTTTAGAGAACTCTGTCGTTCCGAGAACTATACTTTCAGTTGACAAGAGGAGGACCACCGCGTGTTTTGAGTAAACTGTTAGTCATTTATTTGTTTATATGTTTTTAGCCACGCACAGACCTTCACATGTCAAGGATGGACATTAATTACATTAAGTATTTACAATGTTAACATGCCATCACAATGCTTTTCTCAAGAAACGCACCTGTTCCACCTCCTCACACCAATCTTGAGAGGGCAAGTGATTCTTTGATCGTTACAACCTGTGGAACGAGGTACGGAGCTTGCTTGCCGAATTAAAATCAGTGTACCACAAGTGCAAAATGTATGAATATAGTTTTCAACAACGTGTTTGCCAGGGGTACCCATCCCCTCTATACACAATGATGCAAATCTCTCCCCCCTTTATAGAATCATTTTCTCAAAGGTGTGCGAGCAGAATTACCCTCGCCCACTTTTTTCACCATAAGCAAGCGCGCACACACACAAACACCAGGGACAAATGACGAAACATTAAAAATAAGAAATATGAATAAAATTCTTAAGGAAAAAATTATTTTGTGCACTTTCAAAATTTTTCATTCAGTCAGATGATACCACAACATATGAGGAATTAAAATACTACATTACGCATCCCTGTAGCACCTAAACAGGTAAATTTTGGAAGGGAACGTGGATTATAACCTTTTTGTAGGCAGTTTTCTGAAGAGTTATTTGCATAACGCTCTAAAACGGATACTAAGTAAGAAGATAAAAAAAATACTCAATATTATTTTAAAGATAACAAGCAAACCAGTAGTCACAGAAGGGTGCAAATTAAAATGCCGTATAAAGTATTTTGAAATATAGAAAGGTAATTAGTTTCAGGTAGACCTACTTCCCCCTCCCTTCTCTTATTAAACAATTTTACCAATCTTGGCCAAAGGCCTGACAAATGTAACAGGAAAGGTTCAAAAAGGACAAACAAAAAATAAGGGTAGGTGTTGTAAGGAGGCTTCGGCATGCAAAGTTAGGGAAGTCAGTGCTTTAGTTTAAGCCTGAGAGTGATCGCATTGCTTCCTTCCGCCCTTTCTGCAGTAAAAAAAAAATAATTCCCTTTTCATGTAATCATATTAATATGTATTTCTTTAACTCACACAAGAAACTGTTTGAACACAAAATTTTAACTTCCCCCCCCCCTCATAACGAACATTTCTAAGACGCAGTTTGCATCATTAAACCCCCTCTGTGGGCACCCCTGTGTTTGCACTTATTTCTGTTCGTACTATCTATGTAATTCTAGCCGATTTACAACTCACATATAACCGTGCCAGCCTGGGCTGTCCACTCCCGTCACACTGTGGCACTCAAGAAATCCTATGCACCTGGAGCACCCTTCTAGTAATATTTGGGCTTGGAACAGTTACTATGCTCGACTATTTTATATAACTGAATGACAAATTGCTTCACTCCAGACGTCGAATATGAGCATTTTATTAAACGAAGATTAAAACCGTAGCAAAATTTGTCATATTTATATAGTCGTGGTATAGACGTGTGTATTATTAACTGGGAAAATAAATCTACTTGTACATATATGAGTTAATAAGAGTACCGCAAACAAACTGTTGCGCGGAAATGTAACTTGCGAAGGGTATTATGTGGATCTGTAGCCTCATGGATCCATTATTTAATTTTTATCATTGTCGTACTCATAATGGTAAGTGTGCCTATAATTCATTGTGGCTTCTGTACTTCGTCTAAAAGACAATCTTCGTTGTAACATAAAAAATTTTTTTTGCAGTATATGTTTTACAGTTTTATTTCGTATACCATTAAAGAATCCATACAAACAACTCTGTGTTTGGGTTCACCATAACTTTCAAATAGTTATGTTTAAGTTTTATATTTGTTCTTAACATTCATGCATAATCCCAAAAGTGTAGCATAAAAAAAATTCCTATACTTGTAACTACGCACTTTCTAGGTGTTTGTTCACATATCTATATGGACATATACACTGGAGAGTCAAAAAAACTGGTATAGGCGTGCGTATGCAAACAACAGAGGTAGGGAACCAATCAGAGTAACGCGATGCGGTCGGCAGCGCCTATATAATACAACAGGCGTCTGGCAGAGGTGCTAGATCGGTTACTGATGCTACAATGGCAGGTTATCAAGATTTAAGTGAGTTTGAACGTGGTGTTAAAGTCGGCGCACGAGAGATGGGACATAGCATCTCCGAGGTAGCGATAAAATTTGGATTTTCGCGTACGACCATTTCACGAGTGTACAGTGAATATCGGGAATCCGGTAAAACATCAAATCTTCGACATCGCTGCGGCCAGAAAAATATCGTGAACGAACGGGACAAACGACAACTGACGAGAATCATTAAACGTGACAGACGTGCAACCCTTTCTCAAATTGGCGCAGATTTCAATGCCGGGGTATCAACAAGTGCCAGCGTGCGAACTATTCAACGGACCATCATTGATATGGGCTTTCGGAGCCCAAGGCCCACTCGTGTACCGTTGTTGACTGCACGACACAAAGCTTTACGCCTCGCCTGGACCCACCAACACTGCCATTGGACTGTTGATAACTGGAAACACGCTGCCTGGTCTGACGAGTCTCGTTTCCAATTGTATCGGGCAGATGGACGTGTACGGGCATGGAGACATCCTCATGAATCCATGGACCCTACATGTCAACAGGGGACTGTTCAATCTGGTGGAGGCTCTGTCATGGTATGGGACGTGTGCAGTTGGTGTGAAATGGGACCCCAGATACGTCTAGATATGACTTTGACAGGTGACAGATACGTAAGCATCCTTGTCGATCACCTGCACCCATTCATGTCCATTTTGCATTCTGATGGACGTGGACAATTCCAGCAGGAATATGCGACACCCCACACGTCGAGAGTTGCTACCGAGTGGCTTCAGGAACACTCTTAGATATTTCCATTGGCCACCTAAATCACCAGACATGAACATTATTTAGCACATCTGGGATGCTTTGCACCTTGCTGTTCAGAAGAGATCTCCACCGCCTCGCACTCCTATGGATTTGTGAACTGCCCTGCAGGATTCGTGGTGTGAATTGCCTCCTGCATACCTTCAGGCATTAGTCGAGTCCATGTCACGTCGTCTTGCGGCACTACTGCGTGCTCGCGGGGGCCCTACACGATATTAGGCAGGTGTACCAGTTTTTTTGGCTCTTCAGTGTATATCAAATCAATATACCTTTTTAGTGACGTACTTGAAATTTAAACACTGGCAATTTATTTATTTGTCTCTCAAATTAATGCATTTAAGAGCATGTGGAACAAAAAAGAACTATTATTAAGGTGAATTTTATTTTACAGTTATATGAAAGCTCATAGAGAGAAATCAAGAAAATAGAATCCTACACAACTGGTTTTACTAACTGAGTGAGCATATATTTTACCAGAAACGGTTTTTAGCGAACTATTTCAGATGCCACACATTTTATATGTTATTGCGTGCAAGATATTACGCAAAACAAATCCACTTATGTGGCAAAACATCTGCTCGCAAAGTTAGCAAGAAACATAATCTAGGACTGTACTTTATTTGTTTTTAATTTCGACTTCCATAAACCAGCGGACGTCACTGACTTACTCGGAGTTAATCTTATGTCCCACGCCCTCATAATAATCCACTATCAGTCATCTTGAAATTTGAAAATGGCAAATTACATTGAGTGGTAGATGGTCAGGAAAATACTGGTTTTCTCAAAATGTTTTATGTTCTGATAATATTTATAAACAGGTTGACTTGTTGGTTGATGATGTACTAGTTAAAAAAATTTAATCTCCCTTTCTTTACCCGGACATTAAAAAATATGTAATTCTTTCTTATTTCCTTGGTTATGTAACTGTAACATGCTGCTTGAAAAATGTAATCGATAGTAAACTTAAACAATTTGTTTAGCCAGTTTATTTAGTTTGCTTAAGGCTTCGACATATAAATACACTTAACACTGTACTTACATATTTTGCTACGGAAAATTATCTGCTATTTACTAGAGTAGCATGCTACGACTGCGGAAATTCATTACATAATGATTAGATAACTCTTAGGTAGAAAAAAAATAATTGAAAGTACCTCCTTACCAATCTCACAAAGTGTCTACATTTGAGAGATGTATAATGTAACATTATTTGTGCTATAATTTCTGACGGTGTAATTTCTGCTGTAAGTACAATATCTGATACTACATGCGGATGCTGGCTCACTTTATATAAATTAACAAAATTTCAAGAAAATAAATTTACTGATAAAATGACTAATTAATGAAAATAATAAAAGAGTCTCAAAAATATTATAAAATTATTAAATATCAGTAAATATCAATAACAAATATAACAAAATTATTTAATTTGTTAGCATAAAAATATGCAATTAAAAACGGGGTTTACATAAAAAATTAATTCTTAATATTGGCAAATATCAATAAAAATCACAAAACATTACCAAATAGCAATTAAAAATCTTACAATTTGACCATTTTCACAATTATACATTTATTCACACACAAAAATAAAATAGACTTTAATAATTTCATTTTTATGTTAAAATGTGAAAAGTGTGGTGAAGGAAAATATATCAATTGTTTCCACCCACATAAAAAACAAAATATAAACACATTGATATATGTAAAACAAGTTTCAAACAATATGTTGAACCATATATAACAAAAATCGTGAGAAGCAGTTAGAAAAAGTACCTTGTGATGAATGTAGTAAATATGTTGGAATAGCTTATCTTGAAAAACATTTTTAAAAAATCACACAATAAGATACAAAATTAAATTTAACTAAAAAATTTTAAGTATCGTGAAGTAATAAAATAAATAAATTTATTTTCACATTATCCGTATGCAAGAGATATGATGTAGAGTATATTTTAATGACTATGCGAGAAAAATATACCATAAGAAAGAGCAAAATGGGGAAAATATTACCCTAAATAAATGAAATAAAAGTTAACTCAAACAAAATCGAATGAAAATAAACTAACATAAATATAACTAATATATAATAAGTTAAGTGAACTGTATTATACGCATATATGTTCTATTTTTGATCTCTTTAAAACCTTTATATATAAAGTGAATCGAACTATCAATTAACTTTTTTATAGGACTTTTATCTATTTATGTTTAAATCGACCTGTCATTGATATCTTATATTTCTTATCTAGGATACAATTAATATATTTTTATACCAAAGTTAGTATTATTGATTTGAAGATCTGTCGCTTTATATTTTCTAGCCTTTTCTAATTCTTGTTATAAATTCATATGAATTACATTAAACTTTTTGGGCAGAGTTTCATTTTGTAGTTTCCTCTTAAAGTGTAAAAATTTTGTATCATGTTAAAAATTAAATTCATTATAATTTTTTTATTTTTACTATTATATTCCATATGTAATCCATTTATGAATTAAAATTCTTCCGAATTATTTTGTTATTATATTGTTGGTAAAATCATTTTAAACTTATTATAAAATTCGACAAAAATTTAATTATAATCAAGGTTACTTATAAAATCGATATTTGTATTTAAATAACATCCAAATTCAAATTCATTAATTTTTTAAATCAATATATTCATACATGTGTTAAATTTATTGAATAATAGTGTATAATTAGAAAAAAATATTTACGAAAATAAATTTTATTCTAATGAATAATTTANCTAAATTTATTGAATAATAGTGTATAATTAGAAAAAAATATTTACGAAAATAAATTTTATTCTAATGAATAATTTATAAATATCTATAAGCCTTTTAATAAAACTTTCAATAAATTTTGCTTGTTCATTTAAATCATTAACGGTTTCCATTTTATAATATAAAAAAATTTCACATATTCAGTAATTTTTCTTTTTTTGGTCATAAGTAAGATTTCTTTCACTAACAAATATAACATGACATACTCTATGCTCCGGAACATTCTTATTAAAACCAACACATATATTTATATTTCTCTATCTTTACAACCATTGTTTTTCTTTAAGAAGAGAAAATTATGTATAAATGTCTTTAGCATAATAATAATTATATTCAATATCATAATTTTCAACTGGTTAATTGTAGAGTTCATTGTTTCTATAATTTATAATAGTGTTTGTTTCAGAATTTCTAAAATTATGATATGCTAGATACAGCTTATAAACAAAACCAGCATCAAAATTCAATTTTTCTTTAGGAAAAATTAAATTTTTTCTATTAAATATAGAAGAGTGAACAAATTATTTGCATTGTCTTTTTAAATATTTTGAAAACGTAATATTACAAAATCAGGCATATCGAATTGTAAATTCTCAAACTAATAAATTTTCCTGCACCTTGAGGAACTGGTTTGTCTAAAAATTGTCAATAATTAAAACTGTTATGTGTTTCTGGGTTCTTACATTATTTCTTTTATTGAATTGTCTGTGCTTGCTTCATATACTACATTTGGCCACATACTTTTTTNCTGGGTTCTTACATTATTTCTTTTATTGAATTGTCTGTGCTTGCTTCATATACTACATTTGGCCACATACTTTTTTTGAATTTTGGATTATAATTTTTCCTGGAACAGCATAATATTTTGTCATTTGATACTTGAGTTTTTTTGTTTNTTTTTTGAATTTTGGATTATAATTTTTCCTGGAACAGCATAATATTTTGTCATTTGATACTTGAGTTTTTTTGTTTTATATATATATAAATTTGTCATTAGATTACTAAGTTTAAAAGTTAATTTATAACCCTCTTAAATAATTTTGGTATTGTCTCTGAGAAAATCAAATAGACATATCAATGGCTTAATAATTTTAGTTATTCTGTCTGAATGAAAATATTTTACTGGATCTTTATTATCAACTCCACTCATTTCTAAGTAAAATGTATCTGATGACAAGTTAATCAAAGTATGTATCATAGTGATAGTAATACCAGGATTGTCAATAGCTTAAATTATTTACCCATTCTTTATATTTTAACTCGAGAAAATTGAAATGGAAAAAAATACTACTTGCGTTATATTATCTAGTTTAGCATAAACATTACCATCTCTTTTCATAAGTCTAAATTGTTCGTGAACATAAGCATCATCAGGAAAAGAAAACCCATCACCAAAATTAATATCAAATTCAATTGTATTGTTATAATTATTTCAATTTTCTCTTGTTTGATATGTAGGAGGAAATTATTGTCACTCAAAACTTTCGATAGTTTTATAGTTCATTTGTGTACTCAGAAAAAAATATTAAATATAAATCAAAAAATAAAACTCCAGAAAAAACATATATCTAGAGTTAAATTGGTAATCGTAAAATTTATAGTATATAAAAAACCCACGAAGGTGAATACGAAAGAAATGAAAGGAAATAACTTTCATTAATTCATAAATTAGAAAATACTGCCAAAAGTTGAGGAAGTAGCCGAAGAAAATAAAAATTTAATACCTTTTGCAGTAAAAAAATTTTGTTTATCCACCAACACCAAAAGAAACTTCATTCGAACAAGATTTATTTAATGATTATTATGAAGAATTGAGAAATATTGAAAGATTAAGCAATTTTCCTCAGTAAAGATGTATCAGAACATACAAATGTGATAAATGAAAAATATGGTTTAAGAGGTGATGGCCAAAAATATGATATTGGTGACACCAAAGTAAATCTTGTAAATAACCAACTATTCGTTTAAAATAAAGAATATGAGTTAACTACTAATTGTCTTATTTTATTATTAACTAAATGTAAAAACAAAGGTATCGAAAATAAATATACAGACAAAGTGTATAAAAACCACACAGAAATTGTTTTATCTACATATTTTGAATTTAAAAAATATAACCCTAATAAACAAATAAATTCTGATAGAAGTTGGAAATATAAAAATATCGTTAAACCAATTTATGAGAAATATTTAAAAGTATATATTCGAGATCTGAACCAAACACACCCGAAAGAATATATTCACAAAGAGCACCAAAATCTGGCAAAGGAATCAAATATAATAATTTTCCAAAGGAATATGTGTGGATGAGCAATGTAAGAAAATTATTTGACAGATTATTAATTATTCACGCTGAAGAAAATGCGGGTTATAAAAATGGTTTTATTGTAAAAAGTTAGTATAATAAATATGTTAAATAATAAATGTTTTGGTTATGTTTTTAATTATCCTAAGGGAATACCATATATAATTCGAGTCTTAAATGTTATGCCTCAGACATTATGAAACTCTGAATATCGTGGAAAATGGGTTATAAATTGGGTGTTGAATAATTTAAATTTACCACAAATGTATTTACCTGGTTATAAGTATTGTGGCCCTTTTACAAAATTAAATCAATTGTTTGGTTAGGATAATAAAGAAATAAATTAAATGAAGCATCTAAATATCACGATATTGTTTAACAAGGTCATAACGATTTAAAATGTAGACACGAAGGTAATAAAATTTTACAAGCTTGACGCAGGTACCGCCACTGTCGAGGACATGGCGGCTTATATCGTCAGAGTTAATGTCCCCCAGGCACCGACTATAAGGTGCGTGGAGGTTGCAGGTTTGGTAATGAGGTAAACTATAACTGTGGTATTTTGAAGTATGAATATATTGTCTCGTGTCTATATTCACAAATACACAACATCAAAACTTGAGAGGNTTTTACAAGCTTGACGCAGGTACCGCCACTGTCGAGGACATGGCGGCTTATATGGTCAGAGTTAATGTCCCCCAGGAACCGACTATAAGGTGCGTGGAGGTTGCAGGTTTGGTAATGAGGTAAACTATGACTGTGGTATTTTGAAGTATGAATATATTGTCTCGTGTCTATATTCACAAATACACAACATCAAAAC
>NQII01003023.1:198796-256200 GCA_002778355.1 Clitarchus hookeri | reverse complement strand
GGGTGGGGGAGGCCTTCGCTTCAGCTCCACGTGTTCCGAAATTTTCCACCTGCCTGTGGTTCCACGTGCCGCCTGGAAGGCGCCTAGCGAAGTGCGCGAGGCGGGGGTGGTGTGAGGGGGTGATGGATGTGAGCCAATATCGTGCTATAATCCCTAAACCGGCACGCGACAAGCTAAACAAATCATGTCATATATAGAAACTCCAATTAGTGGAAAAAAGCTTCACCTTTTGGAAGTGATAGTATGTTAACTAAAAGAAAATTAGGTTGAGATATAAAAATGCATTAATTGACAAATTTATGTAAAATGACTTTTGTTAAATTGATGTATATTATTTTATATATGAAAATTAAAAACACAACTTTCGATATACCAATCAATGCACATAGACTTTAGAAATTGCTAAATATTTAAAAAANATGAAAATTAAAAACACAACTTTCGATATACCAATCAATGCACATAGACTTTAGAAATTGCTAAATATTTAAAAAAATATACATGACCTTATCTTTAGCGCCATTAAAAATATACTGAAAGAAAAAACTGGTCCTGGTTTTAAAAACTGTCAATACAAGAAACCCAAATAAAAATAAATCTAAAGGATGAATGAAACAATACTATATATATATATATATATAATTATTTATTGTACTCAGAACTTACAACTGGTATCGTTGAAAGATTTAGTAGATTAANATATATATATATATATATAATTATTTATTGTACTCAGAACTTACAACTGGTATCGTTGAAAGATTTAGTAGATTAAAATGTGTGAAAAATTTGCTTTGAATGGTAATTATAATTGCATCGAAATTTTATGTGACTTGGCAAATGAATATAACAATGCAAAACATAGAACAATAAAAATTAAACCTATTTGCATATGTTAATAAAGCTAATGAATAATTATTTAAAAACCCAGAGGCTAAAAATTGATTTGCTGAGCCCAAATATAAAGTTGGTGATATAGTTAGAATAAATAAATAGAAATAGAAATATTATATATATACATATATATATATATATATGAAAAGGTTTATAGAGCTGACTGGACAATATAATTATTTAAAATCGATGAAGTTTTAAATTATAATGTCCCAAATTATAATTTAAAAGATATGATTCATGAAGGAATAATATACAGGTTTTATAATAACCTGTTTTGATTTCTATGAACATCTTGTTTATTTGATATTACTATGTCTAAATTATTAATATTATGAAATTTTTTTAAATTAATATGTTTTCCCCAAAATTTAAATTCTTTTCTGTTATTTGAAAAGTTTTATTATTGCTTAATGCGAAATGCCATTTAACAATGTTTTTATTTCATTTTGTTGAAGATAGATCTGAGAGTTCATCTNATTATTGCTTAATGCGAAATGCCATTTAACAATGTTTTTATTTCATTTTGTTGAAGATAGATCTGAGAGTTCATCTCTAAATATTTAAAAAACAGACGTAGTTGTAAGTTTTGAGTCAAAAACAATGTTTGTTTTTCGTGATTCGATTGTTTATGAACAAGCATATACATTATTTTATGATATTAGTAGCCAAAGGTTTAATCACATTGTGTTAGAAATAAGGGATTAAGTTAAAAAATGAATTTGTTTCGATGGTGCTTACAAAGAAATGAATTTAAAGACGAAACAAATTTAATGCATTTTTTAATATCTTATTAGCAATTTATTGTTTATAAATAAAAATATTTGATTAAATTTTTTTTATATTTTATAATTTTGTTAGAATTTTTTTATATGTCCATATGGTACTGTATCAATTTTAATTTCTAAAATTATTCTTTTATCATTTTTATAACATAAAGCTTGACGTGTGACGGATTAGGAGTATTAGTGCGGAGCTGCCACCCAACCCTTCCCCCCTCTGGCCGGCATAACCAGTGTAGGGGCTTAGAGAGACACGTGTCAATTCCAGTCACCGCAGGGAAAGGTAAAGCCGAGAAAGATGCGCGTGCTGGCTATTAAATGTGTCCTGCTGCGGAGTCCACCCCCCCCACCTTCACCACTATGCCTCTAGCAAGCCCGTGAGATTTGTTGAACGCCGAGATATCACAAGATAATCATGTGTATTTTGCCTGAAGTCAAAATATATGCACCGAGAAACAGCTGACAAGCTGGAAAGGGGTGCAGAGAACACCCCCCCTTAGCTAACCACAGGACAATGTGGACACGCACCGCGGAGAAATAGCTGACAGAGTAAGCTATGGAAAGGGTGTCACCTTCTCCTCCCCCAACCTTCAGGAATCAGGGCACGTTTTTTGAAATACTTTGTTCTGTTTCCTACCACCGCCCCCTCGCCAGAAAGGAGGCGACATGTGCCGAAAATTAGGGAGGGAGACAAGGGAGCATATAAGCCTCTTTCCGTGAAGGTGGGGTCCCAGTTCTTTATTACCGAGCCGAGAGGTTAGTTCGAGAGTCAAAGGAGTAATCGGTAGACCTCCTTCGAGCAGAAGAGTTGCATATCGCCTCGCAGAGAGAGGTCAGCCGCGCCGGGGGAGGCAGGGGGGGGGGAAATCGGACCCTCGGCCACATCAGTACATCAGTAGAGCAGTCCAGGGGAGACGACAACATACGCTGGTATTTTCCAAGGCCGCCCACATTGCCGGAGCTCATTGACAGCTGACATAATACCAGCAGAGTTAAGTATCAAGTCGCCACCCAGAGTAGCCCCCCATCCACCACGAAGTCGTCCACAGTTAATACGAGTAGCCAGAATAGAGTACCAAACCTCGGAAGTGTTTCTGTATGTTGTTTTTGTTTAAACTCGAGACAATATATCCATCCAGTTAAGTGAAACGTCAAAAGACTACCTTATTGAAATACCCTCAACCTTCAAGGCACTTTATAGTCTGTACTTGGAGGAATTAACTCCGACCCTATGAACCATCCTGTATTCCACAGGTGGGGAATAGCGTCAAGTTAAATGAGTGCACAACAGTAGCACCGTCAAGCTATTTTATTTAACTGAACAGTATACAGACCGTTCGGTAACTAAACGCCCAAAATACGGGAGCTGATTCCTTATGAAAAATAAAGTCGAAAATATAGAGGACACTGTATACTTAAATTGAATATTAAAGGATATAATCCTGTGAAAATTAGGTTTTGAAAATGTATTTTCGCCGAATGCCTTTTACTTTCTGCCAGCGGTAGATATGGTGACGATTTACCCGCAGCTCGTCCCACATGGTCGAATGTGACATGCCCATTTCGCGTATTATGGAGTGTGTACTAGTGGAGGGCATGTCATCTAAGTGCTGATATACCGCTTCCTAAAACCGAACAGTGCTCATGGACCGGGGTTGGCCAGCAATACGCATGTGTCTCTACAACATGTAAACCATAAGTCACGTATCTGCTGCTGACTTTGAAGGCATTGTGTATTGCATTCGGCGAAAATATGTTTTCAAAACCCAATATTCACAGTCTCATATCTTATTTAATATTCCATAAAGGTATACTGTGACCTATATATTTTCATAAGGAATCATTTCGTAATTGGAGCATTATATTTCCGATCATCTTGAATACTTAATGTTTATATATCTTATTAAATTCATTTTTCTTAATATTTTGCTTCTTTGAAAAAACGATTTTTTTAATCATCAAATGTTGTTTCATTTTTAACCGATCATTTTTTATTATATTATATTTTTTAAATTATTTTTATCAACTTTAACACAACTTTAACTCCTAATCCAACACATTCTGTCATAAATATACTGATTTTCATTTTTAATTTTCCTTTTACTATTTAATAAATATGTTGTATATTATATATATTAGAATTAGGATAATCGCTAGTATCAAATTCATTTAATATTTGTTTCATATCTAAATTAAAAACATAAGTTTTTGTAATATATATATCAAAGAATCAATATGTTGAGAGCATAATTTTTAGTTTCCTTTTTATTTATTATTCTTTTATTTATATTATTTCTTTAGAAATTTCTAAATTTTATAGTCCTATATAAATCGGTTTATAGAATTTCTAGCTTGGTTTTATGCATATTAACAACTACTAAACTTTCATTAAATACTGTTGCTCCATTAAATGTAGGCTTATTAATAAATTTTTCTAATATATATTGTTATTTATTAATTCAATATGTTGTTCTTTTCTTTTGTTTTCCATGGTTTTTATATAAACATAATTATGCATTGATTATGTTTTTCAAAATCATTTGTAGCTTTTGTTCTCATTTGTGTATTAAGGTCAATATTTATTTTAAATAAATTTGATTGTTAAAATTTATTTTAACAGCACCATTAGATGGTAAAATGTTTTAAATTATTAAAATAATTTATCCTTTAGTTGGTTTTTAAAAATCGATACAATTTATATAATTTTGTAGATTCCCAATTCTAATATTTTTATTCTGGATTGAACAGCTGTATCTTTTCTTTAAAGTATTGTTATTTCAGCATTTTAATTATTAAAATCATTGTTATTAAAACCTAAAAATCAATTATGAAAATTTACAATCTTTTGTAAAAATATCATTAAAAAAATTAAATTATTTTAACTTTTTATTCCTGGTTTTGTCTAGTTTTTTGCTGTTTAAAAATATTTTCAAAATTAATTTTTTAATTATATTTTTAGTTTTATCTCTAGGGTTTTGTAGTTTAAAATAACTTCATGAAAACTAAATTATGTTCTTATTTTATTTCCAATTTTATTTACAGTTTGTTGTTATTTAAAAATACTTTTAAAATTTAATTAAATTGACTGTTATATTTGTAGTTTTATCCTTAGTGTTTGGTTGTTTAAGACTATCATTAAAATTAAATTCATTTACCAATTCATTCGTATAATTTTTATTAAATATATTAGTTGTTTTTCGGCATCTTTCTTACATACTTTTTTTTATCTTATAAAACATTCGCATGCCATCTTTTTAAATATTATCTTAATTCTTATACATACTTAATATATTTATTTTTTTGCCCCTTTGTTTACTAATTTCTTAAAACTTATATTGCATTCGAGTCGGCATCTTGGTTTATTATTTTTAGTCTTATCTCCACCAAATATGCCCTTTTTTTCTCCCCATTTTTAAATAAGTTTTTCAATGTATACACTTTTGAGTCCTCATTGTTTTTCTCTCGTTATTTATATTAAAAAATTAATAAAACTTTCGAAAATTAATTATATTTAATTATTTTTAAGAAATGTGCTAGTTTATCGAAAATAAAACTTTTAAGGTTTTTTAATGATAATAAAAATATGTAATAAAATTTTGGTATACAAAAATATTACCACAATTTTTATTTTATTTATTTGGGGTAATATTTTATTTATTTTTAATTTTTATGGTATAGATTTCTTGTATATTCATTAAAACATACTCTGCATATATGATAATGTTTATCTCTTGAATAATGATGATGTAAAATTAATAGACATCTTTTATTTTTTGACATTGTTTACATTTTTGTTTAATATTATTTCTGTATCTTATCGTGTGATTATGTTTTTAATGTTTTTCAAACTATGCTATACCAACATATTTACTACATTCATCAGAAGGTACTTTTTATATTTGTATCTCATAGATTTTGTTATAATAATTTAAAAAATATTGTTTGAAACATGTTATATGTGTATTAGAATGTTTGTCTTTTTTATGTGAGTAAAAACAATAGATACTTTTTTCTCATCAAATGTTTTTTTAAATGTTTTAGCTTTTAATTCTACATATAATTTTTATTTATATACAACAGAATATTATACAAATTAAATGAATATAACATTTTATTTTTGAGTTAATAAATTAATTTTGTGAATTATAAAATTGTAAAATATATGGCTGACTATTACTTAATGATTTTTTTATTAATATTTGCCGATAACTAATAATTTTTGTTAATGGAACCAGAATCAGTTTTTAAAAATTTCAAATTTTTGTTAGTAAATTATATAATTTTGTGAGTGATGCAATTATCATATTATTGATTGATTGATATATGGCGAAATTTGATGATCTGTGTTTAATATTTGCTCATCTTTAAGTTTTTGTTTTATTAATGATATTATTAGCAAATTCATTTTCTTTATATTTTGTTAAATTTATTACGAGTAAATTTAGTTTCCTGATATTTTGTTGAATTTAAAGAAGTGAGGCAGCATCCATATATATATATATATATATATATACATAATAACTCGCAAACTAGAAGTTATTGACAAAACATGTGTCTAATTGTCATATTGATGAAACATGTACTTAAGCTACAAAAACAGATCTATAAACATTAGGCTTTAATTTAAACTAGGTATTTCTTAGGCGTCTGTTGCTCTGTAGCGGCATCCACTTGCAGTGGAGAAGTGGGTGTTCCTGTCTCACGTTGCTGTCGGTCCAATTGGGTTGATATTTGGGCAAGCAATCGTGCTGAAGTAGGCCTTGCAGTGGAATAAGATCCACTTATTTCATTACAGAATATGTTGAGTACTTCGGCTGTTGCCAACAGGCCAACTCAGGGACTACTCTGCATATTTTACGTTCCACTGGTGTTAGATTGGTAGTTGTAATTAGTGGATGTGTACGATTCTTGCCCAGGCGAGTAGCCAAATGGCGTACTTGGTCCTTGCTAATTTGGAATTGAATAATATTTAACTTATTTCAAATTTAGCGTAGGTAGCAGCTCTTTTGTTCAGATTTCTCAGAGAGACGGCGAAATTTTCAACGTAAATATCAAATTCGTCCTTCTTTTCACTGAACAGCCCTTTCATGAGAGCGTACGCTTCATTCGCCATTGGGCTTAGTTTATTCTTACAAGCTCTTGCAGATTTAGTTTTAACTTCTTGACACGATGGTATCGCAGATCTAGAAGATGTAGCACCGGCATATTTCCCTGTTGCAGCGGCTTCATCCTTTTCTGCTCTGTTTCTATATCTTGATAAAGGCTGATCTGAAAACAAGTTTTTAGTATTGTTGAAACTGTTATTACAAATGTCGTAGCATATTAATTATATCTGATACTTATAGTGCAAGAAACTTAGGGTTTGACGTTGAACACATTAGTACACGCAAGGAACTTAGTTGAGATTTTGTGTATGCCACCCATAACTAATNTTAGGGTTTGACGTTGAACACATTAGTACACGCAAGGAACTTAGTTGAGATTTTGTGTATGCCACCCATAACTAATGTAGGCCAAACAAATAAATAAATTTCCCTTTGTTAGCATAAATAAGTAACTTTGACCTATCCGTGCACACGTCGTTTTTAACTTTTGCAGTGGTATGCCGCGGGTTTAATACTTAATTTATTAAATAAACACATAAAAAAATACAGTGGTTTTGTGTTTTTACNCAGTGGTATGCCGCGGGTTTAATACTTAATTTATTAAATAAACACATAAAAAAATACAGTGGTTTTGTGTTTTTACAGGTCCCATGTAATCTGGAACATTGGCTTATGGTTGCAGAAGATTTTGAAAAGAAATGGCATTTCCCAAATTGTGTTGGGAAACATGTCACCGTACAGGCACCTTTTGCAAGTGTCAGCAAATATTTTAATTACAAAGAGCATTTTAATATTGTACTTATGCAGTAGTTGATGAAAATTATTGTTTCACGTACGTCAATGCTGGATGTCAAGGCAGGCTGTCAGATGGTGGTGTATTTGCTAACTGCCAATTCAAGAAAATAAAATGCTTGACTCATCACAGCTGAATTTGCCTGCAGCTCGAGATTTACCAGGGAGAAACACTTTAACACCCTACGTGTTTGTAGCTGATGACGCGTTCTCATTATTACCAAATATCATGAAACCATATCCTGGTATTCATGATAAAGGTTAACCTGAGCGCGTCTACAATGGGAGGGCTAGAATTGTAGTGGAGAACCTGTTTGGAATTTTGGGTGTCATTTTCAGAGTATTCAGAAAGTCAATGCTTCTTGAACCAGAATAGGCATCGAAGGTGGTGCTCACATGCACGTACCTCCACAACGTTTTGCGGGAAGGTGATTCTACAGACAGGTACAGCCCCCCCCCCACCACCCTCGGAACTTTCGACAATTTTGGGCAGTTTCGTGAAGTGATGCCTGAGTCGTGGAGAATAGAGCGGCTTCCACCAGGAACACTATTCAAGTTGAAAAAGTTCCCACGAAAGCCAAGCACTCAAGCGAAATCAATAGGAATTCACTTCTTATCTTATGAGTAACACTGGAAAGGTTTCGTGGCAGAATCGTTACTGAACAGAGCAGTCGGGGCCTTCTACCTCATATTGTTTGGTATTATTTGTGTAGATTGGAATGTAACACACGTCCTTGTAAAATATAAAATTAAACCTGGATATTTTAGTTTATAACCAAACAGATATATGCATTTCAAGGACGAATACATTAATTATATAAAAATAGCAGTTTCATCTATCTTTCGTACCTACGGTAATAACCTTATTCAGTATTAGGACGATGGTATCAATACTTTTCGTTTTAATTTTTGAAATAAAATACTGCACTAGTAACGATTATTTAACGACAGCTGAATTTTGGTATTTGAATACTACAGAAAATGTGGATTTTATATATTTTTATAGTACAGTACAAATGTGTTTTCCAATCTGAATTNTTATTTGAATACTACAGAAAATGTGGATTTTATATATTTTTATAGTATAGTACAAATGTGTTTTCCAATCTGAATTATTTGAAACTGGTATTTTTTTTATGAGTTTGCGTTTAAAATGGAATATTTTGTTGACAACCCATATATTTCTTCGATACCAGTATAATATCGTATGATTCGATACCGATATCACTTATTGAATAAAAATTATCGATACCTACTGGTATCGATAGTATAGCAACGACTCTAAGTAGAACTCAATAAAGGTGCACAAAAACATAACCTCAAAATTATCTCGTTTAACAAACTCATTTTTAAAAGGTCGGGATAAATATTATCTAGGTACAGTTGCATGACTCATAAATACCTGATCTTCTGGCACATTTTCAACATTCTCATCCACAGACTTTAAGTTGTCGGTGATTCCTTTTAAAATAAACCCACTTTCCTNTCTGGCACATTTTCAACATTCTCATCCACAGACTTTAAGTTGTCGGTGATTCCTTTTAAAATAAACCCACTTTCCTCTATCGTTTGCTGCCTTTCATGCTGTCGTTACTTTCCTACATTTTCTTTGGAACCGCCCCATTGTCTTAGTCATTTTCTTCTTGCACTCGCCCGCTTCCACGCCAAATTGCTCGTCAAGTTCACGCCATGAATCGTGTTTCTTGTTTCTCCTTTAATAGTCCTCCTCAGACGGCTCCCCCGAGGAGCCTCCTCTCCGTATACAAATCTATCAATTTGAACACGTCTACTTGTTGCCACTCTGCCATTACTAACACGGACTAGGACAAGGTGAAGGAAAACACGTCTTGTCAGTACGCTGAATGGTCGCACTGAGTCACTGGTGTCTGGGCGCATGTTATTTAACTTGTTANGAAAACACGTCTTGTCAGTACGCTGAATGGTCGCACTGAGTCACTGGTGTCTGGGCGCATGTTATTTAACTTGTTAAACGCACGTGTAACATTTTCTTAACAAGTTGAATATAAGTAGAAGTTACACATGTTCTTTGATCTTTACCGATTAGGGATGGGAAAGCTGTAACTGATTATAAAACACGAAAATCTAGTTATATAACATGTGTTATCATGTAACTTGCACAACTTTTTTCTCAGCACTTTTCACAAATTAAATAACACGGTTATATTACATCAAGTTGTATCATTTGTTACATAGTGTAAATGCGGCTTAAGGTGACCATTGGTTACAGGTAAATTAATAACTAGATGTTGGTAACCAACATTTAAACTGCAATCAAATCTCAATCGGAACGATACCTGACATTGTGATAAAACTCACCCATAGGCTTAATTTTTATGAGTACTCTTAACTTTTATAGGGCGAGCTAACTGTCGTGTGGAGGAAATTAAATTGAAATGACCAAGCAGCACAACCAAGATTTCACAATTAAAAAATGCCTGTTTTTTAAATTTTGAATGATACTAAAAAAAAGTTGCATTAAACACATCACTCCTGACTGACGCAATTACGACTCCAAGGAAAACATATTAATATTTGCTTGAATATAAATAAAAAAAGTTTCTAATTTATATCTGCTTTGTAAAAATTTCTGCTACTTTACAGTACAAGCTTATTTTTGTAACAGTGTGGGTAAACTAAATCAAAATTTACGAAACCTTTCTATGAAATCAATAAAACCAATGCACAATTTTAATAATAAAACACCGTAGTTTTCACTTCTATTAACAGCATGCAGCTATATAATCTATTTGTACGCTCGTACGTATGTCGTAAAGATACAATATTTTGATTATAGAGTTACGATAAAATTATAGACCAGGTCGAAATGCCGTTTTTGTCCGCGGCGTGGTTTGGAGACTATTTTTGTTCAGCTTTGATTTGATATGCTATTATATTGTTCTGAAGTGACCACTACGTATTTAAAATCAGACCGGCGCGTGGCGTGGGATACCAGGACGGAAACTGAGATGTAACGTTTACAGCATGATACATTCGACACGAAAATTGCGTCACTAATAACACGGTTGAAATAAATGTGATATTGATCGGTCGGATATACGACTGCGATGCGAGCATGACCTTGAGTTGGCGCCGCGTATGCGCGGGCGCGGGTGGGGCCCCGCGGCGACTAGCGGTAATGTTGGGCGAGGACGGCCAATTTCCGGGCTCTAAATCTCGTGACTCTGATGTGCTAGCGCACTGATTTCGGTTCAAAATGAATTATCCCGTCTAAACTTGCGGAGTTAAAACATAAAAAACAACTAAAACAAATAAAAATTATTAATAACTGAATTTAAAATGTCGGATGTCTGCTTATACTCACCAAAAATTCCAGAGACTATGCAAGCAACGCATTTCATCGGAAAGGGCGCCTACCCAGCCGTCAGTCAATACCGCCATGTCCGTGGCGGAAAGAGTGAGACGGCTTCGGGAGCGTAGAAAGTTGACGCAACGGGCGCCGCAAATGCATATATATTTACGTTAAATCCATGGCCGTGTCCCCGAGATAGCCAAACAACGATTCTTTTACACTAAACAGGCCAATTCCACGTCATTTTAAATAGTACAAATACAGCTATATCAGTTGTAAAAAGAGTGGTTACGGAAAAAAAAAAAAAAAAAAGGTTGTTTTTCAGCGGAATTAAAAATAATGAGTAATTAATTTTGTGAAACTAATATTTCATTTAAATAAATCATTATTCATTGCACAAAATAAATATCTTCAAAAATACAAACTGGATTAATTTTAGCCTCGTCAGCAAGAAAAAAAAGGGACCGGGTGGCTGCACTTTACTTACAAACAAAATATTCCTATATATATTTCAAACAATATTTGGATACCATTTTTTTTATTTGAATGCACGTCGACGGCAGTCTTTTATGTTTTAAAAAACTTTGAGTATTAACAAGGGTCACAATTTGGAGAACTGTTTGAAAAAATTTATTACAACACAGTGGCAAATTCGTTTTTGGGTTTGTCAAGTTTGCTTTTTATTTTAACTGCTGAGACGAAAAAAACGCGAAAATTAAAAGTATTTAGTGTTTACTCTGTATTAGTGCTTAATTTATTCTGTGTTGGGATCTACTGGAGCACGGAATTGCATTTGGTTTACATTCATTTAACATAGATTATAACATCAAATATAACCCTAGCAGCATTATTTCCTACATGATCATATGAAACCATAATATATAAATAATAATATTAACAAATACTAAACTACAATACAAGGATACAAAGATTTTTCGCTCTTAAGTATGGTACGAAAATTGCGCAACTTGTGTGATTTTAGCTCGACTCATCTCTAGTGGGTAAAACAAAGCATCCCTCCTCGAAACATTGCATTTCATGTTGCGATAAAATCTTTTTTTCCTTGCATCTTAACAACACATATATTACTGTAGCAGATAGTATTTAGACTGCTGCATTCAGAACACCAAACTTACGTAAAATTTTTGTTATACCTCCAAATACCTTCAATTACTTATTTGGCGTGCAACCCGTAACTTACACATGACGGTTTTCCACGCTTAAAGATAATGTGGTAGTGTATGTTTAAATTTTATATAGATATATGTTTATTTTCTTTTATATACATTACACTAAAACACGTAAGTTTCAAATATTTGTGGAAGTTAAGGGTCCCACCTGGCTGGTGCATGAAGTGCGTTGCAAATGTTTGGTAGAAAATTCGCCATTCAAAAACGAAAATATATTTTGAAGTGGTATCTAAACAAGAACAGCATTTAAGAAACGTTTTATCCTCTATAGAAAGTTTCGAATTTTCCTTTCAATTCCAAGTATTTTTTGGGAGTAAAAATCACAAAACTGGGTGTTTTGGAACAATTTTTAGCTCCTAAATGTTTTGTACAAATACTTCAGAGTTGTCTTTTGACACGCATGCTATTTTTATCTTCAGTGGCGTGCCATACAAATATAGGATCAGCGCTTAATGTCACGTTCGTGCGAGCCGCCGATGGAAAGACTGCGCGCCAGTTGAAGTCTTGCGCGTAGAGGCGATGGGGCATGTGGTGATTGAGGAAAAGTCCTCCTTCACGGGATTCGAGGCTTTGAACGCGCAGAATACGTAGTTGCAGGCAGCTAGAACCCGTAACTGGCAGAAAAATAAACAACTTATTTAGGGCATGCAACTTACTTTTAAATAGGGTGTTTTTTTTTGCTTCAATTATGGATTATAGATTGTTATTACATTAACACTGTCTGTACCGAGGATAAGGAAATTTGTTGCTAATATAGCTGTTATTGGTTACTGATGCACGAAATTTATTTTTGCATTTATCTAAGGAAGCCAAGTCTCGACCTTTCCGTATTCATTTCAGTAGAGTACTTTTATGCTTTGCTACTTACTGAACTAAAGAATTTTCCTTTCCAATGGAAAATAATATAATAATACGTACAATACACAATGCAGCACTATATGCCGTATGTGGTGCAAATGTACTCCTGCAGAATTTTGACAGTCATTGTAACAAATGTCGTAGTGCCTAACCATTATGTAAGTTTATGTATAAAACCCTCCTTTAGTTGATGTGTGGATGTTTTGTTGTTAGTTGTCTATTAGCAATAGCCCCAAAAGTACTTCAAAAGAAATACTCCTACGAACACATTCTATTTACGTTACTAATACTTTGTCTGTGTACAGCCTGCACCAGTTTCTACGTAACTCATGACGATTGACGTTAACATTTGTAAATTAGAAAAATACTTCATGTGTATTAATTTCAGCTAAGACTACACGGTGCTTTCTCGCGATGTTTATGTGGGATCAGAGCAGCTCATATTAACGTCATTGCCCCGTTTACACATGCGATCCTTTAAGTGACGCGTTCGTGACGTTTACTTCAGCGTTGGATAGTAACTTAACAAAAATAACTAGTTATTGAGTAACGAGTTAATATACTTTAAAGCAACACTTTATGAGGTAACTCGTTACATTTTTTGCAAGGTAACATGTAACTTAATTAAGGCACTTATTAATAATTGTAACGGACAGAGCAAAAAAAAGTTACTTTTAAGTTATTCTTCTCTTTACAATACTGTAGTTTCATCTCATGTGCAGCGAGAAAAACTGAAGTAGGGAAACTTCGTCACGAGTTAAAGAGGCAGGGCGTGCTCGCTTGACATCGGTCCACATTCCTAGAATTAGTAGACATGGCAGCGTATGCCTTCTACCTTGTCTGCTCCCTGTTTATTATTTTCTTGCCTGTGAACCGTGCGTACTAACTAGAGCCCTTAAAACGCTAAAATGGACATTGCAGCGAATAAAATAGTTTGCCATTTCTTAAACATGAAGATAATTTTTTTCTTAGTATAGAAAATAATCACGATACAAATGTTAGTTTTATCTTTTTTAAGCTTTATCACATAGTTGTATTCATGGAGGTAGTCTTCATCTATCACAAGGAAACACGTAAATGTAAGAAAATTCTCGCAATGTGCGCTGCCATGTTTGTATTTTATGCACATAATAAGGCGTTATTCAAATTGACAGATTTAGTAAAAAAAAAAAATGATTAAGTATTTATATTACTAATTTTATTGCCAAATACTGGTGCTATACATAAATTTAATTTTGAAATATAGTAACATATATGTAGTATTTCATGAAATAAACTACAGTACGTTTATTTACATTATTTTAAATATTGAAATTTAATGGGTTTTTACAATTGCTAAATTAATGACTACTGACAGAATCCGAACAAAAAACCTAGTAAATCACAAAATACTAAATTACGAATTAAACAATTCTAACACAGCCGAAGTTTTGAAAATCTGGTAACTTTTTAATTACATAGTCACGCCCAACATGTTTCCTTGTATTTAGTACAAACATTTCTTAGATTTAAATAATATTTCATATGCTATGTGAGCACTGGTACTATTTTAATGTAAACATGTGTAAAAAAAACTTCAAAACATTACCATACTTTCCTTACTTTGTCTATCTGCTATTTAAACTAACAATTTAGTGTTATTTATCTTACAAACGGTCTATCATAAATCAATTTGATAACATTTTACATGAAAACTTGTTCTTACTAGCCAAGCCGACACAGCATTTCAATGTTTTTAATTCATATTGACTACGAAATTAGTATTATTATATTGTTATACATATTCGCGTGTGTCACTTTTATTTAATCAACAACATGGCACTTTTAATGTTAACATGGTATGAAACACTTGTTATGTTTACTTACGTGTTTCGGTGTTTCGGAAGAGATGCAAAAAATATGAATGCTATAATAAATTATAGGAAAGTAATTTCAATTTTGGAATATACTTTTTCCTTGTGGCTGTTTGGACAGCAATATAGGAATAGTATTTAATAAGCCTGTGTGAATGATAACCATTTCAGTTTTGTCTGGTTTTATATATTTAGCTTTTTTGTTTAGTAACTTAGAAGTACTTCAAATGATATATCCACTGAGAAGAAACTCGTCTTATTTTATGTTTCTATTTCCTTAAATATATTACTAAAACTGAGAATTGTATTTTATGTTTTATTATACTTAGTACAGTTATATTGTTCTCACATTACTGACACTTATGCTACGTAATGAGTTCACTCCTTTATGTAAACGTAACTACATCAATTATTTCTGTTTTCAGTCTTCATTTTAACGTACAGTTTTGACATATTGCTCCAAGTTTCAACATAACCCTTAATTTTTTCTATTTGAGCGTGTGTTTTTAGTCTTAAGTGAGTGACGAACATATGCGTTAATTTCTGGTGTTGTTAATTTCAAATTTTAAATCTCTGTAATTGTATTTACGTAATTTCTTTCCTGAGTGCAGTTTGCAGTTATCAGAATTTTATTAATATTAAATTAACAGTTTGTTTCTGACTCTAGGAAGTGGCGTTCTTAGTTTTTAGTTTCTCTATTCAGTTTACTGTTGCTGTAAATACACGAGTATGCCTACCTATAAAGAAAATAAGTCAACCCGGAATTAATTGAAATCCGAGTTTTGAAGTACCCCAACCAGAATAATGTCAACCCGATTTGAGCCATCTCCGGATTTTCATGCACTCTCTTCTCATCACAAAAATCGTGCCGGAATAAAGACAACCGCAACTGACTCAACTCCAAAATTTCAATAACCTTTTTGTCCGACGCGAAAATTATACCTAAGTTAATTATGCTCGGAATTGAACATACTCAGTATTTTCAACATTGCTGTATATTTTAAGCCCTGGCGGGACTATGGCAGTTGACATTGTTAATTTTGGCTATCTGAAATCCGTGTCCGCTTGTAGTCTACTTAGGTTCCTGGCACCAACATCGGCCTCGTGTCAATATTTTCACATAGAAGTCAACAGCATATGCTGAGACACACTTTTTCCTGAAATTACACTATAATACGCCACAGTTTGGCAGGTATCAGCGCCAGATCACACTATGTAAGGCGACTTTTGTAAACCACTGCAGGATAAATTAATAATCTGAATTATACAATATCTTAGAATTCTAAAACTATCGATGGAATTTGAGAGAATATCCGGCTGAAAAATAGGTTTTGCTAAACAGGCCTCATATTATAGCGATCTGGGTTCAAATTCAGACAGGGCGACCTAAGCTATTTTATATTTTGAGCAAAAAATTCTATACATTAGAGAAGCTTGATCTGTAGGTGCTCACGAAATATTTTTGTTTCCTTCTACCCTTTACCCTACGACCTTGCATGTATAATTTCTATTTAAAATGTGACAGAAAGCTGTGGGAAAAAGTATTGTTACCATTTCTCAAAGTCAATGGTCATAATTAGCCGGGTTCTTTAAGGGACGTAGTCTTTAATGAAATAAGGAAGTTAATTATAATTTCCTAATTTATCTACGATAACTGCAAAGGAAATTACTCTCGACTAAATAGCCCACAATCAATTGCTGTCACTTGTTATTTACGATTATTAAATTCAATTAATACAGCTTACAATCAGCTCAGAAATTAATCTTATTAAATAACTAAAATCAGTCCCAATAAACAAATTATCAAAACCCACCGAATTATTATATAAATTATGTGTCCATATTAAACTTTCCAATATTTACAATAAAGTCCGTATCACATGTTCATACAGTTCCACCTTAGGTAAGTCCAGGTTCCACTGGTCCGAAAGGTTCTATAGATTTTAGAGTGCCCTCATGCACAGAAGCATTCAACTCGTCGGGTGTCACGCCCTCTCGTCCATTCACACCACACACACCTCATCTGCCGTTGTCTTGTACTCTTCGCCATCGCCCGTCCTCTTCGCCGATGTTTCTCATTGTCCCAAACTATACCCGAATACCACACTTCAGCCAGATGGCTCTACCACACAGGAACTGCCGACCCTCCAACTGCGGTGGTATTTATAGTATCGTCGGCAATAGCCTAGAAATTTTTTTCAAATGCCGCGTTGCACCGAGGGTCATCGTTAACAGAATGTTCTTACTCATCGTCCCATCCTCCAGCAGGGGGGAGGAGGGGCTGTCTGTCAATAATTCCCCCGGCCGCCGTTCGACGGAGCAGCGAGCGGATTTGCCTGGGTGAGGGGAGGGTGGTGGTCACAAATTCCCTTATCCCCCTCTCCCACACGCACACACGGAGACATGCCCGGTGCATGAGTTGGCGCGTACAGCATTCTAAACTTCATTCACATCTTTTTAATGCGGCCACTGTGCCTGGGCCATTTTAAGATATGGTACATACTATCAGTTTCATTACTGTTGTTTATGAAATTAGTATTTTCACACATCATTGCACAGAAGTACTGAAATACTACTGTTCGTGACGGATGGGAAGAACTCTAGAAGATATGCGCTCGGTGAGGAGGCAAAGTGATGGCTCATTAATAGGCAGATGGGAAGCTTACAGTACTGTACGAAATTAAAACTTTGACTCACCTTTCTACACTATCACGAAGAATAAGTCGTTGGCACAGGAGGCAAGTCATTTTTATTTCGAACCAAAAAATGCAAAAGCCACAATATAACAACTAAATGAGTTATTTCTGCTGCATTCTTAAATGATGAGTCCTATTATTTTTGCTGCTTTATGCGCACGAATGAAATAAAATTATATGTATATATATATATATATATATATATAAATAAACTATCTGGGAAAACTCGGTCAGGCAGCGATCCACAAAATGACGAAAGCCACTGTTTCTACTTCACTAGCATTTTGAGTAATGTAATAAGAATCCATGATATTAGAATTTTTTTGGATGTTTTGGGAAGGGATAGTACAAGAACTATCGTTTGACTACCTAAAATTGTAAAGGAAACAATATTTATATACAAATTTTTAAAATTATCCTACGTTAAATATTTACTTTTAAACATGCTGCATTTATCAAGAATTATAATTTCACTTGCAGAAGGCATCTGTGATTTATCTGTTTTAATTAGTACACACTGCCTAATCATGTGCGCCGTAGAATTATATTCCCCATGCAAAATTTACCAAAAAACATTGTTCCTATACTAGGTCGATACTGAATAATCCACACCCCCCCCCTCATTCCAGCTTAAATAATGCAAAACTCGGCAATTGCACAAATTTGTTTATTACTTAAAATACATAACTGAACTTTTATCTCAAGGCCGCGCTTAAAGCCACCCAGGCCGACCAAGTCTAGAGCAGGCAGATTCCCGCAATGTGTATGACGGTCTGTGTCAGGCACGTAGTACACTGGAGGGGTTGAAATGTTACCTGCTCCCCGGTGGAGCTCTGTGCGCCACTCGTTGCACGGGGAAATATTTAGCCGCCACCTCTCTTTGTCGCCCCCCCCCTACTCCTACTCACGAAAGGAAGTTCTACATCTTCCGCCTTTCTACATTTATTCATTACTTCAATCATTTATTCTTCCCTTTCCCGATAAATACGTGCACACATAACAGGCATTAGAATCCATGACAATGCATCATGTTTAATTTTTATTTACAAGATTTGTATGTTTAAATTTTGTATGCAAGAAATGTGAAAGTGTTTTAGGTTGTTTGGATTTTAGAATAATGGGAAAAAATTGAATGGACTAACAATTTCCATAGTTAGCAAACATCGTAGATAGTTTTGTCAAATTAAATTTTATAGATGATTTTGGAGACAGTAAGGATATTTTCTCCTCAGCTATAAGTCATAGGAGAAGATAATTTAGGATATTGCCAATGTAATTATTTTTGTCCGCTCACCATGTCAAACGGGAACAAAGATATGGCGAGCGGACTGTAGTATATAACTTTGTACACACACAAACATTTACGCACATAAAAACTGTGTGCCTACATAAATTGCACATTACAGTACACAGCATTTAGCTAATGTTTTATCGTAGTGTTATTCACCAAACACATAATTTAAAAGATAAAAACCAAGTGGGAGGTAGTGTGATTCTCTGTCGCCCAGAGCGCCTTGCCAACTGATTTGTAAATACTTCCAAACCATCCGCTAGATGGTACCACAGTCGTATGCACACCCCCCCTTATTATTAGACAGCTTGTCATCCATTTACATAACCATGAAATGTCAGTGAGCAGGCCAGGTCATCCGTCCGCCTCTCAAATGACCCGGCGCCTCTAGCAGATTACTCTCTGCGATAACAACAATGTGTTTGAGGGCTTGCAGCAAGACTACTATACTTGATTTCATATAAGTTGGCCAGATTCTGACAGTCAGTGAGTGGCAACTTGACATATATGAAACAAACAAAGTGCCATTTACAAAATCCTGTATCAGTTGATGCACGAACGAACAAAAGTTAATATTATGTTGACTATTCAGAGTACACTGCCGGCGCACATTAGACCAGCCGAAATTAATAAGAAAGAGTTCCTGGATTAATTAATACATTTTATTTTACGTGGTCATAAGACAGCGGTTTTGAGTGTTAGAAACTAAACTTCGTGCTAAAGTAGAAATGTATAGATGTTTAAAATAAAAGGCAGATTAAAACGATTCGTATCCAAATGAAACACAATTTCAAAACCTTTTTTCCCGTCTCAATCATCCCTCGCCAACTTCGCTTTCATTGCGTGCTTGATATTAATTGCAAAATCATACAGAAATATTGCATAATATTGTTGAATTATTTTTTCTAATAATTTGACGAAATATATTTCAAATTCGTGTCGTTTGGAGCCAGTAATAGAAGAACAGTCAACTTTACAAAGACGCAATCTATTGAGTAAAGTAAGCGGCTTAGACCTCGCTCCGGACATAATGTGCGCGTCATCTATCGGATTTTTTCCGAAGCATTACCAGCCATATAAAATAGCGTTCGTGAGCGATATATATACATTTACGAACAGATACCAATAGTTTTATTTTTCGTGAGCTCTGCATAATTTTTAAAGTAACATATATTTGGTGTACAGTGATTTTGAGTACTAGTAATTTATATTCGGTAGCTAAACGTTCGTCTACGTAAGTTATACACCATATTGTTCTCCGAAAATCCATTTCCTTGTTTCCGATGAAAGTGGGACACGCCTGAATAGTTTTTAAGCAATTCTAATGTTATTCCATGTCACATATTTCCAACTCGAATATATAAGCTACAATGTCCAACGTGTGATAATAGCTACAACTACCATTTAACAAATGTTATCCCAAATTCACTGTCGCGGACAAATAAAAAAGAGTTAGCAAATATACAATTTTTTGCAAGGTTTTATATTTTTAATTTTATAGCCTACTAATTTTTTTTAGACAGATGCCAGTCTAAAATATCTTAAAATTTGTTTAGCATTACATTTTTTGTAGTTACTAAATTTTAAATTAATTATTTATATTTTAATCCTTTAAGATAACAATTTACTGATTAATGTTTTATGTACACATTACTATTACTACAATCGCAGCTACGTATTTCTGAGTAGCAAGTTTGCCTAAAACGTCCCAAGAACAGTACATTGACAAGGGGATCGGCTGATAATGACAGCATGAAAATAAACAACACCGTTGCCATGTGGCCGATCAGCTGATGGCGGGAGGATACGTAGCCAGATGTAGTGAGATGTAAACAGTGGCACTACTTTCGCAGACATGTCAGAATCTGGCCAACTTACATGGCACAGAGTATAGCAAAGGGAGGTTGGCCCGAGCGAGCCGGTTTGAGTAATAGTACATTGAGTGGTGCGCACTCACGTCACTATGGGGCAGTGACTGGCCAGTCGAGACTGCAGCTAAGCGTAGAACTTGTATCTAATACTCGTTTGCAGGTTGGTATAGCTACTGTTTTGCAATATACATCAAACATATTCTTTTCTTTGATATATTTATATTGCTGTCACTAAAGAGATTTCTATAAAAATAAAATCGTCATTAGCTTATGCAAGAAAAAGTTAGATGAACATCGCGTATCATGCTCATGTGATCATTTTGCAGAATATCCTCCTGGAATTAGATGAAGATAACTGATAGATACAGTATTAGTTAGGCCTAATAACACAAATATACTCAAATTATATACACAACTCTGTGGGTCTATACAGTCACATCCACGACAACGACGAGACACTAAGAAAAATCCGCTTTAATGTGTGATTGTGGTCCACAGCTACAATAAAATAGCGAATTTTCTGTTTGTAAGGGGATAATACTGAAAATAATTGAAACACGGATATGGCATTGGAAATACAAACAGCATACTAAATAACGTAAAAACAATCTGGTATAATCATGTGTTGACAACAAAACAGGGGCCTAATTTTTTTTAACTATCGGAATAAATTCTGTAGTGGTTTGTTCCGATACTTCCATTCCAGTAACAAGGGTTGCAATGCCTAAATATGAATTTTTGAAACGACTAGTAACTGTCGAAATAAAATATATAAGATTTTTGAAGAATCGATTTTACAACTTGGCATTGCTGCATTTCGTGGCTCATCGGCGAAGCGGTACCAATCACGTTAAATCTGTTGTAATGGGAAAATTTACTTTAAAATACATTAATATCTGTTTTATTTATTTGTAGATATCCAGAATAAGTAATTGCAACTACCTTAAAAAAATAAACTATCTACAGTGGTGACGAAACTATTAACTGATATAAAGGTTGAGTACAAAAGAATACCCCAACTTTGAAGGTCTATAATATCAAAACCAAACGACCTACAACCTTGGTTGACATATCAAATGAACCGTGGAACGATGAAGTTGGTTTACCATATATTCATAAATGTTAAATGTGACGACCACGAGCGGCCCGAACGACATATACGCGATAATCAAACTCGTTCCACTCTCTTGTCAGCATGTCCGGTGTTACGGTTTGGATGGCGTCTCCACCACCGCTACACCTACAGGGAAACATAATAAACTGGGACAAACAAGCAAACTACCTGGGTGTGCTCATAGACACAAGACTACACTTCATACAACATATCAAGGAAACAGCAGGAAAAGCACGAGGAGCCATTAGATGCCTTTCACCCATTTTAACACCTTCAAGCCACATAGAAATGCACACAAGAATCACAGTAGTCAAAACAGCAATTCTCCCACTTCTCACATACGCAGCCCCCATATAGATCACTTCAGCAGCAGCAAATCACCGCCCACTTTGCACCACCTTCGATGAAGCTCTTCGTACCACCACAAATTCACCCCGCTTCACACACAGGAAAACCTTACTAAAAGACACAAAAACACAAAACCTCATACATCATCTACAGAACTTTACCAAATCTTTCACTGAAAAACAAGAACACCCGAATCCACTCATCAATTCACTCATATCACACATTCCTAGGTTCAAAAGACCTCCATTCTCCGCAGTGCATCTCAGGGAAGCCCACCATCATAGACTCCAACTTCAACCCAGCTCCAGCTCCAGTTCAAGTGATGAAGAAGAAGATGACCAGCAACAACAGTAAACGAAGACCTGCAATAGGAAAAATAGTGATAAATCAAAACAAGTAAACAACAGTGTAACAAAATCAAATGACAGTGCATTAGGGGTTTTTTTTAACAGGGGTTCCTCCCCTTTTCCCCCACAATAAAATAAAAGAAAATTCCCAAATTAAATAAAGCGAAATCGTCGAAACTCTAAATTTAACATAATAAGTCAAATAGAAAGTTGACTAATACCCCACACAGTAACATATAAAGCCATGTCCAATTGAAATTAAAAATAATACAATAGAACTTAATAACTTTGATTCAAAGTTTAACTTTAAAATTTAAATAATTGAGGCCAGTAAAATTAATGGAATGGCTAACAATCAAATTATATTAGTGAAAAAAAAAAAAAGGATGATAGGCACATTGGAAAAGCCAATATTAAATTTTTTGTAAACCTTTTACTATTGATTATATAGGTTGGGAGCATTTAAGATTAGCTAGTTTTACTTGTTTATAAAATTATGGCAATAAAAATGTACATTTGTTTGAATCCACCAATTCAGAGTTTTCCCGAAATTCTAACGTATCAAACAGCAAGTAAGTTGCCGTTGAGAAAAACAGGAACGAATGCGAATGCGTTTTCATTCGATAATTAAACTTATATTGGCAGTGTTTATTTCCGGGAAATTGACCAAGAATTATGTTATTTTTCACGATGTTAGTAGTGCATAATGTTTGCACCAAATATTTTTTTCCGTAATGACATAATGTTAGCAAAATGTTTTTTTTATATTTAGAAATATAGTGAAAATGTTTTTAAAAAACATTGGCCTGGTTTTTTGATCTAATTATCTGCTGATGCAGTAGCACTTCTAAAGTTGTGTTAATAAGAATTTTAGTAATATTTTGATATGACTTTTACATAAAAAAGTCCGCAAAACATTTTGTAGCAACGAATGATTTTATTTGATGGACTGTATAAGTGACGATAGCGCCCTGCTGGACAAAATCGTGCACACAAAAATATTCATTCACGTAACCTGCAAGTGTTACACTGTAAATTGCTAGAGATATTTAACGAGAAACCTATGTTACTTGTGTTAGCTTGAACGTACAAATATAAACTGCCATATTTTAAATATGTAAATGTAAGAGTAAAATAGCATTATAATAAGGTTCTGAAAAATGAGCTTATTGTATTGCATTAAGTGTATATAAAACTTAGTTTTTCTCTGTGCACAGTAAATCGAAACTTTATATTGGTGTTTAATTGTGTGTAAGTAAGACAAGGCTGCTGCTTCAACTTCGCCACCAAACAAAAGATTCATAAATAAATAGTATTCATAGTAATTTTTGTTTACCTCTAATTAAAAAAAATTGATTTCTTTGCCCCGGACATAGTAATGAGTAAATGATGTAATGGTTTATAGTTTACAATTTACATATTTGCTGAAGTGCAAATGGAGCTGTCATACCAAAAAAAAAAATATGCCAGACTTGAATATAAAATTTTATTTCGAAGAAACAAGTAACAGGTTGCTACTTTTAAGTATGTTAACATATTTGTTCAGTAAGTTACTTTTACGTTATATGAAAAGCAGGTGGCTATTTACGTAAACGGTTAAAAAAAATAGCCATATAAAACTTTTGTAGACAGAAAATTTAAAACCTTACTTAAATCAGATGACTCTGATAAATCGACCAAGTTGCGTTTTCGCTGCCTAGTGAAAACTGTTTTTTTTTGTTTTCGCATTTTTCAAAAGTTTTAAATTGAATTTGGAAAGGCTTTGTGAAAGGATTTGGTAAGTAATTCGTGCTCGAGAACGGTTGATATTACAAGTGAGAGAGGCAATAATTGGCCACGACAAACTCATAAACTGAAAGTGATCTTCAGTTATGTAACGCTCGGGAAGAAGCAGTATTTTTATCGCATGCTGATTTTCTTCGCATACCTAACTCTTATTGAAGAGGTAGTCTTATGTGGTATGTGCATTCTTATGTGTACTGTTATGTGTGTCAGATGTGCGCTATACTAGTATTTGCCTACATGGACGTATATTTGCATCTATACATACGTATACTATGTATGCACTATGCATGTATGCTTCCAACCAATAACATTTCCGACATAGCCATCTGACAACACCAAATAAGTTACTAAATCAGATGTAACATTTTAAGTTTTTCAATGTTTTAAAATAAGCTTGAAACACATTTTTAAATAGTTATATCGAAGCGTTTAAAACGTGTCTTGAATTTGAACGTACGAACAGAACTTTTGTTTGTAAACAGGAAGTAAACAACCCTAAATAATCTCGAGTTGAAATTTTTCTTGCTGATTGAAAAATAGCAGACGCCTGATTCGAAAGTATTTTAATGTGAAATGAAAGAATATATTACCTATTTTATCGTTGAATAAAAATACAACTAAATAAGTGAATGAACCAGTGAGACTGTACATAGGTATTTGATCCTTCTCTGGTAACTTTGTGGTCCAGAACTGTACAATAAAAGCAGAGGGTGTTTGCTGAATACAGTAAAAATTGTCTCAAAATTAATACAGTAACGCTGAAAATAAAATATATAACTTGCGAGATACTTCGTGAAGCTTCCATAAGGCACTAAGAGTTAAAAGAAAGGGGTCTGATGATCAGTTCGGGATTGTAACCATTCATATGTAAAATTTAAAATAAAATATCGAAAAAAAATTAGTTTTTATTTTGAATGTTACTAAAGATATTATCAAACATTTAATACATTGACGCGAATCGCTCATACTTAGATTAGTCACGACGCTAGATACCCGCGCAGGGGAGCAACCTGAGGTAATGACCCTAGGATTCCCCGAGGACGCCACACCCACCACCTCTCACCCCGAGGACAGTAACGAGCAAAGGAACCCCCCCGAGCCGGGGAAGCACAGCACGCGCCCACCCCCCTTCCTCATCTCCCCCGCAGAATTAGGGAAACCACCGGGCTTCAGGGGAAGTACCACGAGAAAACTATATATAGGGAAGACAAAGCGAGTACCAGGCAGTGATGTACGAGTTATGATCGGGAGAGTGACGGGACGCGAGTGGAGGTGGAACCAGAGAGCGAGAGACTACACATCCCGGGATACGAGCCCGGACTTCCCGCCAGAAGCCGAAGAGATACACCAGGACACCAACCCGAGAGAGAGAGAGAGAGAGAGAGAGAGAGAGAGAGAGGACAACGCACCACAGCCAACACAGAGGTAAACACAGCAACCCGCCAAGAACCTTCCCCCCCAACACAAGCCTTTCGCCAGAACGTCTGTAGAACGCGTTAGAATTAACCCAGCAGTTCAGACAGATAGGAAAAGGGGATAGGTCTCGTATGTGTAACAGTGACCTGTGTTTACCAAATAAACGTAAGTGTGCGTAAATTAAACCCGAGTACGACTTTGTGTTGACCCCGCATGCAGCCTGTAAGTCATAGGTGAGAGAAGTGTCGAGTCAACATAATGAAAAAAATTATGATTGTTGTCATTATTTCCATACGAAATTTTTTGGTTTTTCTTGGCATAATACAGTAATTCGTCTATTTCCTACATGCTAACCTTCACACATGGAGTCTGTTACCGTAACACAGCCGGAATGGCGCCCGTGGCTGTGATCCGCAACATGCATATTCAACTGGCCACATTCCAATACCCCTACAATGAGCAGTATGAGCAAACAAGAAGTTCCTATCCCTACATAAAGTCGCATTTGTGTGGCACCTGCGTCATTCTACTTCCGGCCAATCTTCTGCACTGACTGCAACGAGGCCAGGAGCACGAGTTCTTTATGCGATGACGTCACGTTGACGGCAAATTGTTGAACATTATATTAGGAATTTGGAAGGAGGACGTTATTAGTGGTGACATGCATCTAGAAGTAGTGTATGCTACCTTTTTTAGTCTGGGGGAGCTATATTTAATGCAGTTAAGGTGGTGTGCATCGGCTGATTTTAGTTTTTCTAGGTGGAATGTTGTTCATATCATTTAAGATACTGCACTAGACACTGGTTGTCAAAAAGGTGCAATCATTCGTTAAATAGAATAAATTGTAAATTACTAAATGTATAATTTACTATAAAACTTATTGCAATAAGTAATAACAATTTGGCAATTTGTAGGGCACAGACCAACTACGTTACTTTGTTTCTCAGCTATTATTTAGGAAATGATAACTCTTTGGAAATGGATTTACTGAATTATATCAATTTGAAAACATTTAGTATAGCGGAGGAAAACTTCAATTAAGGTTTTTTTTAATTATTTTTTTTCCCAATTTTTCTTTACTCAACGTCTTACAATAACTTCATATCACTTACTGTTTACAATAACTGACTTCAATCAATGCAATTCACAATTACTTCAAAGAAATTAACATAATTAAATAATAAGAAATCAGTCGCAATAGACGGTTTATCAAAACCTCTCCATTATAAATTATGTGTCCATATTTGACAGTTCCAATATTTACAATAAAATTCGTATTACATGTTCATTCAGTTCCGCCTCTGTTTAGTCCATGTCCCAACAATCCGCGATGTTCTAGAGTTCTCCGAGCGCCCTCACGCACAATAGGCTTCACTCGTCGGGTTTCACGCCCTCCCGTCCATTCGCACCACGAACACCTGGTCCGCTGTCGTCTCGCACTTGAATTCGCACCCGCACTCAGCCAAAAGGCTTCTACTCAGACTCTACGCAGTCCCGCGGTAGCTTGTATTTATAGGGCCGTAGGCTATCATCCAGAAATTTCGATAAGTCTCGCGTTTCACCGAGGGTCCTAATTCTCAGAATTATCATGTGCCTTGTCTACATTTGTCGATTCCTCCAGCAGGAAGAGTAGGAGGGGCTGTGACACCAGCCAGATCTCTCTGCTGTCAACCATTGTCTGGCTATCACATAGAGGAGGGGGGATGAGACAGCGAGCACGTCAGCCTTTGTCCAGGGAGGGACGAGGTGGGTCACCCCAGACCGCGCATAACGGGAGCTCGCCGCCAGTCCGAGCTGCAGCGCATAACAATAGTTATAATTATCACAAGTGAGTTGAACTGTGTGTAAATATAATTTTAAAGGAGCAGCGAATTCGATTTTGTGTTTGTCTAGTTTGCGTTTTCTCATGGCGATTGCGACAAAAAAAAACTGACCCATTGGATAACATTGAATGTCCACTCTGTACTAGTACTCTATATATTATATGCATACACGCAGGAGGGGAAAGGCATTCCTTAGGCCTGGTTTATAAAATAAACGCAATAACACAACATTGGCAAGATTGCAGCGATGCAAGAAAGTGAACTCTGAAAACTTTAGGCACCAGTTTATAAAAGTTTCTTCTGACTTTTATAAAAGTCACCTACCTAAAAATTTCAGAGTTTGATATTTTGAGTCGTTGCAATTTTGCCAGTGCTGCATTATTGCAATTTTTATAAACCAGGCCTTATATTTGCCTTTTCGTCAGCTCCCTATGTACTCGTACACGTATAGCCTTGCATACGTTACTTGTCGGCACCGAGATTCACGAATCCGGACGGCATTCTCATAGAGAAAGAATTTCTAAAGAAACATTTGCTCGGGTTCACGGTGGAAAACGTGTATGTGTGGTATGTATTATCAATGACATTGTTCATAATTATCCTGTACGTTTCATCTTGAAGCATGGCACAAGATTGAGAAGTTTTGTTTTCAACACGTATTCGTTCTTTACACTATCATAATTGTGAAATTAGTTACAAAAATTACGCAACACATCCATCTCGCTATGCAGTAACACGATTTACTGGTATAGTGCACTCATACCTATAGTAATGCATTTACATATGCAGTATATGTACGCACACACATATGTAGACGTAAATAACTGTACTTGCATCAAATGTTATACTTCCTTCGGACACAAAAATCTGGCCAGTATGTGTAAAAATGTGTGTCTGGTCATTTTAAGACGAAACGATTGGTTTCTGTCAGCATCCACGGAGCGGCGCCTACAAAGCTACAAGTGTTCAGGGGTTACAATTTGTTTCCAATTTTGACGATTGTTACTGATGTTTACATCTAACAGCATATAATTAAAAAACAAAGCCAACTTTATACTACTATAACAAAAGCACTGCAGCTTTCTCTAAAAACTTCAGTGTCAAGAAATCACAACTTTTTTCGAAACAGGAAGAACAGACCACACATATTTCAATTGATACTTCTAACATGCTGACTTGAGTCCGTTTTTGTCCGACAAGTGGTGAAAAAGTGAACACATTGGGACATCCCAATAAATGATCTACACCACACGGTGGGCGGCATTGTGTCGTATCGTTTAGAAATTGTCGGGAAATCAACGGCGGCAACCCACAGCGATTTTCGTCCGCATTATAGGGAATGTGAAGGCATCCATAAAACTAACTTTGTCAACTGTGAGCACGGCTTCATGTATGGCGTTTGGATTTCCCTTGACTTGCGGCAAAAGTTGTTGTTGTTGGGTGTAATTTTTCCGGATTGTTTGGTCTTTTATTTTTAATGCTCTTATGTATTGGGTTATACAAAGCCGCCTAAAAAAATTTTTTGTTGTACGAGATTCACTGGAAAGAGTCGGATGCGTTTAAAACGCATTTTTCACGTGGATGTTTATTCCTGATATCACAGTAGAACGGCTGATGGAAGCAAAATATTAAGCAAAATATTCTTAATTTAATATAAAAGAGTTTTATGAGNAGCTCGCCGCCAGTCCGAGCTGCAGCGCATAACAATAGTTATAATTATCACAAGTGAGTTGAACTGTGTGTAAATAGAATTTTAAAGGAGCAGCGAATTCGATTTTGTGTTTGTCTAGTTTTCGTTTTCTCATAGCGATTGCGACAAAAAAAAACTGACCCATTGGATAACATTGAATGTCCACTCTGTACTAGTACTCTATATATTATATGCATACACGCAGGAGGGGAAAGNACCCATTGGATAACATTGAATGTCCACTCTGTACTAGTACTCTATATATTATATGCATACACGCAGGAGGGGAAAGGCATTCCTTAGGCCTGGTTTATAAAATAAACGCAATAACACAACATTGGCAAGATTGCAGCGATGCAAGAAAGTGAACTCTGAAAACTTTAGGCACCAGTTTATAAAAGTTTCTTCTGACTTTTATAAAAGTCACCTACCTAAAAATTTTAGAGTTTGATATTTTGAGTCGTTGCAATTTTGCCAGTGCTGCATTATTGCAATTTTTATAAACCAGGCCTTATATTTGCCTTCTCGTCAGCTCCCTATGTACTCGTACACGCATAGCCTTGCATACGTTACTTGTCGGCACCGAGATTCACGAATCCGGACGGCATTCTCATAGAGAAAGAATTTCTAAAGAAACATTTGCTCGGGTTCACGGTGGAAAACGTGTATGTGTGGTATGTATTATCAATGACATTGTTCATAATTATCCTGTACGTTTCATCTTGAAGCATGGCACAAGATTGAGAAGTTTTGTTTTCAACACGTATTCGTTCATTACACTATCATAATTGTGAAATTAGTTACAAAAATTACACAACACATCCATCTCGCTATGCAGTAACACGATTTACTGGTATAGTGCACTCATACCTATAGTAATGCATTTACATATGCAGTATATGTACGCACACAGATATGTAGACGTAAATAACTGTACTTGCATCAAATGTTATACTTCCTCCGGACACAAAAATCTGGCCGGTATGTGTAAAAATGTGGGTCTGGCCATTTTAAGACGAAACGATTGGTTTCTGTCAGCATCCATGGCACGGCGCCTACAAAGCTACAAGTGTTCAGGGGTTACAATTTGTTTCCAATTTTGACGATTTTTGCTGATGTTTACGACATCTAACAGCATATAATTAAAAAACAAAGACAACTTTATACTACTATAACAATATCACTGCAGCTTTTTCTAAAAACTCCAGTGTTAAGAAATCACAACTTTTTTCGAAACAGGAAGAACATACCACACATATTTCAATTGATACTTCTAACATGCTGACTTGAGTCCGTTTTTGTCCGACAAGTGGTGAAAAAGTGAACACATTGGGACATCCCAATAAACGATGTACACCACACGGTGGACGGCATTGTGTCGTATCGTTTAGAAATTGTCGGGAAATCAACGGCGGCAACCCACAGCGATTTTCGTCCGTATTNTCGGGAAATCAACGGCGGCAACCCACAGCGATTTTCGTCCGTATTATAGGGAATGCGAAGGCATCCATAAAACTAACTTTGTCAACTGTGAGCACGGCTTCATGTATGGCGTCTGGATTTCCCTTGAATTGCGGCAAAAGTTGTTGTTGTTGGGTGTAATTTTTCCGGATTGTTTGGTCTTTTATTTTTAATACTCTTATGTATTGGGTTATATAAAGCCGCCTAAAAAAATTTTTTGTTGTACGAGATTCACTGGAAAGAGTCGGATGCGTTTAAAACGGATTTTTCACGTGGATGTTTATTCCTGAAATCACAGTAGAACGGCTGATGGAAGCAAAATATTAAGCAAAATATTCTTAATTTAATATAAAAGAGTTTTATGAGNAATCACAGTAGAACGGCTGATGGAAGCAAAATATTAAGCAAAATATTCTTAATTTAATATAAAAGAGTTTTATGAGGTTGATTGAATATCTTCTTATTGAATCTTGAGCCTATATGCAAAGAGAGTAAAAGTATTACATACTTCCTTTCTCTCTTTACATTTACTGATATCCGGACGTTTTGTGAGACTGTGAGAATGGATGGAGACAGCATATTTTAATCGTGACTTAAGGATGGGCGAAACGTTCCATTATAAACAGCACTCTGTTCTTTTTCTGCCCACGTTTAACAATGTTGGCGGAATATACGCACCGTGTTGGTTTTTGAAATACCTGCTTAGGATCTACACTGGAGAGCCAAAAAAACCTGGTATAGGTGTGCGTATGCAAATAACAGAGGTATGGAACCAATCAGAGTAACGCGATGCGGTCGGCAACGCCTGTATAAGTCAACAAGCGTCTGACAAAGTTGCTAGATCGGTTAATGCTGCTACAATGTCAGGTGGTTATCAATATTTAAGTGAGTTTGAACGTGGTGTTATAGTCGGACATGAAAGATGGGACATAGCATCTCTGAGGTAGCGATAAAATTTGGATTTTCGCGTACGACCATTTCACGAGTGTACAATAAATATCGGGAATCCGGTGAAATATCACATCTTCGACATCGCTGCGGCCGGAAAAAGATCGTGAACGAACGGGACAAACGACGACTGACGAGAANTCGCTGCGGCCGGAAAAAGATCGTGAACGAACGGGACAAACGACGACTGACGAGAATCATTAAACTTGACAGACGTGCAACCCTTTCTCAGATTGGCGCAGATTTCAATGCTGGGTCATCAACTAGTGCCAGCGTGCGAACTATTCTACGGGCCATCATTGATATGGGCTTTCGGAGCCCAAGGCCCAATCGTGTACCGTTATTGACTGCACGACACAAAGCTTTACACCTCGCCTGGGACCGCCATCCGCCATTGGACTGTTGATGACTGGAAACACGTTGCCTGGTATGACGAGTATCGTTTCCAATTGTATCGGGCGGATGGACGTGTACGGGTATGGAGACATCCTCATGAATCTATGGACCCTACATGTCAACAGGGGACTGTTCAAGCTGGTGGAAATGCTGTCATGGTATGGGTCGTGTGCAGTTGGTGTGAAATGGGACCCCTGATACGTCTAGATATGACTCTGACAGGCGACAGATACGTAAGCATCCTTGTCGAACACCTGCACCCATTTATGTCCATTTTGCATTCCGACGGACGTGGACACTTTCAGCAAGACAATGCGACACCCGACACATTAAGAGTTGCTTCCGAGTGGCTCCAGGAACACGCTTCTGACTTTAGACACTTCCATTGGCCACCTAAATCACCAGACGTGAACATTATTGAGCATATCTGGGATTCCTTGCAACGTGCTATTCAGAAGAGATCTCCACCGCCTCGCACTCCTATGGATTTGTGAACTGCCCTGCAGGATTCGTGGTGTGAATTTCCTCCTGCATACCTTCAGACATTAGTCGAGTCCATGTCACGTCGTCTTGCGGCACTTCTGCGTGCTCGCNCATGTTTTGAATTTCCTCCTGCATACCTTCAGACATTAGTCGAGTCCATGTCACGTCGTCTTGCGGCACTTCTGCGTGCTCGCGGGTTCCCTACGAAAATGGTATGCGTTTGTATATGTTGCTAACGTGTTTACTCGTATACTTTAGCACATAAAGCAAATTTAAAATCACTTTTCGCTGATTCAAATGTTACACTTGTGATTCAACTTTGAAATATGGAACTAATTATCTTAACTCATTCCCAACTCTACAGAATGCACCATTTTTCACGTCCTTTTTTCTCCCCCCCTCTCTCTCTCCCTCTCTCTCGTGCACACGGCTCTCACACAATCACACAATTGTTTTAAATAATTGTGTATAATAACAAGTAATATGTTTTACCTTACCAGCGTTTTTTAGGATATTTAGGTGCAAGACACTTCTGTTTTTCTTTTTTCTTGAAGGGAAACCTCGTGCCTTTTTCGACTGGATGTTTCTGGTGTACCCACATTCTTTTTCTTTGATCGAAAAACCACTGTAGATCCTGCAAGCACTTGATCGCAACACACCTGGCAGCCATACACCTGAACCGGACTGCAGAGCGAGTAGCGAGACTTGTGCTGGCCAGACTAATCAGTGTGCGTAACCCCCATCCAGTCCCTTCCCCCTAGCAACACAGTACAGTAACTTCAAATGCTTGTTCGACAATTTCTGTACAGTCAGGCTGTTTATGCGGACTATTCGACGTATTTTCTTGCAGTGGACAAAAGATTGTAGGTCGAAATGAAAATAACGCGTATTTCGTTTCTCTTTGAACAAAGTTTATACGTATTTGTTCACCTTATATTCTCTAAAATATTTACCGGTACTTTAGAAGTAAATAGTAATGTCTATATTCTTACATGAAAAAAGGATATTTGAAGTTATTTAAAATTATGGCATATTGCAAAAATAAAAATTCAAAATTTCACAATTTTTTTTCAAATCAGTTATATATTACGTTTACAATACTTTCAGTCTATTATTTTATGACTTTAATGAAATACGTATATTAGTCCATCACATATTTTCTTTTAAATTATGACTGCTGCTCTAGTATATTTTGGTAAGTTATGCATTTGTTGTGCAATTAGTTGCAACTCTATGAAGAAAGTGAGCTTGAGGAAGATTTACAGAATTTTTTTTTCACTTATAAATTGCATAAACGATAAGATGAAAATTGTATTAATCGTTCTCAAATATTATTCCTTTTCAATCACATTTTCATCGATTTTACATATAACCATTCCTTTTAAATGCCATTGTATAGACAAGTGCATACAATAACAATTTTGTTGTGTGCTGTACCTACATTTTATTGTGTTTTATGCATGACAACCTCCCTAATTGTAAGTTTATAGTAATTACAGATTAAAATTCCAGTTTTTAACTGAGATGAGTGAAATGTGTGCGATTTACATAATAAAATGATACTTTTTTGGCTGCATGGCAACATACATAATAACATAGACGTGCAATGGTCGGTTGCTCATGATCGCATTACTTGCATCACTGTAATTTTTATAGGCAGCAGCAAATGTTCGTGGCGATAGCCAGAGACACAGGCAGACACATCCCCTCTGCTTCTGCTGGTAGGCAGGTGCTCAGTCCTCTTCCAACTGTTCACAACCCATTACCAGGCCTGTTATCGCGCACATCATCACCTCGCCCTCCCTGTTCACTGTTCATTCATCTTTCGAAATCTTCCCATAGTTCCACTTTCTACCACTGTGCTACGAAGGCAGCAGCTTCGTAGTTGTATTATATAATTTTTTTTGTATTTCCAATATTGTACAGTTATTTGACATGTTATCGTTACTGCGGTTGATTTATATGAAATAATACATTAATATCTGTAATTTTGTGCAAAAATGCTGTATTTGACTTTATTTTTAATTTAAAAAAAAATTATCCAGTTAACAGGTGTAATATGCATTGTAACTTATTTTCATAAAGTTATCTTTTAGCGCACCTATAAAATGTTATNATCCAGTTAACAGGTGTAATATGCATTGTAACTTATTTTCATAAAGTTATCTTTTAGCGCACCTATAAAATGTTATGCGAATATTTTCTCACGCAAAAGCATTGAAAAAAAAAACTCCTTACCTGGTAAGATGAGGTATTTTTTAATAAAATTAATTTTGTTTTTTATCCAGAGAAGAAATACGCCAATCCTTGTGTAAGAAATGGCCTTTTTCGTTAATTATTAATTAATTTACCCATCAAGAGACTTGCGGTGACATATTTTACACTTAATGAAATATAAACGTTTATCTTTCATATGAAACTCATACCATATTTTTCTTACGATTTTGGAAATNCAATTGTTTTAAATAATTGTGTATAATAACAAGTAATATGTTTTACCTTACCAGCGTTTTTTAGGATATTTAGGTGTAAGCCACTTCTGTTTTTCTTTTTTCTTGAAGGGAAACCTCGTGCCTTTTTCGACTGGATGTTTCTGGTGTACTCACATTCTTTTTCTTTGATCGAAAAACCACTGTAGATCCTGCAAGCACTTGATCGCAACACACCTGGCAGCCATACACCTGAACCGGACTGCAGAGCGAGTAGCGAGACTTGTGCTGGCCAGACTAATCAGTGTGCGTAACCCCCATCCAGTCCCTTCCCCCTAGCAACACAGTACAGTAACTTCANCTGCAAGCACTTGATCGCAACACACCTGGCAGCCATACACCTGAACCGGACTGCAGAGCGAGTAGCGAGACTTGTGGTGGCCAGACTAATCAGTGTGCGTAACCCCCATCCAGTCCCTTCCCCCTAGCAACACAGTACAGTAACTTCAAATGCTTGTTCGACAATTTCTGTACAGTCAGGCTGTTTATGCGGACTATTCGACGTATTTTCTTGCAGTGGACAAAAGATTGTAGGTCGAAATGAAAATAACGCGTATTTCGTTTCTCTTTGAACAAAGTTTATACGTATTTGTTCACCTTATATTCTCTAAAATATTTACCGGTACTTTAGAAGTAAATAGTAATGTCTATATTCTTACATGAAAAAAGGATATTTGAAGTTATTTAAAATTATGGCATATTGCAAAAATAAAAATTCAAAATTTCACAATTTTTTTTCAAATCAGTTATATANAAGTTATTTAAAATTATGGCATATTGCAAAAATAAAAATTCAAAATTTCACAATTTTTTTTCAAATCAGTTATATAATACGTTTACAATACTTTAAGTCTATTATTTTATGACTTTAATGAAATACGTATATTAATCCATCACATATTTTCTTTTAAATTATGACTGCTGCTCTAGTATATTTTGGTAAGTTATGCATTTGTTGTGCAATNATCCATCACATATTTTCTTTTAAATTATGACTGCTGCTCTAGTATATTTTGGTAAGTTATGCATTTGTTGTGCAATTAGTTGCAACTCTATGAAGAAAGTGAGCTTGAGGAAGATTTACAGAATTTTTTTTTCACTTATAAATTGCATAAACGATAAGATGAAAATTGTATTAATCGTTCTCAAATATTATTCCTTTTCAATCACATTTTCATCGATTTTACATATAACCATTCCTTTTAAATGCCATTGTATAGACAAGTGCATACAATAACAATTTTGTTGTGTGCTGTACCTACATTTTATTGTGTTTTATGCATGACAACCTCCCTAATTGTAAGTTTATAGTAATTACAGATTAAAATTCCAGTTTTTAACTGAGATGAGTGAAATGTGTGCGATTTACATAATAAAATGATACTTTTTTGGCTGCATGGCAACATACATAATAACATAGACGTGCAATGGTCGGTTGCTCATGATCGCATTACTTGCATCACTGTAATTTTTATAGGCAGCAGCAAATGCTCGTGGCGATAGCCAGAGGCACAGGCAGACACATCCCCTCTGCTTCTGCTGGTAGGCAGGTACTCAGTCCTCTTCCAACTGTTCACAACCCATTACCAGGCCTGTTATCGCGCACATCATNACATAGACGTGCAATGGTCGGTTGCTCATGATCGCATTACTTGCATCACTGTAATTTTTATAGGCAGCAGCAAATGTTCGTGGCGATAGCCAGAGACACAGGCAGACACATCCCCTCTGCTTCTGCTGGTAGGCAGGTGCTCAGTCCTCTTCCAACTGTTCACAACCCATTACCAGGCCTGTTATCGCGCACATCATCACCTCGCCCTCCCTGTTCACTGTTCATTCATCTTTCGAAATCTTCCCATAGTTCCACTTTCTACCACTGTACTACGAAGGCAGCAGCTTCGTAGTTGTATTATATAATTTTTTTTGTATTTCCAATATTGTACAGTTATTTGACATGTTATCGTTACTGCGGTTGATTTATATGAAATAATACATTAATATCTGTAATTTTGTGCAAAAATGCTGTATTTGACTTTATTTTTAATTTTAAAAATAAATAATCCAGTTAACAGGTGTAATATGCATTGTAACTTATTTTCATAAAGTTATCTTTTAGCGCACCTATAAAATGTTATGCGAATATTTTCTCACGCAAAAGCATTGAAAAAAATCTCCTTACCTGGTAAGATGAGGTATTTTTTAATAAAATTAATTTTGTTTTTTATTCAGAGAAGAAATACGCCAATCCTTGTGTAAGAAATGGCCTTTTTCGTTAATTATTAATTAATTTACCCATCAAGAGACTTGCGGTGACATACTTTACACTTAATGAAATATAAACGTTTATCTTTCATATGAAACTCATACCATATTTTTCTTACGATTTTGGAAATCTCTACAGTACTTTTTAAAACGGTTGTGCATTTATTGTGATGCTGGTTACATAACTATAAGGATATCCACTTTACTTCTACCTTAATATCGTAAAATAAATGTTTTGCGGTAACCTCCCCCCTTAAAAAACAGTTCGCTGGTTTTTAAATAAAATATTTTACAAAAACAGAAACGTTACTGAATATAGGTCAGATAGACATTTTGTGCGAAGTATTTTTTCTGTGACTTTTTATTCGCCGATTGACATGAATTTCATATTATATAAGGATAAGTTGCCATTACGCCGACAATTTATATCTTAGTGTACCTATAAAACAAATGTGAGATATTTATAACAATGTTCTGTCGATGTGAGTTTCATTCCTTTTTTTGCAACTTGATTGTTGTTATAATTTTTTGCAGAAACACACGTAAATAATTAATTCGCAGTAGTTTTGTAAAAAAAAAAATAGTTACTAGTCTTTAACAGGCAAAAACTTACCGCCACACACTTCTAGAACTAGGCCTATATATTTGTAATGTTAGCATTCGGTACGCAAAATGTTTGTAGCTATTCATGCCTTTTTTTTTTTACAGAAACCAATTAAAAGTAATTTTGTCATTTAAAAACATTAAATAAATTTGTATATGTTAAAAATTATAGATTACGATTTGAAAATTACCTTTGCAAAAAATTATTCATGTGTTATTTGCAACTGTTTTTGTCTTATCTTTTGTNTGATTACGATTTGAAAATTACCTTTGCAAAAAATTATTCATGTGTTATTTGCAACTGTTTTTGTCTTATCTTTTGTACGCATGTGCCAACAAAAACATTTGTCGTGTGCATGTATGTGTTAACCAACGTAAATCTGGGTATTCTTTAGGTTGAATGTCACACGGAAGTATACACACTGAGACAGATAGTCAAAAATACACTTATCAGTACATCTGAATCTGGATAAATATATTTAAATGGCTGCGTGCTAATCCATTTTTGGCAACGAGTTTGTGGGGAAATTCCAATCTGGCTCGTCGCACCGTGAGCGAGAGTACTTAGCAAACACGGTAGCTGGTTTATCCTTTCACCACTAATATGTCTCGAAAGTGTTCATAATGGCGTAGAATATTTATACTCTTCCGTATTATATCATTTTATGGGAAATCAAAATATTACTATGCCTACGTAACTCACCATTGGAAAAGTTTATAACCTCGTACCCAAAAATAAATTATATAATTTATTTTGTTGTAAATGAACTCACTAGGAATATTTAATTATTTACATAATATTTGGGAATATAAAATGACGTACATACTGGAAAATTGACGTGAGTTAAATATGTTTCGCCGAACACCTTGCTTAAAAATGCCTGTTTACATGTATCTATAAATCGTGACACGATCCTCGAATTTATTTTCTAGGTAAGCAAATATGTATTGACAAATCTCAATTTTTACTGACTTACATTTGAAACATTGCCAAAGTGTAGATCAAGTATATTTTCTTTCCTTAATACAATGTGATAAACGTGAAATGGTTATATGTATTAAAAATAACAATTAATATAGGTGAAAATTTAAAAATAAATATGCCTTAANGATAAACGTGAAATGGTTATATGTATTAAAAATAACAATTAATATAGGTGAAAATTTAAAAATAAATATGCCTTAAAAATGTTTTGCTCAAAATTAGAAATTATTTACATGCATAATTTATGAACTTGTACAGAAAAAAGTACGTGAATATTTACGTAAACTTACTCTAAAAAAATAGGCTTAATAAGCAAACAAAAGTAAAAATTTAAATTTTTGAAAATTTCAGTTAAAAACATACATTTCTTTAATAATGCCGGGGAAAAAGAAAAAAAAGTCTCTTTTTGTTACTAAAAAACGTGGTTTAAATTCATGTAATCTTTGTTTATTTTTCTGTCTGTTTGTGGATACACATTCATGTAGTTACGTGAATTTGCAATGAAAGTGGCAGGAATTAACAAAAATCTAATTTAATTCTACAGAGAAATTTGACTAAATAACACATATAACTGCTGATATAATTTTTCAGCTTATATGCGATTAAAATCATGCATTGTCGTGTGGATATAAACACTTAACATAGAACTTAATCAGAAAAGTTGAAAGTAACCGTGAATTTTCTATACAAGTGATAAAACTAATCCCAGAGAAAAATTTTGATAATTATTTAATTTGCGAATTATTTAACAGAAAAAACACTACGTCTTGAAACAACCTGATAATTTATTGTTCACTCGAAAAAAAAAGACCTTGAAATATGTATGGTTAATTTATGAAATAGCAAAAATTTAATATTTCAGTAACAAAATCTGGATTGGTTTATTTGAATAAATGTATAACTAAAGCATGATAATGCAATTTCTGTAAAAGTCTAGGGCATTGATGTGTAAATTNGTTTATTTGAATAAATGTATAACTAAAGCATGATAATGCAATTTCTGTAAAAGTCTAGGGCATTGATGTGTAAATTCATTTTTTTTTCGGAGACTGATATGTAGGATGTTTGTGTGCACTACTTTCAGAATAAAACTTAGAAATATAAAGCANGATAAACGTGAAATGGTTATATGTATTAAAAATAACAATTAATATAGGTGAAAATTTAAAAATAAATATGCCTTAATAATTTTTTGCTCAAAATTAGAAATTATTTACATGCATTATTTATGAACTTGTACAGAAAAAAGTACGTGAATATTTACGTAAACTTACTCTAAGAAAATAGGCTTAATAAGCAAACAAAAGTAAAAATTTAAATTTTTGAAAATTTCAGTTAAAAACATACATTTCTTTAATAATGTCGGGGAAAAAGAAAAAAAAAGTCTCTTTTTGTTACTAAAAAACGTGGTTTAAATTCATGTAATCTTTGTTTATTTTTCTGTCTGTTTGTGGATACACATTCATGTAGTTACGTGAATTTTCACTGAAAGTGGCAGGAATTAACAAAAATTTAATTTAATTCTACAGAGAAATTTGACTAAATAACACATATAACTGCTGATATAATTTTTCAGCTTATATGCGATTAAAATCATGCATTGTCGTGTGGATATAAACACTTAACATAGAACTTAATCAGAAAAGTTGAAAGTAACCGTGAATTTTCTATATAAGTGATAAAACTAATCCTAGAGAAAAATTTTGATAATGATTTAATTTGCGAATTATTTAACAGAAAAAACACTACGTCTTGAAACAACCTGATAATTTATTGTTCACTCGAAAAAAAATACCTTGAAATATGTATGGTTAATTTATGAAATAGCAAAAATTTAATATTTCAGTAACAAAATCTGGATTGGTTTCTTTGAATAAATGTATAACTAAAGCATGATAATGCAATTTCTGTAAAAGTCTAGGGCATTGATGTGTAAATTAATTTTTTTTTCGGAGACTGATATGTAGGATGTTTGTGTGCACTGCTTTCAGAATAAAACTGAGAAATATAAAGCAGGAATGATAATATGGGGTTGGTCCTTCCTGACGCATACACACATGTCTTACTAGGGAATCGAGCTTAGAGCGCCTCATTTTGTAATTTAACTGGTTAGAATTATGCTATAAGTTTGGCTAATCTGTACATGTTTGCGAAAATATACATTTTGAGGATCACGATAATGTTACTCCAAAATGACAAATCCGTAATCACGGTGTAAAAGTTTATTTTTGTTATGGTACAATCCGTGGACGTAAGTCTGTTTGCTCTCTCATAGAAGTTCCCGGTTTGACAATTAAAGCGATAAAGATCAATTTCGGGGACTATCATAATGTTATTCCAAAACAACAAAACCCAACGAAAAATTTATTAATTTTAAGCTACAGTATGAGCATCAAGATAACGTTATTTCAAAACCACAAATTTAGGACTCGAGTGTGAGAGATTATTTCTTTTTAAGCTACATCCCGTGTACTGCGATGATTTTATTCCGAAACAAGAAATAAATACTCGAGTCTGACAGTTTATTTCTTTTTAACGTATAATACGGGAACCAAGATAATGTTATTAAAAAAAATCTTTTTAAGCTACAATCTATGGAACACAATGATATTATTCCAGAATGACAAATCGAGAGAGAGAGAGAGAGAGAGAGAGAGAGAGAGAGAGTGAGAAGAGATTTGGACGGCTCTTAACATCGAGGTTTTTGAGAGACGACATATCGAGGACCCGAGTGTAAAGTCATTTATTTTTATGGTGCTATTAGAGGACACCAGTATTACCGAGAGGACACCATTATTACATTTAAATTACTAATGAAATCTCATTTCCACGCGTTTACAATTTTTGTTATGGGTTATATATTAGCATTGTATACATTTTTCAAATCTAGTAATGAACATTTTTAGAGGAAAACATTTTGTGTATATTATTGTGGTTAAAACGCCATCGCCTTTTTGCAAATAAAATAATACGACACCTTTCTAGAAGTATATTGTATTAGATATGGTCATATCACTCTCTTCTTATGCTGTAAAGGAAATTTATTTAAGTTTTATGTTCGCTTTCAGCCATGATTCGTAAAATTCATTGTAATTACTCTGACATTTTTAAAAACTCTATTTGATTAATAATGTAATTTTTTCTTTAAAAATGAAGCAAATTAATGGTTATTTAATTACTAAGCTAAAACATTTGTTATCCTGTGTAACTGTTATTAAACATTACGGAAATTGAATAATCATCCAGCTGTAATTCTGGATGCGCACAGTCAATTTGGAACATTGTGTACTTTTATAACACGTCAATAGGAGCATAACTTTACCTTTATTTTACTGTAGAGGACCATTTGATCTTTTTGCAGTCTAGTAGATAATAGTTTTTAAACTTCAATATTTACGTTTCTGCGCTACCATATGTTTGAAATCTTTGTGGTCGTCGTTTTAACATTGAGGTGAAAAGTCTGTGTATTTCAAATTTGAAACAGATGCTTCCGATTGGCTAATTGAGTGTGTAAAAAGGTCCTCGCAATAAATGTAAAGAATCACGTTCAAACACAGAAGGTTAAATTTCCCGACAATAGCGCTGCCTGGCGAACATCAATATGAACTACAGGCGTCTTCCCTGGCTATCAAAACGATGACTTTTTATTTTTTTGAAATATTTTGCTAGGGAATGTAAAATATGACGGACAAAACACTAAAAGGTATTTTGCAATCCGAGGACCCTAGTCAGGTCCTCGTTTTGCAAAAGGTCCTTGGACAGCTGTTGAAAAAACACACGAAGGTCCTCGGATCATACGCAAAACATACTCACAAATTCACACACACATACACTGAGTGGCCAAATTATTATGACCAGCCCCTCAATACAATGTTGGACCACCTTTTGCTCTTAATACTGCATGGATTCGTCTTGGCATGGACTCTATGAGATGTTAGTAGGTGATATGAGGAATTCGAGACCATATCCGATGAACTGCACTTTCCAATTCCTTAAGATTTGATGGTACTGGATACAGCTGCCTGATGCCCCGTTCGATCTCATCCCACGGATTCTCAATTGGATTGAGATTTGGTGAGTGTGCAGGCCAACTGAGCTAGGTAAAGTCCCTGTCATGCTCTTCGAACCATCTGCGGACAATTCCAGCTTTATGACAGGGATAATTGTCCTGCTGGAAGTATCCATCCCCGGCAGACAACACTTAAATACCCCTGGGCATTCAGACGTTCCACAGGAATCAAAGGACCCATAAAATGCCAAGAAAACATCCCGCAAACCATAATATTGCCTCCACCAGCTTGAAGTGTTGTGGCAATGCAGTTGGGGTCCATGCTTTTGTGCTGTTTTCTCCATATTCGGACCCTGCTGGGTAGTCCACTCTCGGTAAACATTAATACCTGCTGCTCTCGAACACTTCACAAGTGCAGCCGTTTTGCTGATGNGGACCCTGCTGGGTAGTCCACTCTCGGTAAACATTAATACCTGCTGCTCTCGAACACTTCACAAGTGCAGCCGTTTTGCTGATGCTGGTTCCGATGCTGCGAGCGCCTACAATCATCCCGCGTTCAAACGCTCAATTTAGTGCAAAAAACGGGTAAAGAAGCGTTCGTTGTGTCTGCAATTGATGCTTCACTTGTCCTGCATTCCCATTTTATAGCTATCTCGCTCTCTAGCGGCAACAACGTGAAGTTATGGCAGATCTGCGTTTAAGTATCAAGTGGTCATAATAATTTGGCCATATATACATACACATACATACAGGCTCGTGCACAGGATATGAAAATGAGAGGTGGTGGTGTGGCAAGGACAAATTAATCTTAACGTCGCTATCAGTATCAGTTTCACAGTGAACATAATTTTCTGGTACGGCCCATTTATAAACCCCAAAACTCTCATTATTTCAAAAATTTCTCATTACACAACATGCTTTGTTTTATTAAGTTTCTACATCTCCCGATGTATTCATTATCCCCACCCCCTAAAAATAAATTGAACTTTCCGATATTTTTCCAGAAATTTGAATGGCGGTCGAAACCTCATATTGACGAATCTATTAACAAGTAAGCAAATATAATCTGTTAACTGAATACCAGTTAGGATTCAGGAAACGTCATCGTACAACTACCGCACTTCCGTTAGCAGTAGACGGACATCAGATACCAGCTGCATAGTAGATTGGTTTTCGAGTCGCAGAAAATCTCTTCAAAATACCAACTTTATAGTTAATTCAGTACGAAAACATGACAAGTGGATAAATGTTTTGCATGTGACAGTATTTAAATTTAGTAGTCACTTCGAATTGACTACACACGGTTAGTTATGCATGTGCCCCAGATCTCACTCCTAGCGATTTTAAATTATTCAAGCTTTGATGATGATTAATAAGGCAATTAATCCGATATTGTTTTGTTTTGAGACACTGAAAACCCTTGTGTTGACGTAGAAGGAACGCTTAATTCTAACTAGTTTGCTGTTAACGGAGCATCGCTAAAAATTAACGTTTAAAAAGAAATCACTACCACGAAATGCACATACGCTCACATAAACACCCCCTGGCGTGCATACAGAAATATTGACTGTGAGACAGTAAATTGTGCGAGATCTTAACGCCCAAATAAAAGTGCACTGTTCAAACTGGCGTCAACTCATNTGACTGTGAGACAGTAAATTGTGCGAGATCTTAACGCCCAAATAAAAGTGCACTGTTCAAACTGGCGTCAACTCATGCCGGTTTCGTTTCGTTTATACACATAAAAACTTACATAATTGTATTACAGTTTAGTGTCTCGGTGTCACATAGTTACGTCATTCAAGAGTTCTGTTAAGTGGTATGTCCAATGCAGGATTGATTTTTACATGTGATTAAAGGGCCCCACAGTGGTCCAAAAGAAGAAAATATGTGTTGTTACCTGCAAACTAAACAAGTTCGTTTAAACAAATCATAANTCTGCAAACTAAACAAGTTCGTTTATACAAATCATAAAATGAAATCAAATTATTTCTTGTACTTTTACTGTGAAATAAAACAATTTCTTTCAGAAATGTAAAAAAATTTAAACGTATTTGTACACAAGTTTCATACATTGTAAAAACATTCATACATTGTAAAAAACTGTATAAGTACGTACGCTAATGTAAATTTAGAAGCCGTATTCGAACCAGACATCTGAAGTTGCGATATCAGTTTGCGAAAAACCTTACATTACTTTGTTGTAGTTTAAGAATTGCAAGTATATACAGAGACACATTTGTTCATTGAACAGGTACGTTAAGAATATATCTCCCTATATGTTGTTTCGTAATGTTGTTTCGTATGAAGGTACAACAGGTGTATTGACTTAAATATATAAATTAAAAAACTATTACTTAATTAGATTGAAACATATTTCTAACTTTGAAAAGAGTCATGTCTGCATTTTATACTGGTTTACACGGGGTTTGAAAGTCTTGAAATATAAATGGCCAGCGAGATATATTTCTTTCATCCTCTATGGCGCGTGCCGAGGAAGCACCGCCGGCCGGTTGGGAGTGTGTTTGTAAGAGGACTGGCAACAGTGTACAGATCCGTGCTATATCTCGTTTTTTTTCGTTAAGTTTTGCAGCTTCTGTCCTATTTAGGTGGCAATAGTGTTACCTAGCGAGGAACTCGTGAACTGCGTTCGTGGAATTTAGCTTGTATCTACCCTCGCTTCAGGTAAACAGCTCTGCACGCAAATTACGAGCAAATATGGCTTCTGATATTCCACCTTAAGGTCAAACATCATACTTTACTATTTCTCGTGCTAGTTCACTCAAACACGCAGTTATAACAATAATGATCTTACTTTTTCCACTGAAAGTCTATAAAGTTGATAGACAACCGTCTACTTACACGCGTGAAAACTCTGTAGACACGAAGTACTCTCGTGAAATAGCGTTCACCTATGCATTTACTCTTTGAATATTCTCATGGAAACTGAATAATGTGCACTTCTTAGCCAATCAGAGTAATTTCCATGACGCCATCGATTTAGTAAGGTAACCGAGAAACATACAAGTTAATCACCGTAGAGTACTATCACACAGACGCCACAGTTTTCATATTACAAAACTTTTTATGTTATATTTCTGGAAACAATTAACCGATTTCTCGCAAATTTAACAAACAAGCTGTATTACGGCGGGCCATTTAAACTAACGTGCTTTATGCGGGTCAAACACTTTTTTTCAAAATTTTGGCCATATAAATATTTTAGTTTACGAAACTATATTTACAAAAAACATGTAACTAATTTAAACTTAGGTATCTTTGAATGCTGGAAGTTATCTATTGCCAAAATCAAATGTAGTGTTACAATATCTTTTGTGTGCCATTTGTTAAGATAGTGCCATATGAAAAAATAACGTTTTTGTCATATCTCGGGAGATAATCAACCGATTTTCACCAAATTCAGGCGTGAAGTTATACGTTTGTAGTTCATCTTAATTTTTTTAGTCCTGATAGGTTAATCATAAATTTTCAGCATAATCACCACGTATATATCTTTGGTTAGTATGTTATATGTACAAAATATTCAGCCGAACTTTATATGTTGGCAGTATCTGTGACAAACATAGAATGTGCTAGATCATAACATTTTCCCCGCCATTTATGAAGCTAGAATTACATGAGAAAGTGGAGTGTGTCATATCTCGAGGACCTGTCAACCGATTCCCACCAATGTTTGCACACAAGTAGTGCCACAGTAGATTAGACTATGGTAACTTACGTATTCTAAGTGGGGGAGGCATTTTGTAAATTATTAATATAAACTATCTAGATTATATTGCTAAAAAAATGAACAACAATTGAATTTAATTTTAAATGCTGTCAGTGTCAAATAAAATCATCAGATATACGTACAATAGTTTATTTTGTCTTATTTTTTGTAAGAAAAATGAGCAAATTGATCATTTACGGCCTATTTCGGGAACCAGTCAGTTAATTATCCTCATATTTTGCATACAAGTAGTGCTACCATAGGTCATGTAAACTACGTGATTTAAGTGACTCACGTATTTCTTCTCAAAATGAGGGCCCTGTAAATATTTCTGATTAGTAAATCCTGTTTACCAAAATGTTATACTGATTCCAACCGAAGTTGATGCTTCTAATCATATCTCCGTAATGCAGTTGCTTGCATGCCACTAATCGGTACGAGGCGTTCTGGGTTTGATTCCTGGGTACGACATGGGTGTATTTGCAATTATTACACAAACACAAAAGTAGCATATTTCTGGTTTCATCTCTAATGATATCTCTGTAAACATGACATCATTGTCCACCAACCGTCTAAGTTTTTAAGAACTTCACCAAAACTACTCGCATCCATGTAAGCTCATTATTTATATCTGTAACTTCATGTTTAGGCAAGCACCACATGAATAAATAAATTTTAATGCCTTATATAGGGAAACAATCAACACATTCCCACAGAATTAGGCAAACAAGTAGTATTACGGTAGGCCATGTAGCCTAGTCTTCTTAGTGTAGTACGCTATATCTACGAAACCATGTAACCAATTTCAACTTGACTTTGTATCTGTGCCAGCATCAATTGCTAATACATACATTCTTTTCCCCGTGATTTTAGAAGATAGCACCACGTGCAAAATTAAGCTTTTATGTCATATCTACAAACAGTTATGTCATTTCCACCAAATTCATGCCACATATCTGGAAACAATTATATAATTCCCACCAATTTCATTCTACAAATTATACTTTCGCAGTCCATTAAAATTTACATAACAAATGGGAGTTGTCATATATTTAAAAAATAACAGTAATGTAAATATATTTGGTTAGTATACCATATGTCCCAAACAATTTCAAATGAACTTTATATGCTGGCACTAGCTATGACGGTCATCGAATGTGCTATTACATAAACTTTTTATACATTCTTTACAAAGATTGCCAAATGAAACAAATGGTAGTTTTATGCTATATATCGGGGACAAATAAACCGATTCCCACAAAATGTTACACGCAAGTAGTGCTACGGTAAGCCATGTAAACTTGCGTGTTTTAGGTGGGGCAGGCGTTTTTTTTAATGGCGTAAATATAAATAAGTTAGATAAATATCTTACGTATATTAAAGAATTCAACGGAATTCAGTCAAGTTTTGTATGCTAACAGTATTCACTGGAATTATCAATTATGCCTACAAAGATCCTATTTTGCAGGCCTTTTTGTTTGATAGTGTCAGGTGAGGAAATGGAACTCTTATGCCATATTTCCAGAACCATTCAACTGATTTTAACCTAATTTCGCACACCAGTAGTGCTACAGAAAGCTATATAAACTTATGTAATTTAATACGGCCATACACTGATTTTCAAAATGGCAGCCATATAAAAGTTAAGATAAAGTTTATTATATTTATTAAACGTTTAACCAAGTTCAATCAAATATTTTATGCGGACAACATCTGTTAGAAGCATCGTAAGCAGAGATTCTGTTTTAGGCATTTTTGTGCGATAGCGCCAAATGGGAAAATAAAGTTATTGTGCCATATCGGGAACCAATCAACTGATTTATCCCAATTCTTCATACAAGTAGCGTTACGACAGGCTATGTAAACTTACATTATTTAGGTGGCTCTGAGCCTTATTTTCAAAATGATGGCTCTGTAAATATTTCGGCTTAGTAAACCCTGTCTAACAAAACATTAGACTGATAACATTCGAAGTTGATGCTCCGAATCCTACTTCCGTAATGCAGTTGGTTGAACGCTAGTCTATGGTACGAGGTTATCTGGATTCAAGTCCTGGGTAAGGCCTGTTATTTGCNAATTCTTCATACAAGTAGCGTTACGTAATTGTCTTACTACTTTTGTATATGTTTTTGGTTGCATCTCTAATTATATTGCTGTCAACGAGACGCCAAGGCCTGCCTACCATGTAAGATTTTAACTCGGTTAAAACTGTTGGCTCCCATGACGAGGAATGTAGGCACATTAGTTATATCAGAAACTTCTTGCTTCTATTGTGCACCAACACACTACGCCAGTTGCATGAGCCCACGGAAACAGAACCATAACTAACTGCACTATGCTGTGCTGGTATTTAAGATCGTGTGGATTCGTTGGCCATGTAAGCAAGTGACCGTTAATGACATCATAACCTTTTTAAATATGGCTAGCCTGGTGCTAACCTTGGTAAATTTAATGTTATCAGTTCATTATGGGTTGGTTGTCAGATCCCTTAAAATATATAGTTCTTTTAATATTTATATATTAGTCACCTTATTGACAAGCGTTTTTCACCAATGTGGATTACGAATTTGTGTAAGAGTTAATTGGGCTTTGTGCATTCTGCCTTTTTGTCAACTAACAATTTGTTTTAGCCTCTTAAAAAACATTTTTAGAAGCAAGCATGGTTGCCATGGATGGTTGGTTATAAAATATTACATTGTCATGACTGATTTGGTAAAATATAATTATATAAGCACTAGTAATTTTTGCTTATTTTAAATAGGGCGCTCGTGTGTTATTAATATTTCATCTATATTTGTAACCTATATTGCCTTTTAAAATTGCATTTTAAGTTGACCTTGGTATTACGTTCGGTGCTGTTACCAAACTGTAAATTTTAAAGCAAAATGCACCCTACCTTGTGTTAACCTAATTGTTTGAGTACAGTTTTGTCATTTCTATATCGTGTTACCAATGAAGCCGATATTATTATTTATAATTGCAGTTGAACCAAATGAATTATGTCTCTCCAATTTCAGCAATTTTTTCACACGAGTTTTGATCATGGCTAAGGAATTCCTATTTATTGTCTCTAGTATTGCTGTTCCACTTTCGAGGGCCAGAATAAACCATGGTATTCTTTGATATTTTCAGTGTGTACTGCCTCCCTATTACTTTATATTGTTTTATGTGGACATGCAGTAGTCACCCTGTTTTAGTACAGCGGTAGTATTAATCTGCAGTCTAAGTTATCGTTTTTAAAATAACATGAGTAGTATTTAACAGTGTATGAATTTTGCCAAATGCCATTTATATACTTTCACCTGTAGCATATCTGTTTTGTTGATCACAGTAACAGGCTCATCTTTATTGCATTGCATTCCAATTTTGAGCATGAATGGTGAAAGTAGAAAATTGTGGCAGGATAATTTATTTCTTGGCATCTGGGATCCGACATTAAGCGATGGTGTGCACTGCTATCACTAAACTGAGAATTACTTGGTAATGGCCACGAAATGTTGTTGGATCCCAGATGCCAAAGCTTTAATCCAAATATTGATATGGCACTGCTACTAAATTCCAAGCTTTAACCATAATCTGTATAACTGAACTTTGTTTTTGTTTTCTGCAGGCAAGGAATATGGAATGCGTTGGCATGGGGCTTGGGTACGAGGGATTTGCTGTTACAAGCGACTCACTGGCGCACAGCGCAGATGGAGAGGCGAAGCTGCCTGCATCTCCCACGGCGCCTAACGACATCGCGTACCTCAGTCCACGAAGTGGCGGTAATGGCATCTATCACTCCACATGGAAACGGTCACCACAGCCACAGCTGGTGTCCAATGAGCGAGGATTCCTCTACAAACAGATTCTACCGGGAAAGTCCATTAACAAACCACGACGAAGAAATCTGGATCTCATAAAAGACGGAGGCAGTGAAGAAAACAACGACCACATTATCTTGGCTTTAGAAATGCCAGATGATCCTAAACTGTTTAGAATTAGTTCGGCAAACAAATATGCAGCCAGTAATGGCAAACATCTACTACCATTTAAACCACCTCATTTCACAATGGCTGTCTCACTACCAAAGTCTTCAGCGTTCGGGAACGGTAGCAGTTATAAGCATTCAAATTATTGGAAAAATGGAGTCACAAACAAGGAATTACAATCAGAGAGTGGCGATAAAGCCATTAAAATTTCTTTGGGACAAATGTTGGGAACTTTAAACAAAAATCTTGGGTATGCACACAACGAAGAACAAACTGGGCTTCTCCTCCAATCGAAGAATCGTCTGGTAAAAAGAGACATATACAATACCAACACTGCAAGATACCAGCCTGGAGCCTATTCCTTCTATAAAGATTACATCCCTTCCTTCAATACTGATTTCTCTCGAGATAACTCCCCGTATAGTTCGCGATCTACCAGGCAGTATTTCCCTGAAACAGATAATTTTTCCACATCAAGACAAGACCAGCGATTCATTCCCTTGCATGAAGAAGAAACAGATCATGTGCGTTTGCTTCGGATTCCTCTTTTTCGTGAGTCCCGATTATCCAAGGAAGTGGAGAACCATTGTGAAAGCGATGATATCGGTAACTGTTTAACGGAAGATTTACATCCACAGAGTTGTTTCTGTGCAGTTGTCTGTCCTGTTAATTGTGAGAAATGCCACAGATTTAATCGTCCTGTCCTAGATGCATATAAAGATAAAAGTAAATCGCAACATGTTTCTAATAATGTGGTTGGAGTTTCTGATTATCTACGTAAATATGAAGCTACAAAACACACTGAAAATGTAAGAAGATTAAATCATGGAGAGAAGGTCAAAAAGATTAAGTACGACGAACGAAGACCACAACAAAATGATCTATATTTTGACAGAGATCATTCTGATAATAGAGGGACATGCAATGGAAAGTGTCACTCAAATCTTCTAAAAGTACTGCGTGACTTCAAGAGTAGATCAGACAGTGGTGATGTAATAAGTACAAATCCAGCAGATGCGTGGAAAACGAAGTCTACCAATTCTTATATAGATGAAAACACATTAGCAAAAACACGAAAATTTCATGAAAAAATAAAACACATTCGTAAGCCTCAGGACACTTACAGTATCGTTAAGAGGAATGACGAGTCTTGGAACAATGTTAAAATCAACAAAAACACAGTCGAAGGAGAATTTGATTCAAGCACACACAACTTAAATTATGAAGACGAAAATATTCGTCTCATTTCTGAAAGAAATTCTGGAAATGAATTTAATGTTGCTGAATTTGATGAGAATAACACAAATAATTATGTTTTAATTTCAGACTCAAACGAAAGTCACAAAGAATATACTCACGATGCTTATACTGGCATAAACCTACCTGTAAGTGGTAATTTGGACAAAAGAATTGAAGATCATACTGATGAGAACACGTTTTTCACCTCAAATGATAATAGCTGGGAAGATGCAAAATTTGAACAAGCAGACAAACATTCATCCGAAAATTATAAATTCAGTGGTGGAACAAAATATGTTTTAAATGAGAAACCTAATACATATTATTCTAGTGAATACTTACAATCACACAGTTCGAGCCAAATCAACGAAGACATGGAAAAGAGCATGCATGATAGTGGTGAAGCGTATATACTGGACGAAAACCGAGGCACAATCAACGTGAATGACAAATCTGGTATTGGTAGTGGATCCATGAAAACATTGTCTTCTACATCAGATAAAGAGGTTTTTGTGGATGCAGTTGGTACCAATATGGATGGTAAATTCTATAAAGCTCATGAGATTAAGGATGTGTTGAAAGATCACGCACATGAGAAAAACAACATTTGTTCTACTAATAACAACAATAATATCGAACAGAATGGTTTATCTGGAACTCCACATAAATATATAAATGATCACTGCAGAGAATGCATAGAAGACGGCGTGCAAACGATTGTCAATGAAAATAACACCAAATATACAAAAGAACAAGAATGTAAATCTAAATATGACGACGGAAGTGAGACTGTTGTTGTTGATGAAGCTTCTATTACTGAATCAAATAAATTATTTGGTGAAAATATAAAACATCCAATTGTATACGAGAAAATACAAGGCTTTGATGAGTTTTATTCCCGTAATGACACCACAGGCAATAAATCACTCATCAGAGAATCAGATGATTTTATTCCCTCTAGTGGCGAAGAGTATAACCGTTACAGTCTAACTGAACATGGCTATTTGAAAAAACAGACGAACAAGAATTACACATCAGATCTTAAAAATGTGGAAAAAGCCTCAGGCTCCGTTGTAGTAGGGCAGTCTGTAGAATATATGCCTCAAAAAGATTCACTTAAAGAAGTTCACAATAAGGGCCAGTCAGAAAAATCACAAGAGCTTTATGGTGTCAGCTCAGCTTTGATCGTGACCGAACAGTCAGTCCAGTCCAACCCTCTGGACGAAGGTTTACATCAAGATAAGCAAAAAGTTCTTGTAGAATTTGAATCAAACAAAAATGCCAAGTCTAAGGAAGCATCTACATCTACCCATAAAGGGATACTTGAATCTGTAAGATACAACAATTTTCCAAATGAAGATAACGGTGAAGTTATTTTAACACACAAAACACTTCAAAATAGCAGGGACAGGAGTAACGTACAGCTTGTGAATAAAAATATTTATAATATATTTCAGTCTAATGAAAGTAAGTACACAGATCCACACAATAGTTCTTTGAAATTTAACGCGCTACACTATGATAGTGTCGAAAAAGGCATGTCACAAGCAAATTCTAAGGAGGAAACCATTCAAGAATCGCATCAGTCATCTAAGAATTTTGTAGACAGCAGCTCAAAGAAATTAAACTTTCCCAACACATTTGATGATTCAAGGTCAAATCAAGACCTAGAAACTCCTGAACACATACAAACTTCATCTGTGCATAGCGAAGAACAGCAAATTGTTCCACTTCCTAAAAATGAGAAACAAGGCAAAGTTTCAATATTCGCTGCAGATATAGACCGCATAGTTCATAAAGTAAGTAACTTAAGTGATGTGTCCCTTTCGCTCCTATTTGGAACTTCGAAAGAGTCAAACCATGAAAATGAATTTCACCTGGTTAGTTCGTCAGAAAATTCTGAGCCATCTATCCACCAAGAAAAATTTAATGAAACTTCCCTCGGAATTGAAGGCGCACACGGGTTGTTTACCTTAAAAGAGGCTCAGAAAAGTAAAGAAGAAACTCAGATTGCTCACGGAGAAGTTAAACAGTACGAACATAATGAAAACGAAAATATGTTCACTGGAAGTACTACTGAGTTCGAAATATTTACTTCTAGACCTACAGATGGTGATAACGGAAAAGAAATAATTTCTGCCTACAGTAAATTTGATGGACATAAACAGCATGTAAGTGAAAAGTATGAAAAAATACAATTTTCAAAAAATTATGATGAGAGTGCAAAACGTGTGTCAGTGGGTTCAGAATCATTGCCGAGTTTTGGCATCATTGACGAGTCACAGAAAGTCGGATCATATATGTCAGACCAAGATGACGAATCAGATATTAATTTAAAACATTTTAACCGCGGTGTTCCTGTTGAACCGACCCCTGAATTTCGTGCTGAGCAAGTGATGGTGAGGGAGCATAAATCCGATGTTTCAAAAACAAAACCATTGCATTCATTTCGGCATTATCCCCATTCTGTCCCAAGTGAATTTTCTCAACATGCTGGCTTCGAAAAAATTAACATGGTAAATAATGCGAGAAATCAGGGGAATACATTTTCGAGAAAAGAACATGGTTTGTATGCAAATAAGTTTGACGACAAATATTATCAGACATCGAACTCAATCTCATCTTACGGTCACGATATGAAAATTGATCGACCTCCTGTGGTGCAAGCATCTGTTCGGTACAGACCAAGACCTCAAGAAATTGCTCAACAAAGCAATTATCACATTTATGATGACTCTGCCAGATCACACGATACAGCTAGAGGTAGAGATTTTAAACGGTATTTCCCATTTACATCACACAATAGTAGGACTGTAAATTCTCAACATGATTCATCAGTTCTTTCGACTTTGGCAGACAATGAACGCTTGCAAGCACAGCAAAATTCAGCCATTCGTAATGGGAATATGTTTAATCGCTATGACACACTCCATACTTCTGTATTGCATCGGGTTCCTGTAATCATGCCATGGAAAAATACAAATTTTAATGACAAAAATATCAACAATAGCATTTTAAATAAAAAATATGCAAAAAATATTAACACACTTAGAAAATTTAACAGGGGCGAAATTTCGAATGAGCTATTAATCAAATTTGTACCTTCTGAATCAGTGTCCAGGGACACTCCCCTGACGAGATTTACAGAAGATGAAGACTACACTTACAGTGAAGAGGCGCCTGTTTCCAGTGTCATCCCCAAAGACAGTATAGATATGGGCTCAGGAAACTCGCGGTACTTCCCTGTAAAACACACAGATTTCTTCCCAGCAGTACGAAAGCCTTGTTGTGATGGTGTCCCTGAAATCTCCAAGAAAGTGGGAGAAGCCCGCGTGTTGCCTTGGGACCACCCCAAACCCCACGGGACTGGCTGCTGGGCGTGCAGTCGGAGTTCCAACGAATTACTGAACTTCGAGAGGAAGATCCACTCTTCAGGCTGACTGGACACGCTCGGGTTGTACTTAGTGTACTTGCAGGGGATCTGCGGAGCAAGTAGAAGCAAGACTCTTAACTGGCGTTCCGGCCTATGAGGAACCACAGAACACGAACCAAGAGAAACGGGATGGAAGTGTCAAGACTGCTTTGTCTTACGAGGACGTTAATTCATGTTTGTAATTTATTATTAATATATCTAAAATCTCGTATGGTGGCCGATCAAGCTAGGGTATCTTCATTGCTATATTCAACTCCTTGCTTATGAAAGCTTCCTTAACTTCCGCCCCATATCTCATCACGTCTTGACAGCCTGTAACGGTAATACATGAACATTTGAGTCACCGTTATTAACGTTACGTGATAAGTGCCCTGTCAGCTATCGAGGGCAAATAAATCAAAACTTACAAAATAAGCACGACACAGTACTAAGAAACTCCAGGCTCAGGAAATAACCTCGAAGTAAACCACAATAAAAACTGCTCAGATTATTTGATATTGCATTCCGGCAGTTATGAACGATAATGCAAAACATGTTCACGATCTAATAAATTGGTAATGATATATTAATAGATCGTTAAAAAAACGCTGTACAAAAGTTTTTGGCGGACAATATAGCAGCCATGGTAAATTTAAGCAAGTGTGTGTCGGCATGCCTGGATCTACCAGTTGTATTTATAACGTCAGAGACTATTTACAATGTCGTGGCCAAATTTATTCACATTTTTGTGTTTAAGGCGATATCGTACGATTTTGTAATGAATTTGACAGAAAATGGTATTTTTTTTATTACATTACAACTTTTATCTAACCGCCATGAAAAGATACCCTTTTCATGCATGTACAAATTGAAATTTCGATTAAGAGGGCAGCGGTTTTCTTCCTCTACGATTTTTTGAAATAGGGCTTATTAATACCTCAGTTTTTCGGCAATTGTGGTTTGAGGGGAGATGGTTAGGGGCGGGGGAGCTGGTTTCAGAAACATATCCCCTCAGTTTTTTGCCTTGGTGGCCTTGATCACAGATGTGGACTTTTTGGATAAAAAGAGAATTACGGTATTTTCATTTATAAATGTGAGCTATTATGTATCACCTTCGTGTCACAAACTTGAGCACTCATAGGTACTCTCGTTATGACACAAGGATTGCACATAAATTGAAGATGGGATATAGATTCCTGTTAAGAATAGGGNTCATAGGTACTCTCGTTATGACACAAGGATTGCACATAAATTGAAGATGGGATATAGATTCCTGTTAAGAATAGGGTTTACTACTGAAAGCAGAAAAATATGGGCGTGCTCCTGTTTTACTTATTACGTAAAAGGTATAAAAAATATTAGGTACACTCTTGGCGTAGTTCAATTTTTTACCAATCACAACATTAGCGTAATAAATTTATAGATTATCCATGGGCGATTATTGGGGAAGTAAATAACAAAACACTTCTTTCTTTTGAACAATAATTCTATTAAACATTTTCTTTAGCCATTATATATATATATATATATATATATATACACATTTTCTCACATGAGTATTTTTTAAATATCTTTTTTTTAGTATTAGAAAACTATTTCTGACAAACTGTAATATCTTTTTTTTGTTGCATTATATTATATTATGTTATGGCTATGCCTACATCATCGGGTACCTGCAATAGCTTCATTAAAAAATTTACATTACTAAAAATTTACGTTAACTTTTATTTTAAGTTGAAAACAAAAATAATTTCGTAGTTGAGTCCAAATAAAAATACACAAACATCAACTGACGTCGTGACAGACTGAAAGTTCGGAGCACTCAGCCGGCAAAAATAATTTAGAGGTTACTTGAATGCAGAAATTCAGACGTCACTGCGGTGCCGGCCGAAAGAAGTGGAATCATGGTCAAAATGACCATGCCACGATTGAGTGTGTGGCTCATATCACAAGAAGGATGAAAAGGTTGGCAGCCAGATTTAGCAATTCCGGGGAACCTCTAGAAAATATTTAACAAAAATCTTGGAAAAAGGATCGTAAACACAAAATAATACGATCACGTCGCAAAATAAATTATCTGCAAACAAACCTACCCAAAACGGCGGATAAACAAACTATTTCGTCTCAAGATGATGAAAGATTCCAAAAGTTAGTAAATTAGTTGACTACATGCTGTAGGGCGATAAAACGAAGAAGATGGAGGTTACCTGAGCGGAAACACACACACACA
>NQII01003023.1:84978-197510 GCA_002778355.1 Clitarchus hookeri | reverse complement strand
TCGGTGACTCATCGTAACGTTACCGAGCGTTACACTTTTTCATAAGTGACTCCCAGCCGCAACCTAATTTAAGACGTTGTCACGTCAAAAAGCAGCAAACAGTGAACACGTTGAGAAGTTTATAATATGTACGTGCTCGTTACCAGTTAACAAAATTCCTAANAAAAAGCAGCAAACAGTGAACACGTTGAGAAGTTTATAATATGTACGTGCTCGTTACCAGTTAACAAAATTCCTAATGCGTGTAACCCTGTGGTCCGCCCCTCTGGTTTGTTAGCTGAGATCTCTTTCAGCTGATTCTGTGGACGTAATTAGGATATGTTATAATTTTCCTCAAGAACATGCGTTTTCTTACTGGCTTCATACGTGACGTCTCCTAGTGACATATAGGCACATTACACTAGGCAAGTTAACAAATGTATTTACTTTTCTGGTAGTGGGTGTACTTGAATACTTTCAACAGTCGCAATACTTGTTTGAAGATGTTGTGTTCATCTAATATACTTTAAGTTGAACATTTTAACTTTGGCAATACAGCCACCTATTCATGTAATTAATTATAGTAAAATGTTTTAGATCTAACGGTTTAGTTTACACGGATCCATTGTAAAATAAAATCCCAGGGAAAATTATTTTATATGCAAGGGAAAATAATTAGTTCTACATGTTAAGAAAAATCACAGTTCAAATGTTCAATTAATTGAGAGAACACGACAATGATTATTTCCTAACTGTTGGTGAAAAAACTGACAGAAATGTGAGAAAATTCCACTATGAGCATAAAAACTCGACAATGACAAGAAGGGGAAAATAGAAATATCTACTACTCACCGACACTGCACAAAATATTTCGCAACATTGAATAAGAACCTAAAACTTCAGAATCCGCTAAACTTGGTGGAGTTTGGGTGCGAATACTCGTCGTTTGAAGTTGTTGGTCGCTGGTTTGTGTGGTATTTACTATATCACAGCCATTTAATTTGCGAAATTTATTTTTAGCTTAAAGTAATATTATGCAATCAACACATTTCACGCCTTTTAGTTATTCCGTTTGCTGAAAGGAAGCCCCACAGTTAAAAATGTATTTGTAAAATAATATTTTTCCTTGCTTATACGAGATATGTGAACACGCAAAATAAATATTCTAGATTTTGGGTGGCCCTATGCCGAGCCACTACCGCTGAGTTACGTTAATCATTGGTATTTATATCATTTCTCTGTATTTAACAGCGTTCCTTAAGAAGTTTAACATTTCGTTATGTAACGAAATTTCCATTTGTAACTATTTAATAATCGTATTTTCCATCTTTTTCCTTGTAATCAATATATTTTTCTTAGTTCTGCGTGTACCGTAACAAATATTAACCCTATAAACTTTGAACGTGGCGTCTTGTTTCATTTCAAAAGTCTCTTCGAGCTGTTGAGACAACTCTTCTGAGATGCGCAGACAGTTCTGCGCTCACCGTGTTGTAATTTTCCCTCCTTGCATTTAAAAGCAATATAGTGAANTTCTGAGATGCGCAGACAGTTCTGCGCTCACCGTGTTGTAATTTTCCCTCCTTGCATTTAAAAGCAATATAGTGAAATTTACCTTTTATTTTACTCTTAATATGTTTCCAATGCAAGGTTCGCTGGTACTGCCTTACATTTGTTTGTACTTTTCAAGTGGATACTGACCATTCGTACAAAGCTTAGGCTTCTGTCACTTGCAATAAGAACTATCAATTGCAGTTACATCATTTCTATCACTCAGTATAGCATCCTATTTTTTAACGGAGGATTTTTAGGGATTTTCTGAGTTAAGATTTTTTTAAAATGCTTATACGTAATTAAGTTTTCGGGGTGTAAGAATACATTAAACGATTATTACGGCTAGCATTGGTTCATTNTTCTGAGATGCGCAGACAGTTCTGCGCTCACCGTGTTGTAATTTTCCCTCCTTGCATTTAAAAGCAATATAGTGAACTTTACCTTTTATTTTACTCTTAATATGTTTCCAATGCAAGGTTCACTGGTACTGCCTTACATTTGTTTGTACTTTTCAAGTGGATACTGACCATTCGTACAAAGCTTAGGCTTCTGTCACTTGCAATAAGAACTATCAATTGCAGTTACATCATTTTCTATCACTCATTATAGCATCCTATTTTTTAACGGAGGATTTTTAGGGATTTTCTGAGTTAAGATTTTTTTTAAATGCTTATACGTAATTAAGTTTTCGGGGTGTAAGAATACATTAAACGATTATTACGGCTAGCATTGGTTCATTGGGTATCATAAAATAATACGAAATTAATCAAACTTCAACCATCTTCAACAAAGCTATTTATTAAATTCAAATTTCCTATGCCAACGGGGCTGCGGTGGCTGAGCGGTTAGACTGCTCACCTTCTACAAAGGTGAGCTGGGTTCATTCCCTGGCTGGGTCACCCTCAGATTTTCGCAAGTGGGAATCGTGCCGGACGATGCCACTAGTCGGTGGGTTTTCTCGCGGATCTCCCGTCCCCCCTCCTTGCATTCCGGTGCTGCTCCATTCTTNTTGGGTATCATAAAATAATACGAAATTAATCAAACTTCAACCATCTTCAACAAAGCTATTTATTAAATTCAAATTTTCTATGCCAACGGGGCTGCGGTGGCTGAGCGGTTAGACTGCTCACCTTCTACAAAGGTGAGCTGGGTTCATTCCCTGGCTGGGTCACCCTCAGATTTTCGCAAGTGGGAATCGTGCCGGGCGATGCCACTAGTCGGTGGGTTTTCTCGCGGATCTCCCGTCCCCCCTCCTTGCATTCCGGTGCTGCTCCATTCTTNGCGATGCCACTAGTCGGTGGGTTTTCTCGCGGATCTCCCGTCCCCCCTCCTTGCATTCCGGTGCTGCTCCATTCTTGCCTCATTTCACCGTTTACTGGTTCTCAAGATCTTGTTGTTAAGAGTCGCCCAAATCTTTCAATTCAGCTCTACTCCTATGCCAACATGTCGGCGCAGTCATGCTTATTTTTACTGTACATATAAGAACGCATTCCTGTGCAGTTACTAAAACGAGGAAATTGCTTTCCCCCCCCCCCAAGTTATATAACACATTCATTCTAACATATGATTTATGTTTATGATTGGTTCAAAATTGAATTAACATCAGTAATCCTATTGGGCCATTTTTTCGCAGGAGGCCTGCATTACTTTAGTTCTCAGCCTCTTTCATATTGTTCTGCATCTCCTGGTATGCCGGCAGCTCCACTCCGTCAACGCCATTGTTTTGCAAAAGAGCGATGTTCTTAAGCTACAATAAGGAAGTTGCCAACCACAGATTCTCAGTTAAGCCTATGTGCATGTCACAGTGGAAGTTTCCGCGAAAGATTCCACTCAAGCTTGCATGGCCACTGGTATGGATTGTTTTATGGAAGATTCAGCTTACTACTGGCCGTTTTTATATACGTTTTGAGAATTGGTTGTGTGCAATTTTTCGTGGAATGTTTCCTAAAATGGAGATAGTTTAGCCAATCAGAGAGAAGGGTAATGGCAAGGCGCATATAGTAACAACATTTAAATTTTNCCTAAAATGGAGATAGTTTAGCCAATCAGAGAGAAGGGTAATGGCAAGGCGCATATAGTAACAACATTTAAATTTTTTTATGTTTTGAGAATCAGCGAATAGGTTATAAAGCAAAAGTAAAATCAATTGCAAATAAAAAATAAAAAGTGGCAAAAATTTGGTTTACTGATGTAATAACACAGTTACGTGAAAATTACGGTAAATATAGGTAATTATGTACCATTTAACTTGACACAAAAAGTTGTGACTTACACTGCGCTTTCTGTCACATCCTCCCGCCGTTTTCTGTGTACTACTCTGGTTTGTAAGAAAACTACGGGAATATTAGCAATATCTGTTTATAATTTTTTTAACAGTAAGCATAAATGTATTAAATAATAATTTTTGTTTCCCTTGCGTGTAGGTTATAAGAAAAGCGAAAGGTATAAGCGTGTTCGAATTCATGACTGCACACTTCGACGCGAGGAAGAAAAAGGGTGTTTGGTAGTTGTGGGTAATGTGAAGAGATCAAGGGCATGACAACTTGTGGCTACTGAATGTGACAGCGAACATGGACCTGCCAACAACCTAACTTCACAGTAGACTTGTTGCATTCTAAGGAAAACCACCATACTCTCACTCCCTTCTCAGAAAGGATTGAAGCAACATTCTCTAACAAACGTTTTGAATGCAAGTACCAGTAGAAACGTATGATCAATTAAGAATTAAATCTTTTTCAAAATAAGAACACAACAATTGAACTTTTTAAGCGTCTGTTGCAGGTGGTTCAGAGGCCATTATAATCAAGAATATTACACCGCATTTGCCCTTACTGTAGATAACTACGTAAAGAAAACACAAAATTGACATTTTATCCAAGCGAAGAGCAGTCTAACGTCAACATTGCCTTCTTAAACAGACAATAATTAGCCAGAAGTAAATTTGGTTAATTTTCTTAAAACACAAAACTTTAGTCCAGAGTACTAAAGATAATTATGTCTATAGGTTACTCGTTTAATTTTGTCATATGGAATACAAAATTACATTATCAGTAATATTTGAAAGTATTTGTTCGCTACAGTATGATTAGCACGGTTGAGAGGTATTAGTAAAACATATCAGTTATAAAAAATCAAGATAACAGTATCAAAAAACTGTTAAGATTTAGCCATTGTGAGTAGAAACGTAGGTGATGAACTCTTATTACCGATGACAAGTTAATTATTATCTTATCATAGAATTAAGAAATTATAGTTTTGATGTTTAGTAATGTAAAGTAAATATTATGCAATTATAGCAAATAATAGTTCTATAATTATTTAAATCCTAAGAAAACCATAATGTTTAGAAGAACAGACAATTAAGATTTCCAATCACTTTTAAACACTTCAGTTGTATTAATGTATTTATACTCTTTAATTTATATAAATTAATATATATGATTATATACTGTGTTTATGTCAGTTTCAATGGTGCTAATTGAAATAAACTTTGTACATAACTTGTTTTGCAAAAAACATTTTATTCGAATAATGTACATACAATTACTTGTAAAAAGTGTGTTTTGTAAATAAAATTGTTGATCATTTTGACGTAGCTTAATTTACAGTGGCTGATTAAATAACATATTGAGGAAAAATATATTTAACGCAACTTATTAAGTCTATGAATAATTCCTCCCTTTTATGAGTTGTTTCAACAAAATATTGAGATTACAGTATATACGAAATGTAAATTGCTGACCCAGCAAAAGAGAAGGGTGGTTAATTCTTACACCTGTAGCCCACAGAAAGACTTAAAAAATAGAAGCTGGCTGCCACACGTACTTCCATCTGTGGAATGTATTAACGCAAACAACACAGATAAGTAAAAGTCAATTAAATTGTAAAACGTTCTTGCATAGGTTATTTTTCCAAATTTATTTATTTAAGAACTAACAAGTTACGCAACTGCATACTGGGTTCACTAAGGCTAGTTTTTCACACAGTAAGTAAATTGACTTATTAAAATACCCTTATCATTTCTGAAAATAATAAAATTGGCACGTGGAAAACCACTTGTATATTTTCTTTCTCCTTGAATATTAAGTTTATATACAGTTTTTTTTCAATCTTCCGCTGTAGATTCAGGTTGGTGTGAAATTTGACCAACAAACTTCGTGAGATGATTATTAATGTAGAATCAAGTGGTAAATGTACAGGACCCTTTCTAAATAAACTAAATATTAAATGAGACGCAAGCCCTTCAAAATTGAGATTTTAAAAGGAATTTTTGCAAACCATCGGGACCTTAGTGAAATTAATTTACAGTTATCCGTACATTGTTTTATATTATCGGGAATTTCAACCTCAGAGAAAACTCTCAGTAATAACTCTCCCGTAATGAAAATATCAGGAGTGGCCACTTTTCTATTGCAGGCAACTTTTTTCCCGTCAGGAACTATGAACGTTTGATACTGGTTTATTGAGCAGTATGGCCTAATCAACAGAAATGGCACCTTGTTGCTACTACCTGGTACCCACCGTTTTCATGTAAAACGCACACAAATCTTCGACTGTAGATATACAGTGCCTAGCACGTAGGCAACACTGCCTACATACGTGTATGGTGTGCTGCTGTGCCTACGGCACAGACGATGGTGTTACAGTAATGAAGCTGCAGGTTTTTTTCTGGCGACAGTCAGTATGTGATTCCCTGCAGGAAGTGTTGATGTTGCCCATGCACCTGGAACTGTATCGCTGCCACCAAAAGTTGTGTGTGCGTTTTACTCGAAAACTGCGTGTCCCGGGCAGTTGCAACAAGATGACCATTTTTGTTATTTAGTTCATACTTCTCAATAGACCAGCATAAAACGTTCGTAATTCCTAACAGTANCCTAAAATGGAGATAGTTTAGCCAATCAGAGAGAAGGGTAATGGCAAGGCGCATATAGTAACAACATTTAAATTTTATTATGTTTTGAGAATCAGCGAATAGGTTATAAAGCAAAAGTAAAATCAATTGCAAATAAAAAATAAAAAGTGGCAAAAATTTGGTTTACTGATGTAATAACACAGTTACGTGAAAATTACGGTAAACATAGGTAATTATGTACCATTTAACTTGACACAAAAAGTTTGAATAATCACAACAAAATTTTAGGGTTATATGCATCAACAAATGATTTATATATTTATATAATTTATAATGTATTTTGATATTAACCTCTGAGCAAAATCCATCCTTAAACCACAGTTGCAGACATAAATTAATAACAAATGTGTGGCAATTATCGCGTGACACGTTATTCTATAGATACCTTCATACCTGCTCGCATGCACGCTCGGATAGCAGGTATCGTAGGAGGTTCCACCTGAGCTAGTACATACCGTTGTATCGAGTCAAATACACAACCACCATTCCTTCAGATATTAACCCGTATACAGAGTCACCTGTCAAGTGTCATTAGCTTTCTTAGCTCCTTCAAAAGTGCGTCTAAGTCGTGACGTCACTGTGACGCTGTTCGAATCCAAGTCGAGGGACGAATGCACCCTAGGTTAGTCCCTTCAGTCAATGGTATTAGCGATGTCCCGTTTATGTGACTTACACTGCGCTTTCTGTCACATCCTCCCGCCGTTTTCTGTGTACTACTCTGGTTTGTAAGAAAACTACGGGAATATTAGCAATATCTGTTTATAATTTTTTTAACAGTAAGCATAAATGTATTAAATAATAATTTTTGTTTCCCTTGAGTGTAGGTTATAAGAAAAGCGAAAGGTATAAGCGTGTTCGAATTCATGACTGCACACTTCGACGCGAGGAAGAAAATGGGTGTTTGGTAGTTGTGGGTAATGTGCAGAGATCAAGGGCATGACAACTTGTGGCTACTGAATGTGACAGCGAACATGGACCTGCCAACAACCTAACTTCACAGTAGGCTTGTTGCATTCTCAAGAAAACCACCATACTCTCACTCCCTTCTCAGAAAGGATTGAAGCAACATTCTCTAACAAACGTTTTGAATGCAAGTACCAATAGAAACGTATGATAAATTAATAATTAAATCTTTTTCAAAATAAGAACACAACAATTGAACTTTTTAAGCGTCTGTTGCAGGTGGTTCAGAGGCCATTATAATCAAGAATATTACACCGCATTTGCCCTTACTGTAGATAACTACGTAAAGAAAACACAAAATTGACATTTTATCCAAGCGAAGAGCAGTCTAACGTCAACATTGCCTTCTTAAACAGACAATAATTAGCCAGAAGTAAATTTGGTTAATTTTCTTAAAACACAAAACTTTAGTCCAGAGTACTAAAGATAATTATGTCTATAGGTTACTCGTTTAATTTTGTAATATGGAATACAAAATAACATTATCAGTAATATTTGAAAGTATTTGTTCGCTACAGTATGATTAGCACGGTTGAGAGGTATTAGTAAAACATATCAGTTATAAAAAATCAAGATAACAGTATCAAAAAACTGTTAAGATTTAGCCATTGTGAGTAGAAACGTAGGTGATGAACTCTTATTATCGATGACAAGTTAATTATTATCTTATCATAGAATTAATAAATTATAGTTTTGATGTTTAGTAATGTAAAGTAAATATTATGCAATTATAGCAAATAATAGTTCTATAATTATTTAAATCCTAAGAAAACCATAATGTTTAGAAGAACAGACAATTAAGATTTCCAATCACTTTTAAACACTTCAGTTGTATTAATGTATTTATACTCTTTAATTTATATAAATTAATATATATGATTATATACTGTGTTTATGTCAGTTTCAATGGTGCTAATTGAAATAAACTTTGTACATAACTTGTTTTGCAAAAAACATTTTATTCGAATAATGTACATACAATTACTTGTAAAAAGTGTGTTTTGTAAATAAAATTGTTGATCATTTTGACGTAGCTTAATTTACAGTGGCTGATTAAATAACATATTGAGGAAAAATATATTTAACGCAACTTATTAAGTCTATGAATAATCCCTCCCTTTTATGAGTTGTTTCAACAAAATATTGAGATTACAGTATATACGAAATGTAAATTGCTGACCCAGCAANCCCTCCCTTTTATGAGTTGTTTCAACAAAATATTGAGATTACAGTATATACGAAATGTAAATTGCTGACCCAGCAAAAGAGAAGGGTGGTTAATTCTTACACCTGTAGCCCACAGAAAGACTTAAAAAATAGAAGCTGGCTGCCACACGTACTTCCATCTGTGGAATGTATTAACGCAAACAACACAGATAAGTAAAAGTCAATTAAATTGTAAAACGTTCTTGCATAGGTTATTTTTCCAAATTTATTTATTTAAGAACTAACAAGTTACGCAACTGCATACTGGGTTCACTAAGNCTTTCATAGGTTATTTTTCAAAATTTATTTATTTAAGAACTAACAAGTTACGCAACTGCATACTGGGTTCACTAAGCCTAGTTTTTCACACAGTAAGTAAATTGACTTATTAAAATACCCTTATCATTTCTGAAAATAATAAAATTGGCACGNCCTAGTTTTTCACACAGTAAGTAAATTGACTTATTAAAATACCCTTATCATTTCTGAAAATAATAAAATTGGCACGTGGAAAACCACTTGTATATTTTCTTTCTCCTTGAATATTAAGTTTATATACAGTTTTTTTCAATCTTCCGCTGTAGATTCAGGTTGGTGTGAAATTTGACCAACAAACTTCGTGAGATGATTATTAATGTATAATCAAGTGGTAAATGTACAGGACCCTTTCTAAATAAACTAAATATTAAATGAGACGTAAGCCCTTCAAAATTGAGATTTTAAAAGGAATTTTTGCAAACCATCGGGAGCTTAGTGAAATTAATTTACAGTTATCCGTACATTGTTTTATATTATCGGGAATTTCAACCTCAGAGAAAACTCTCAGTAATAACTCTCCCGTAATGAAAATATCAGGAGTGGCCACTTTTCTATTGCAGGCAACTTTTTTCCCGTCAGGAACTATGCACGTTTGATACTGGTTTATTGAGCAGTATGGCCTAATCAACAGAAATGGCACCTTGTTGCTACTACCTAGTACCCACCGTTTTCGTGTAAAACGCACACAAATCTTCGGCTGTAGAACAGTGCCTAGCACGTAGGCAACACTGCCTACATGCGTGTATGGTGTGCTGCTGTGCCTACGGCACAGACGATGGTGTTACAGTAATGAAGCTGCAGGTTTTTTTTCTGGCGACAGTCAGTATGTGATTCCCTGCAGGAAGTGTTGATGTTGCCCATGCACCTGGAACTGTATCGCTGCCACGAAAAGTTTAGTGTGCGTTTTACTCGAAAACTGCGTGTCCCGGGCAGTTGCACCAAGATGACCATTTTTGTTATTTAGTTCATACTTCTCAATAGACCAGCATAAAACGTTCGTAATTCCTAACAGTAAAAATGTTGTCTTGAAAAATAGGGTGGCCAGCCCCGCTATTTTCATTACGAGGAAGCGGGGAATGTGAGTGAAGGAGTGAGTCAGTGAAGATATTTGGGCGACTTTTGACAGTGGTGTCTTGAGAGCCGATGAGGGTGAAGTGAAGTGAGTATGGAGCATCTTCGGAATGCAGGGGCAAGAGATCCCCGAGAGAACTCGCTGACCAGCGGCATCTTCCGGCACGATTCCCACATGCGAAAATTCAGGGAGCGACCCCGCCGGGAATCGAGCCCGTTTCGCCTTGGTGAGAGGCGAGCAGTCTAACCACTACAACACCGCGGTCCCCACGGGGATGTATTAATGAGAGTTTTCTCTTATGCTGATTTCGATAACTCAAAACAATGTTCGGAGAATTGTTATTTAATTTCTCTTCCTTCCCGATATAATAAACGTTTTAAAATCTCAATTCACTAGGTAGAAAGTGTTTTATATATTTTCCATTTGATTTCGCACAAGGAATTACCTCATAAAGCTGCAGGTTGAATTCCGCCCAACCTGTTGTCTTCCTTATTTCCACATATATATATATACGATATATATACACCACAACATTAGGGTGAATAGGAAGATGTTTTGAATAAATATGCTGTTGGAAAGCCGTTTGTCGGATGCTGTGTTGAGAGCAAACAGCTAGTCTGTAATCGCTATGGGCCCGCATGCCTTTGGTATGGAAGGAAGCTGAGTTGTGTTATACACGCGCACTACTGGAATCTACATTAAGTGTCTCATGGCAGTAGAGGATGAGGAGACTACAACACACAACCTACCAGATGTACTGCGCAAATCACCCCTGCATGTGTAAAACATTAAAGATATAGTTTTCATAAGCATGGATGAATACCCAGGTCTGTCTGGTGTTGTTTTCACAATTAAAAAAATATGGATATTTTAGTCAAGTCTGTCTGTCTTCTCATTACGCATTAGTTTTCTCCTCCAACTCTGCCACATACACACCTCAAATAAAGTTTTGCTAAACCGGGATGTCTGAGTTTCTAGGTTGCTCACGACTAAAAAAAAANAGGAAGCTGAGTTGTGTTATACACGCGCACTACTGGAATCTACATTAAGTGTCTCATGGCAGTAGAGGATGAGGAGGCTACAACACACAACCTACCAGATGTACTGCGCAAATCACCGCTGCATGTGGAAAACATTAAAGATATAGTTTTCATAAGCATGGATGAATACCCAGGTCTGTCTGGTGTTGTTTTCACAATTAAAAAAATATGGATATTTTAGTCAAGTCTGTCGGTCTTCTCATTACGCATTGGTTTTCTCCTCCAACTCTGTNATTACGCATTGGTTTTCTCCTCCAACTCTGTCACATACACACCTCAAATAAAGTTTTGCTAAACCGGGATGTCTGAGTTTCTAGGTTGCTCACGACTCAAAAAAAAAAGTATGGGATGCAATACACACTGTCTTTACCGAATATCATGCCAGACGTGACGAATGTCTTTGTAATGCGGCGACTGTCCCAACGAACATCCTTCATGTGCAACCAATTATAGGCGGCACAAAACCTTTTTTTGAGGTGTGTATATACAAAAACTAGCTTCCTGTCTGTGGCTTCGGCCGCATGTACTACACGAAGCAGCTACTAACTTACTTTACCGAGGGACCTCATTAGTGTTTCTGCCCCTACGTACTAGGATTACCAGTTCCTGGGTGAACTCACACTGGAGCAGGCCACATAGTGTTTACCATGTGAAAAGCAGTCCTCTCTCAACTCCATCCCTGCCTCCTTTAGCGACTGTCCCTGGACCTAATTCATAGCCATAGTGAAAAATATCTTGAAGGGAAATTTCAGTATCTTAATTCTAAAGGGTTCTCGGATGGAACGGATGGTGTGTGCATTATAAAACTCATTCCTTCCGTGCACATCCACTGAAGACTGATGTTTTGATTACATCTTAGTAGTGTGCTTTGGTAAGTTTTAGGGCACGGTATCTGGGATCGGAGTCTGAGGCGACCAAAGGTTGCAGGAATTGAAACTTGAAGCCGTCCGAAATGTTAAAAACCCCCGAAATTTCCCAAAAATTAGTGTGAAAAAACGCTATCTGAGCCTGCATGCAAGCATGTATGGCGGATAGTGTTATTTTGTAAAAATTGAATCAAAAGGTACATTTAAAAACTATTCATAAATGATTAGTTTCATGACTTCGAATCCTTTTTACTAAAGATGAATTCGCAAATGTGGAATTCTGATGCACTAAAAATGGTTTAGATATTTTGGAACACGTGAGCCAACTTTGACTGGAATGAAACCGTTATTTCATTATTATGAAAAAGTACGTTTGCTAAGCCCAGGAAAGAATAACACATGCTATTGACTTGCGCCGTAACGGTCTTCTCCGCAGAGCTCAGGCCAGGCTATTGTTATAAAATGTGCAGATTCACATTTATAAATAAGTATAAATTCACACAGTGTTATAAATTTCACTTTATTTCATATTCAAGATTAACACGTTAAACAGAGCATTATTTACATATGTACAATATTATTATACCTGAAATCTGAGCATCAAAATTCTTAACGTCCTGTTACTAGCCTTACAAACGAATCAGTGATTTGTACAATTTCACGGGAAACACAGGTAAAGTACGTTTGCTCTCAAGCAAACTCCAGGCAGAAATTGGGCTGAGACATCAAAATAAGTGCATTTATATCTTTGCATTATGTAACATTAGAATACATAAAATAGTACTAATTAAACTGCTGATGTGCGTAGCTNGTGCATTTATATCTTTGCATTATGTAACATTAGAATACATAAAATAGTACTAATTAAACTGCTGATGTGCGTAGCTCTCTCTCAAAAAAAAAAATGAAAATTCACGTTACATTTGTTATTGTGGGTTATATAATATCATTCATAAAAATGTACATAAATTGGACATTATTTTAAACGAAAACTTTTGGTGAACAAGAATAATTTTTATAGACCCAAATCGTTCATCATGCCAGAATGATTCCATCACAAGGCCTAGCATATGCACTGGATATAAACTAGACGGATGTTGGCAAAAAACAATTGATGTATGGGAAATAGTCCTAAAGATCAACGAATATAAAAGAGTCAGTTTCAATAGCTACGCTAAAATACGCAGTAGTCGCCTAACATGTAAATGCTCCCTTAAGTGCACTCTCGAGTTGAAAAGGTATGACGTAACACCGAGCTTTCATATTGGCTAGGATTTCCGTTGAGTTGAAATAAATATAGTTTTAAAATCAATAAAACAATCAGAAAATAAAGATATTTCTTAAACTAACCATTATGTCTGACATTTATATACATTACAAAAACCAAAGTTAAAATAGTTAAACATTGTAATGTCGTTGGTATGGGAACTGTAAGTTATGTTCGAAATGTGTGAACAATTGTGACTGAGAATTCACTTTTCCTGTGGTACGATTAAGGTAATTTTTCGTCTTGAAAGTTTTTTAATAGATTAGTAGAATTAATCCACTCTGAACGNTCCTGTGGTACGATTAAGGTAATTTTTCGTCTTGAAAGTTTTTTAATAGATTAGTAGAATTAATCCACTCTGAACGGGAAACAGTAATGCTTTTGAGCCTTCTTAACTCTCGTTGGCTATCAAAATTATTAGAGCTACAAAGTCCCACGACTCAATATCCACGGAACAGAGAGATGCACTACGTACAGAGGACATTAGTCAGCATAAAGCACACTTCACACTGTCAAAATTTTCCACCAACTTACGTAGAAAAAAGTTAATCAAAGAAAAGCTGAAAGTTGTGACGTCATCGATAAATCACTAGTGCTGCCATATTTTTATGAAAAAGTACGATGACTTAAATGAACAGGGGTTTTCACAATGAAAAACTTGAGCATAAACAGCCGAACGTAGAAAGTTTTCCATCGCCCCGTGTCAAATTTAGGTGTACGTAAGGATGCTGGAACTTTTTACTGTTTATGTTTCACAATGAAAAAAATCGGAAATTAGAAAAATCAATTTTCAAGTCTTAAGTTTAAGCCAATCACAAAGGCTTAAAAACATTTTTATAACCACATGACTCAGATTAATTTTAAATAAAAAACTTTTGACATTTAAGTCGTTTCTGTTGGNGACTCAGTTTAATTTTAAATAAAAAACTTTTGACATTTAAGTCGTTTCTGTTGATCTGCTGCTAAAACTGATTGTCGACTGCAAAAGTACTATTAAATGAAAACCTATTTACATTTTCATTTCAAATGATACACTTTAATATGATGTTCTATTGGTCGTAATTAGGCAGTGGAATAGTTATTGTGTCAATTGAATTTATGAAGCCCATTGCTTGCTGCGTACTCTTACTGCCTACTACGTAATTTGTTCACTGGATAAAGGTAAAGTTGTTTCCAACAATGAAAAATTAAGCAGTAAAAGTAAGCTGTAAGCAGGAGACTCCAAAAATTGAATTGACACAACAACAACAATTCGTTATTTAAAATCAAAATATTAATGTGCATTCTTAAAATTTATGCTTTTGGCTTCTCTGCGATTGGCTGAACTTAAGACTTTGAAATTAATTTTTTTAGTTTCAGATGTTTTCTACAGTAAACATTAAGCAGTCAGTTGTAGCAACTTCATTGCGTATACTTACTCTTATCCAAGACTCTGTAAAAGTTTCAAATTCTACTGCCCAATGATTTAAGTTTTTCATTGTTCAAACACGTCAAAATACCTTGTATCAGACACGTTGTATATGGGATAATGTCTACGATTTCTTAAGCATATTAAGTGAAATACATTTTAAGTATTTCTAGCGGGATATCGGTAAGACATGTTAGCATAGTTAATTTGGAGCCCTTGTGAAAAACAAAGTAACGTTTTTGGAATGGTTAAAAACTTTTTTAATTAGCACCTTTCATGTGAAATTAAAATCACATTTCTTAATTTTTTTGGCGAGAATGCATGGAAATACAAGTAGGTTGTGCAGACAACTTTTGGCTGGAAACCGAGATATAATTTTAATGAAACCGTTGACAGTAGAATGATATAGCTGACTTTGGGCCAAGGGGACAGGAGACACGATCTCGGAGCTGTTAATGCTCTGTAATTCCGCCATGTTGGATGTAGGTGACCTTGATCTATACCTATGACACTAACACCGGTGACCTTTGACCTTGAATCCCCCAAAAGTCCCAAAACCCCAAAAAATCCCATAAAAATTATAAAAAATTTATTATTAAAATTTATTATAAAAAAATAACATTTCCAGAGGTCCCCTGGTACCCCACCCAGCAGACGACTAACCCCCACCACCAATTGCTATTGGCTCTTTAGTAGGCAGGTATCCACTCCCACCACCCCTCAGCCATACACACTCTATAGTATAGAGCCATCTTGGCTTTTTCGTTTCTAATTTGTTTATACATTACTGGAGGACGACATCTTGGATTTCATATGTTTACTTTTACATCACCTAGGTGGCGCTAGTGTATTAATAATAGATATCACCACCAGGCAAGTTGTCGATTTAGCCAACAGGCGGCAGCCATATTTCTGTACGTTTTTGTAGTATAGGTTGCGTTGTTGGCACCCCCTATGTTGGATTCTATTTCCAACACATATATGGCGTTAATTTCTCGAGTTAGCCGCCAGGTGAGCTGTCGACACTTATATTTTTATGAGCATAAATAAATCTGTAATTTTTCGTCCTATTAAAAAAAATATTTTTTCAACTAAAAGAATACCTATATGCATGATGCGGGACTTGACTACCTACATAATTGATTAAATATGTATTTTTATTAAACATTTTATGTTGGTCAATTCTAAAAAGTATGTTTTTATTTAATTATATTTCTACATATAGTACAATGGGACTTTATACAAAACTTTTTAATTAAATTAATTTTATTTCTGTTCCTTTTAAATTTTAATTTTATTCTGACAATTAGGTATACATGAAATATAAAACAATTTTATTCACAGGCATTTTTTATTTAATTAATTTATTAGAGTCGCTCATGGCCTCTAAAAAATATTACAATATTATACGATAAATATTTATGTATATTTTTGTCAAAAACTTTTGACAAAGTCATCCAAAACTTTATCGAGGTCTATATACATTGGGCATTTGTGCTCCGGGTTGGCTTTCTCGTCGCCGGGTCGTTCTTGCAAGTCTTCGACTGGGACAGTTTCCACCGGGTCTGACGGACTGCTCTGTCTGTGTGTTCCGTATACATAATAATAAGAAGCACTTAAAGCGTGCCTACCCGCCTGCATGTGATGTTTCAATGCCTGAATGCGATTGGCCAGCTACAATCACGTGGCAACTCGGTGATTGGCTGGTCGATGTCCGAACAATGTATTAATAGTGTAATACGATTGGTTCAAAGCCAATATGACGTCATAGGGATTTCATAACCCGTATATTATAAGCAATGGGTGTCAGCTGAGAGGCTTAGTTTGACAACGGCTAATAAGAAAGACGGATAGTCTCGACTAACTTCTACGCTAGGTAATCCATGACCAGTTACGTTAAAGTGGAGTGGATATTGCCCGCCAATGGTTTCTCGCCATCGATTTCTTCTTCGAGTGAGATGTCTCCTGTTTCATCAGCGCCATCAACTTCTTCAGCTGTGATGTCTACATCACTACCAGCATCTACTGCCACCAGTGCAGTTCGATAATCTACAGATGTTACAGTACCATCGACTTCTTCAGCTATGATGCCTACGAAATCTTCAATGGAGCCATCGAAATTTTCGGCTGAGGTACCTAGAACACCATTGCTGGCGTTACCTGCTTCTTTAGCTCCAGCACCTACATCTCCAACAGGTCCGTCCGAGTCTTTGCCTGAACCACTAAGTCGTCATCAGTGTCACTTTTGTGATATGGTATTTACTTTCAGCCACAATGTACGGCAACATAGGCGCTTTAATTGTGCCAAAAATCCATGTCGTATTATTTATTTGTATGACATGTGCGGTAAGCTGTTCAACCATAGAGACAATTTACTCAGATATGCAAAGACCTGTAAAGGCGAAGTGCATTTCTCATCAGCACCTCGGTACCAGGTTTGCTGCAAGCAGGTCTCTTGTGACTTCGGCAAATGTCCTCAAAAGTGTAGTTACCTACATAACAAGCTCTGTACAGTATGTCGATGTAATAATTGTCACGATATTTTAGCACAAAGACAACACGAGTGTGAATAGCGAGATGCATAAAAACTATGTCTACCTAATTGTCAGAATAAAATTAAAATTTAAAAGGAACAGAAATAAAATTAATTTAATTAAAAGGTTTTGTATAAAGTCCCATTGTACTATATGTAGAAATATAATTAAATAAAAACATACTTTTTAGAATTTACCAACATAAAATGTTTAATAAAAATACATATTTAATCAATTATGTAGGTAGTCAAGTCCCGCATCATGCATATAGGTATTCTTTTAGTTGAAAAAATATTTTTTTTAATAGGACGAAAAATTACNTTTTAGAGGCCATGAGCGACTCTAATAAATTAATTAAATAAAAAATGCCTGTGAATAAAATTGTTTTATATTTCATCTATACCTAATTGTCAGAATAAAATTAAAATTTAAAAGGAACAGAAATAAAATTAATTTAATTAAAAAGTTTTGTATAAAGTCCCATTGTACTATATGTAGAAATATAATTAAATAAAAACATACTTTTTAGAATTGACCAACATAAAATGTTTAATAAAAATACATATTTAATCAATTATGTAGGTAGTCAAGTCCCGCATCATGCATATAGGTATTCTTTTAGTTGAAAAAATATTTTTTTTAATAGGACGAAAAATTACAGATTTATTTATGCTCATAAAAATATAAGTGTCGACAGCTCACCTGGCGGCTAACTCGAGAAATTAACGCCATATATGTGTTGGAAATAGAATCCAACATAGGGGGCGCCAACAACGCAACCTATACTACAAAAACGTACAGAAATATGGCTGCCGCCTGTTGGCTAAATCGACAACTTGCCTGGTGGTGATATCTATTATTAATACACTAGCGCCACCTAGGTGATGTAAAAGTAAACATATGAAATCCAAGATGTCGTCCTCCAGCAATGTATAAACAAATTTGAAACGAAAAAGCCAAGATGGTTGCATACTATAGAGTGTGTATGGCTGAGGGGTGGTGGGAGTGGATACCTGCCTACTAATGAGCCAATAGCCATTGGTGTTGGGGGTTAGTTGTCTACTTGGCATTGTACTGGGTGAGACCTGTTGAAATGTAAATTTTCTAGAATAAATTTTTAATAAGTAATGTTTTAATAGTGTATTTTTAATAATATATTTGTAATAATTTTTATTACTACATTGTAAAACAATTTTTATAGCTTTTTTTTATAAATGTTTGGGATTTTTTGATTTTTCAAGGACAAAGATCACCTGGGTTAAGGTCAAAAACACCGATATCCAACATGACGGACAAAATGGTTGCTTATAAACCGGAATAGCATAGCATAATTAGCTCCGAGCTCCGGTCCCCCGCCCCCTTGGCCCAAAGTCGGCTATATCATTCTACTGTTGACTGCTGATATTATCAGAAATACTGTTGTATTAAATCATGGCCGGAACCTATCTCACCTCAACGTATGGTCAATGTTGCCAACTAACTTTCTGTTGAATGTTACAGTGTTGCGTAGTTTTCCTTTTATACTGTCAGTAAAATCACCATGAATCGAAGTCCCTAAACTTTTTTTCTAGAAAAATAAATCTTACCCTCATCGTTGTTGAAGCAGTAGCTATTTGGTTTATTGTGAATTTTCTTTATATTCCGTAGGGAACTCCCTAAATTTTGCAAACCACAAAGCGGAAGTTCTGACTACTTCTTTTTAAAAAATTTCAGATTTAGTAATTACTGTTACTTTACTAGGGAGGTAAGGTCGGTTAACGGAAAATAAATTTCTGAACTACTAAGTCTTGGAATTCGTAGGACTGTCACATTTGGTCAACGTAAGACTTCGCACTTCTTCTGTTTTATTGGCTCATTACATTTCAACTCTCTATTCATTGCAAAACCGTTATTCACTCTCATTCCCAATTTTCTTCATCCTCTTCACAACCTTGTGAAAATATACAATTTTATAACAATACTTTTTTTATTGCTTCTAATCCCAATGGTTCTGTTTTATTTTGTGCGAAAAGTTTGTAGGATACAACCACTATGCCTTTTCTCCTGAGCAGCTGGCGAAGAAGCATAGTCCATTTATTGTGAATCCGGTAGGATAAGACTTAGCAGGAGCTAGATTTTATGCTAGACTGATGCAATGCTTTTACCCTNATTTATTGTGAATCCGGTAGGATAAGACTTAGCAGGAGCTAGATTTTATGCTAGACTGATGCAATGCTTTTACCCTACAAAATAAATGACTGTGAATAACATCGGGGATTTGCATAATAAATGTCGGTACCAGCTTTGGTGCTCTATACAGTATAAATTGATCACTAGGAACACAATTTTGCCACTGCAGATAGCCAAATGACAAGATGGCTATTCGGGAAGACTAACGTTAACAAAAAAGGAACCCTTTTACACAGGATTAAGGCTGTATTAACTCTGCATTCAGTGAGACAGTTAATTAATGCAATTGTTCACCAGTAAGACTGTTGCAGAATGAGAGATAACGCTGTGCTAGGAATTTTCTTCCCACTTAACTTTTGACAAGTGCACCATATGTGAAAGTTCGTTCAAGTGTTATCCAGCCAGCCTCTCGCTGCAGCACGCTGGGACGGGCTTGGCGCAGCACGACGTTATGGACGTGCTGCAGTCAGATGGGCGTCTGGTCAGCTGGATGGGCAGCACATGCAGTAAGAGCACAGTCCCCGCTGGCTGGACGCACGCAGCTCCAACCACTGCTCCTGGTTGGGCACGTACATCTCTGCTGGCATGGTGTCCCCTTGCAGGGACCCTGCTCCGTCACTCTCAGCATCTACCATCACACACAACACCCATCACCTCACTTACATCCACAAAGATACTCAACATCGAAACTATACTATGTTTTCACTCCTCTCTGTCATTACCATGTGAATTTGTGACCTCTTTGAAAGATACATAGATCCCAGTAAATCATGTAGCAATATAGTCTTGATTCCTCACTAAACAGCTTAAATGATTAGCTGTGTATGGACCGCAGGAACACTATAGAAAACATGGTTCTGTTCTTGTCAAATGGGCTCTCAACCATAGAAAGATTTAGCAGTGTGTAGCAGGGTCACCACTAATCTTAGTATCAGATTGCCTAGCCTTGGTTTCGTTCACTCCACTATAAAATCAAACATGCAAACATTTTTTTAAACTTTCAGTACTACATTCGAATGTAGTTCGTACAATATTTGTATGACAATTTTTGTGCTTCTATAAGACAAAACNAAACTTTCAGTACTACATTCGAATGTAGTTCGTACAATATTTGTATGACAATTTTTGTGCTTCTATAAGACAAAACTTGAATAGAAACATTACTTCGATTGTCTCGCTTGTGATTATTAGAACCGTATAAGAACACTGCATTACAACAATAAATTTCCTGGATAAAAAATTGTTCCTGTAATATCACTAATCTGAACACGATGGACTGTATAACTTATCCTCTAATTTATGGCATTATACTTGATTGGGACAAAATCAATTTGGCATTCCACTGGCAGAAATCTAGCGAATAATGAACGTTATCCAGCATGTAAGTGTGTGAGGTGTATTGAGTACCAATTGTAAAATGGTAAGTGGAAACACAGAGACCAACAGACTGGTGTTCAAGCTGCAGTGGTGAATATAGGCGAATCATGTGTGGTTTGTCGTCAATGCTAGTATATATGTGCTAACCTAAAGGTGTTTACACATACTAAATGGAGTCCCTATCTCAAGTTGTGCAGCCAAGCACTGTGAAGTGTAGTGGTAATTACCGCAATGCTTCCTGGAGGATGGAGCCACCATGGCGATAGGCTCACCAGGCCTGCGCAGCAGAAGTCTGCCGACGCCCTCACACCGCCTCAGCACCTCGTGCCTCAGGAGGCAGCTGAGTACTTCGGAGGGCAGGGTGACTTGCTCCGCCAACCACGTCGACACAGCAGCGAAGTCTGTCAGCAGCTGTAAGGCTCCCCAGTGTCTGCACCAACANCTTGCTCCGCCAACCACGTCGACACAGCAGCGAAGTCTGTCAGCAGCTGTAAGGCTCCCCAGTGTCTGCACCAACACACATTGTCATGCAATGAAACTTGCGCTTGGTCTGCGTGTCTGCTCCACAATGACGTCTCATTTCACGAATTGCTGTGTCAGCTGAATTATAACTTTTCGTAAGTGGAAAACGTTTCACACCAGATTGTCTGTTGTTTTCCAACAACTCGATTCCAGATATTTTTCAATAATTTATAGGGACTCGCAGTTAGTTACACTGATCTAATGAATTCATTCCCAAGTGACTCTATACAGTAGCTGTCAAAAAAACTGTACGTTCAGTCAGTAATATTTCAGTACTTAAGAATACATCAATATAAATTATATCATACCACAATTATAAGTCGTTTAAGTGACAACGAAATGTGAATTATTTTAGTTTCTCAGTCAATAGCAAACATTCTGCACACCATGAAAGACACAAAACGATCACAAAAGACACGATGTCTGAAAGGTCACTCGATGGCTTTCATCTGGGTGCTCGTCAATGATTATAGTCGCACTATTCTGTATGAAGCAAAACTCTCAGCTGTAAGTCCAGACGTCATTGCAGTTAAGCCAAGNATGATTATAGTCGCACTATTCTGTATGAAGCAAAACTCTCAGCTGTAAGTCCAGACGTCATTGCAGTTAAGCCAAGCCATCAACCTCCAACAGCCCAAGCGAGCCTGAAGTCATACTGTAGACTACGGGGGTTTACTCGCTTTCTTCCGCCACTACGGCTAGATGCAGGGGCGGGTACAGAAGCGAGCCAAAGGTGTATACCAGCTCCCCCCCCCCCAAAACCGGTGACTAAAAATATTAGTAAGCTTTGCTAAAACAANCTTGCTCCGCCAACCACGTCGACACAGCAGCGAAGTCTGTCAGCAGCTGTAAGGCTCCCCAGTGTCTGCACCAACATACATTGTCATGCAATGAAACTTGCGCTTGGTCTGCGTGTCTGCTCCACAACGACGTCTCACTTCACGCACTGCTGTGTCAGCTGAATTATAACTTTTCGTAAGTGGAAAGCGTTTAACACCAGATTGTCTGTTGTTTTCCAACAACTCGATTCCAGATATTTTTCAATAATTTATAGGGACTCGCAGTGNGTTGTTTTCCAACAACTCGATTCCAGATATTTTTCAATAATTTATAGGGACTCGCAGTGAGTTACACTGATCTAATGAATTCATTCCCAAGTGACTCTATACAGTAGCTGTCAAAAAAACTGTACGTTCAGTCAGAAATATTTCAGTACTTAAGAATACATCAATATAAATTATATCATACCACAATTATAAGTCGCTTAAGTGACAACGAAATGTGAATTATTTTAGTTTCTCAGTCAATAGCAAACATTCTGCACACCATGAAAGACACAAAACTATCACAAAAGACACGATGTCTGAAAGGTAACTCGATGGCTTTCATCTGGGTGCTCGTCAGTGATTATAGTCGCACTATTCTGTATGAAGCAAAACTCTCAGCTGTAAGTCCAGACGTCATTGCAGTTAAGCCAAGCCATCAACCTCCAACAGCCCAAGCGAGCCTGAAGTCATACTGTAGACTACGGGGGTTTACTCGCTTTCTTCCGCCACTACGGCTAGATGCAGGGGCGGGTACAGAAGCGAGCCAAAGGTGTATACCAGCTCCCCCCCCCCCAAAACCGGTGACTAAAAATATTAGTAAGCTTTGCTAAAACAAATGTGACATTTTCGTAATACGAAAACCTGGATTTTCACAAATTCTGGATTTTAATTCTGCAACGGTAATCCAACAATTAATTTTAATGAATAAACTCCCTGCATACAGCCAAATAGTCGGCACTTAATTCTATATAATGAGTTCTTATCTTCTGAATCCTTCCTGATAAACTGGGAATAGTAGTCAGCCAACACCACCGATGAATAATATATGAATTAGCCTCTAGGGTGCTATCTCGAACTTGTATAAGCACTTTTTGTACAGGTTTTTAATTTTTTGGGGGTAATACAAGAAACGCGAAGCTTGGAACAGTGTAGTCAGAGATTTGCCTTACAGCCTGTAAAACCGAGAGTTAATTAGGGTAAATTCAACTAAATATTGCACTTTTACAGTTCGGAAATTATATAATTTCAGTTCACTACTCTCCTAGTTACCTTGTCATTTTATTCGTCATCATGTGCTGTAAAAGTGCTTTTCTGCTATAGAGAAACATATTTATATTTTCTTATTTGACTTGTTGAAGAGTCATTTCTCAGAGTTCTCTAGTTGCTGGAACTGTAATCAGTTCCCATTAGAATTTAACAGCCACCAAACAATNAGAGTCATTTCTCAGAGTTCTCTAGTTGCTGGAACTGTAATCAGTTCCCATTAGAATTTAACAGCCACCAAACAATATCAACGATGTCAGTGCTAGCCGCTGTGCAAAATTTTCATTTAATGAAATGGATGAAGGTTACACTAAAGGTTACGGTCGAAAGATTAGTCACTATTCGAAGAAAAAAAAATGTCGTTTGTGTTTTAGAATGAGAACTGNACTAAAGGTTACGGTCGAAAGATTAGTCACTATTCGAAGAAAAAAAAATGTCGTTTGTGTTTTAGAATGAGAACTGAAAGTGAATCTGAGCCTCTGAAGTAGCAGTAGGCCTTCCCTCTTACCACATTTGGAGTAAACTTTGAGTCCATAATGAAACTCTATTGGATAGAATAATCCCAACTGGAAACTAACTTAACAGTCTCAGGCATAGTAATATTGAAACAGGACTAGAATAATATTAACCATAAAACATTGAAAGTTGGACTGGAACATAGAATCTGGATCAAAAATTAACTCTATATATATACAATATATCTTATGAAAGATTTAAATTTAGATTTCCTGTGTTGACTTGCTTTGCAATTTAAATCTTTCATAAGATATTTTCTGTGTAGGTTATCACTGAACAATAACTTTCCATATTTTCCGGCCTAGCTCTACTCTACTTTATTACTTTTCTACATTCCAGTCCAGATGTAAAAGTTGACGAGAATTTTTAAAATCTGCTATTTTTCTCTTTTGTTTTGTTTTCAGTTCTGGTTGAATTTATACTATAAACAGTTTAACTGTTAAAAATCAGACTTTTACAATTCAGGTAATGTAAAAGTATTTATAAACTTAAATGTAATCCTATTTTATAATGCCTTTACTTGTGTAGAATGTTTCATTCAAAGAGTTTACTTCCATCCAGTAGCAAACAGTGTGTGGTTAAGTCCAGCAATTAGAGCAACTGAAAGACTATACTCACGTGAACTTAATCTTATGCATGTAGATGTAGTCGAGCCATGCTTCACACATGATCCTCAGAACCATGCCGCCCACCTTCTGCTGCGTGCTGATTGGCAAGAACTGCACAGCTAGCAGCACTGGTCTCAGAACTTCCTCTGTGACAGACCAGCGCCTCCAATACACTAAATATCACACACATATTTACTCATATTAAGCTGGTGTTTTAATAGTTAAACAATACTTTGAACCCTTACTACGGTACCAGTGGATATAAAAAAATTCTAACTACCGATAAATAATTCACCACCTAACGTAATTAGTAAGCAACCACCAAACCTCAGTCTCATTGTTATATGTTCTTGGTACACCTTAAACCTCATTCTAAGAACCCAGCACATGTATTGTCTAGTTGGTACTACGATCCACCTCTTACTGAGTCCAGGACAGCATTGAAGTTACGTGATCATTCAATTTATCTACCTGTCATATAATGCAAAACTCTCAATTTCAATCTTTGTTGTTATTTACATGCTACATATGTAACAACTTCGATATAAATTGATCATATTAAATAGGTGAAACAAAATGAAAGTACATGTGGGCTATCCATTTTTTTNTAACAACTTCGATATAAATTGATCATATTAAATAGGTGAAACAAAATGAAAGTACATGTGGGCTATCCATTTTTTTTATCATTCTGATTTATCTGAATACTGTAAGAAATATCACATATAGGCTTTAACGAGTTGATTTAAATCGTTTATAAATTACTAGTGTGTGTAGTGGACATTCTCACAAGCGCGCAAGTGTCATACATAAACAATTAAAGAAAGGAAAATAAGAATATGCTCACAGAAAATAGCCTTTAGTGTTATAATAATTACGCCATTAGAGTTAACTAAAAATACTAAACAGAACGGTATACATTTTCAAGCAGATTTTTCTTGTCATTGATGAAAAGTAGTTGTACAAGTTAGGGACGATGGTGACATACAAAAGTCAAGGAAAATACTCACCGATATACTTCTCGACGTAGGTGCTTGCAGACTGCTCGGGACAGCCAGATTGTCTCCAGTACTGCGGCGGGGGGAAGAGCATGCGCAGGTTGGCGAGGCTGCTGGTGCGGCACACCGCTGCCAACATTTCCAAGCACTCTCCAGGCAACTTCTGAAAAATATCCCTCGTTATAAAAGTCTTAGACCACACTCATGGGCAATGGTTACGGTTCTTCAAGGGTAAAGTAAGATGTATTTCGTATATAAAAATCAAATTGAACCTGAAGTTTAGGTTCGATTCTCGCACTTAGTTCTTTAAAAGCACATTCGAGTTTGCCTCGGCATGGAATGGGAAAATTACAAACAACGAAAAACACACTCAAGATCGGCAAGTGAGGAGTTTTTCGCGCGTGACAATACAAACACGCATGCTCCAGTTGAGGAAACGGGCCCGTTTAAATTTTAGCTAATTTAATAATTGGAATATTAATATGAAAAAAATTACCAATTAGCAAATGTGGAAGCGTAAAATCACTGCTATATAAGTTTAAATCTTTAAATTATGCTCGTAATTAGATGCAAACTTCTTGTTTCCTGACAGAGTGACGGGGAAATGGGGGAGGATGGTGTGGAGGGGGAGGAGGAATAAAGTTTCAAACTTCCTGTTATCATACCCACGTTCATTTTAATATAATCTCTCTCTTAATGTGTTTTGTGTTTGGGTGTGAAGTTATGCACGAATGTAACATTTATTTTCATGTATACCAAGGCTTTTAACATCACCGGTTAAAAAAATATTACTTGCAAAGACAATGTAAATTATAAAAGGGACCTAAAAACTGAATACTCAAAATCTAATATTAAAGTTTTTTGAAAAAAATTAAAAGCAACACAAAAATATGATATTATATTATTAAAATAATGAGCCAGGAAATTTACTATAATTTGTACTTAGTTTATTACAAACTGAACTAGTGGCCGAACCCTCCCTCCTTCCCTCCACAGGAGGGGGCAGTGAAAGGGCGGGGATGCACCCATGCTGGCTGAAAAGTGGACACGACCGCCTCCTTTGCCCCCCTCACGGCATCGTACTCTGCGCCTGTCTACTCGTAAGTGCATATTATATATATATATATGTGTGTGTAAGTGACTGCAACGTTTAAAATTGCATATACATACATGTGTGTGAATATAGACAGGATGAGTCGTAGATGCGGAAATCTTAGGGAAAATAAATAAGGAAATATATATACGACATAGGGCCCAAAGTGGTTTCTGAGGGTGGTAGACGCCCTGGAACGTTGCACTTGGAAATGAGTTATATAAAGGTAAATGGGAAACCACTTGCGATTAAGCAACGAAAATTGACATACAGGCAAACTTTTACACGGCTGGTTACCACACAAAACGGCATTGCTAAGAGTACACCCCTTCATACATTACATAGGGTTTGGCTCCCTCCAATTACTTAAACCTTGGTAACCCTGCGCATAAAGCAAGTCTACATTAGATGATNTTACATAGGGTTTGGCTCCCTCCAATTACTTAAACCTTGGTAACCCTGCGCATAAAGCAAGTCTACATTAGATGATAGTAAACAGCACGTAGAATGCAATAAAAAGGTCACCTTGGTAGTATATGCTAATCCCTACCGTTTCTTGAGAAATCATATTAGTTGGACGGCAGATAAGTGGCTACCTGGGAAGCAGGCAGCCTGTACCACTACTGCAGTGCATGACATACCAACTGACATTCTGGTTCATGTTCTTGTCCTAATGCAGGTAAATGGCCCCTTAGAAAATGGTGGTAGTTTGGGGTGGTCAAAAAAAAAAAAAAACGAGCACCGGTTTAGAGTATTTGTTCTTTATTTGGAATGAGAATCTTTTTTATATGGTTACAGCATACGCTCGAAGTGTGAGCCACCCATCTCCATACATGAACGAATACGACACTCATGTGACTGACGCACACGCTGCGATATACCGAGATTAGTCTTTACGGCATGCACATTCAATACGCCCCCAGAGATCCGCCACATTATCCACATCAGTTGAATACACCTGTGCCTTCAAGTAACCGCAGAATAAGTAGTTTACTGGGTTTAGGTCCAGAGATTTAGGTGGCTAACAGGCTTGGCCCACCTCGGCCAATACATCGCGCTGGGTACCGTGAATCGATGTACTGCCTTGCTGTGCGACTAAAGTGTGCTGGTGCACCATCGTGCATGTACCAGATGCCGTCTCGTAGATTGAATAGTATATCTTCAAGTAGTTGCGGCAGGTCGTCATCCAAGAAGCGGCGATAGGAAGCTCCAGGAAGGATGTGTCGCCCAATTATCATCCAATCGATAATCCCCTCCCAAACGTTCAGAGAAAACAGACGTTGGAAGTGGAATTCTCGTACTGGATATGGGTTGATGCGTGCCTACACATGCTCGCTGTAGAAGGTGAAGACACCTTGCCTCTTGAAGGATGCTTCGTCGGTGAATAGTACAGTGCCGTATAAACCTGGGGCTCGCCTAATTTTGCCCTGGAACCACTCACAATACTGTAAACGGGCAGGCCGGTCGGGGGAAGAAGTGCCTGCACTGGCTGGTAGTGATATGCGTGCAATCTGTCTCGCCGTAAAATGCGACATACTTTGATGCTTTCGGTACATTTCTCGAGTTCTGACACGTGGGCTCACATCAACATATTGAGTCCAATACAGTGTCTAACCGTGGTCGGTCAACATCGTCGTAACTTGAGCGTACAGTTCCGGTTTCACGAGAACGCCGATGAACTGGAGTGAAAGTACGTGCATCTGGTTAATGTCGAGTTGGAAACTTTTCTGCGTATCGACGATGCGCAGCTGATGGATTACACATCGTTTCACCATACGTGAGATGCATATCCGTCAGTTCCTCATTACTCCACTCCATCACACACGTTCTGAAGAACTGTTTGCTGTGTAAAATACCAACACAATGCTAGCAAGCAGGCAACCTAGTCGCCACTTCGTATGATAACATGAACCAATGCAACTTGGCACTTGCCCTCAGAAACTTCTCAGCCGTCCACAATCTTATAAATCTGCTTAATTAATACAGGGACATCAGGCAGGATATCAGTTCACAAATCATGCACGACAGTGGCACAGGTTGTCAATCTCCCAGGCAACCACTTATCTGCTTTCCAACTAAACATGTGATTTCTCAGGTAACGGTATGGATTAGTAGATACTACCAAGGCAACATTTTTCAATTGCTTTTTGCATGCTTATTCCTAACATTCCATGTCAGAATGCTTCAAGCGCAGGGTTACAAATTTATAAGTAACTAGCTAAACTTGCCACGCGTTACTGTGGCATAAACTATTTTGGTTCTATTCATTTATGTAAAATTAATTAAAAGAAGTATATGTATTTTCAAAATCTTTATTATTGAAGTACTTGTTTATATACTATGGTTTTTAGTTTTACCATCTACCGCGCGTATGAATAAGTTGTGTGGTTTTCCTACTCTAGAACACTACACATACGAGTACAACTGGCCGTGCGAAAAAAACATTCTGTTTCTAAATCTATTCCGCACATTTGCAATGACTGCCCTTGAGCTTTATTTATTGTCATTGCAAATACCAGTCTGACTGGAAACTGTGTTCTTTTAAAGTGAAAGGGAATTTCTGATGGAATAAATGGAATTCTGAGAAGAAGCACACCTTCTCCTTTGAAAGCACCATTCAAGATGGTGGCTTCTATAGTATTGCCCATCACTTTTTTTATTGCAAGGCGTGTGCCGTTGCAAAGTTTTGGTGGATTGATGTTACGAAGTAAAATGACTGGCAATCCTATTTTAAATTTTAATATGTGGAGGCAATCCTGGAACATCAAGCGAATTTAGAAATTCTGGCGGATTATTTAACGCTTCATTTTCGTTTAATGTTACATTAACAGATTTGTATGTGACATGTTCGCTTGTCGATAAGTATTGACATATATATTAGTATCGATATATTGAGCATAGACGTAATTATAAGTATTGATATATCGTTATATCGATAAGTATCAATATATCGTTTATATATATATGTTTCTAGGTTGCAACCTTACATTGTTGACATTGCATTGTTGTCTTTGCATTGCTAACTAAGGCGCTTCCTAAAGCGAAAGCATGGTAAAAATGAGCTTTTTGCAGATTTTGGTACCTGTGCAGGTAATACAGATAAAAAGAAAGGCGCGCAAACACTTGTGGGAACGAAAGGAAGGTTTATAAAAAAACAGAATGAAAATCGGTTGATTTTTTCGGAAGTTACACGCGTCCGAACAAACGGACACAAGGTTTATATATAGTATATAGATTTGAAGAAGCCTACCCATATTTAATATATAAAGGCGACTCTCAGCAACGCCGTTTTTTTATGGTAACTAGGCCTGTAAAAATGTTCCTGCATGTCAATTTTCGTTGTTTAATCGCAAGTGGTTTCCAAATTTATCTTTATATAACACATTTCCATTCGCAAAGTTCCAGGGCGTCTACCACCCTCAGACACTTTAGACCCTATGTCGTATATATGTTTCCCTATTTATTTGTTCTAAGGATTCCGCTCACGCTGGGTTAGCATACATTAACGACTAATCCTACATATACAGAGTGGTCCTGAACTACAGGTACAAACGCATTTGGGATAGAAAACGTTATACGAACAATGTTATACAGTAACTCGCAAGGAGGTAGCAACCCTTGAAAATCGATATTTAAAATGAACCGTGGTCCAGCACGATGGCGCTCCAGCCCGCAGTTTATAACGTGGGCACAATCACCTGAATCTCGCATTTCCTTGACCATGGATAGGCCGTGGGGGGTCCTATTTCCTGGCCTCCACGATCCCCTGATATGAATCAATTGCACTATTTATTCTGGGGTTACATGCGCAGCCTGGTGTATGAAACCGCGGTGGAATCCGTAGAGGACCTCGTCGCCCGCATCGTTGCAGCTGCCGGGAGTTTTGGGAACAATGAGGGTGTTATCGAACGTGTCCGACAATCGTTGGTGCGGCGATGTGAACAGTGCGTCGGACATGGGGGTCATACCATCAAGCCTTTCCTATGATAGTGTCTGTGATACATGTTTCTATAATAAAACCTATGGAATGCTACAGCTTTTGGTGTCATATGCAAGGTGTTGCCTGATATCACTTAAATGTGATGAATTGTAATGGCATTGCTCTACGCTGCTACACCAAATGTTTCACCTTTCAAAACCCCGCACAGTAAACAGTAGCAGTGATACAGTTGCAGGTACGTAGGCAATATCAATATATTAACGTCCATATGAACTGTCACCACAAACGAACAGTTGTGTGTGCTATTNGTGATGCTTTCGGTACATTTCTCGAGTTCTGACACGTGGGCTCACATCAACATATTGAGTCCAATACAGTGTCTAACCCACCAGCCAGTTGTAGCAGCATTGAACTCGCATGTCAAGGCGTTTCACGAGAACGCCGATGAACTGGAGTGAAAGTACGTGCATCTGGTTAATGTCGAGTTGGAAACTTTTCTGCGTATCGACGATGCGCAGCTGATGGATTACACATCGTTTCACCATACGTGAGATGCATATCCGTCAGTTCCTCATTACTCCACTCCATCACACACGTTCTGAAGAACTGTTTGCTGTGTAAAATACCAACACAATGCTAGCAAGCAGGCAACCTAGTCGCCACTTCGTATGATAACATGAACCAATGCAACTTGGCACTTGCCCTCAGAAACTTCTCAGCCGTNGGGCAGGCCGGTCGGGGGAAGAAGTGCCTGCACTGGCTGGTAGTGATATGCGTGCAATCTGTCTCGCCGTAAAATGTGACATACTTTGATGCTTTCGGTACATTTCTCGAGTTCTGACACGTGGGCTCACATCAACACATTGAGTCCAATACAGTGTCTAACCGTGGTCGGTCAACATCGTCGTAACTTGAGCGTACAGTTCCGGTTTCACGAGAACGCCGATGAACTGGAGTGAAAGTACGTGCATCTGGTTAATGTCGAGTTGGAAACTTTTCTGAGTATCGACGATGCGCAGCTGATGGATTACACATCGTTTCACCATACGTGAGATGCATATCCGTCAGTTCCTCATTACTCCACTCCATCACACACGTTCTGAAGAACTGTTTGCTGTGTAAAATACCAACACAATGCTAGCAAGCAGGCAACCTAGTCGCCACTTCGTATGATAACATGAACCAATGCAACTTGGCACTTGCCCTCAGAAACTTCTCAGCCGTTCACAATCTTATAAATCTGCTTAATTAATACAGGGACATCAGGCAGGATATCAGTTCACAAATCATGCACGACAGTGGCACAGGTTGTCAATCTCCCAGGCAACCACTTATCTGCTTTCCAACTAAACATGTGATTTCTCAGGTAACGGTATGGATTAGTAGATACTACCAAGGCAACATTTTTCAATTGCTTTTTGCATGCTTATTCCTAACATTCCATGTCAGAATGCTTCAAACGCAGGGTTACAAATTTATAAGTAACTAGCTAAACTTGCCACGCGTTACTGTGGCATAAACGATTTTGGTTCTATTCATTTATGTGAAATTAATTAAAAGAAGTATATGTATTTTCAAAATCTTTATTATTGAAGTACTTGTTTATATACTATGGTTTTTAGTTTTACCATCTACCGCGCGTATGAATAAGTTGTGTGGTTTTCCTGCTCTAGAACACTACACATACGAGTACAACTGGCCGTGCGAAAAAACATTCTGTTTCTAAATCTATTCCGCACATTTGCAATGACTGCCCTTGAGCTTTATTTATTGTCATTGCAAATACCAGTCTGACTGGAAACTGTGTTCTTTTAAAGTGAAAGGGAATTTCTGATGGAATAAATGGAATTCTGGGAAGAAGCACACCTTCTCCTTTGAAAGCACCATTCAAGATGGTGGCTTCTATAACATTGCCCATCACTTTTTTTATTGTAAGGCGTGTGCCGTTGCAAAGTTTTGGTGGATTGATGTTACGAAGTAAAATGACTGGCAATCCTATTTTCAATTTTAATATGTGGAGGCAATCCTGGAACATCAAGCGAATTTAGAAATTCTGGCGGATTATTTAACGCTTCATTTTCGTTTAATGTTACATTCACAGATTTGTATGTGACATGTTCGCTTGTCGATAAGCATTGACATATATAGCTATTAGTATCGATATATTGAGCATAGATGTAATTATAAGTATTGATATATCGTTATATCGATAAGTATCAATATATCGTTTATATATATATATATATATATATGTTTCTAGGTTGCGACTTTACATTGTTGACATTGCATTGTTGTCTTTGCATTGCTAACTAAGGCGCTTCCTGAAGCGAAAGCATGGTAAAAATGAGCTTTTTACAGATTTTGGTACCTTTGCAGGTAATACAGATAAAAAAGAAAGGCGTGCAAACACTCGTGGGAACGAAAGGAAGGTTTATAAAAAAACAGAATGAAAATCGGTTGATTTTTTTGGAAGTTACACGCGTCCGAACAAACGGACACAAGGTTTATATATAGTATATAGATTTGAAGAAGCCTACCCATATTTAATATATAAAGGCGACTCTCAGCAACGCCGTTTTTTATGGTAACTAGGCCTGTAAAAATGTTCCTGCATGTCAATTTTCGTTGTTTAATCGCAAGTGGTTTCCAAATTTATCTTTATATAACACATTTCCATTCGCAAAGTTCCAGGGCGTCTACCACCCTCAGACACTTTAGACCCTATGTCGTATATATGTTTCCCTATTTATTTGTTCTAAGGATTCCGCTCACGCTGGGTTAGCATACATTAACGACTAATCCTACATATACAGAGTGGTCCTGAACTACAGGTACAAACGCATTTGGGATAGAAAACGTTATACGAACAATGTTATACAGTAACTCGCAAGGAGGTAGCAACCCTTGAAAATCGATATTTAAAATGAACCGTGGTCCAGCACGATGGCGCTCCAGCCCGCAGTTTATAACGTGGGCACAATCACCTGAATCTCGTATTTCCTTGACCATGGATAGGCCGTGGGGGGTCCTGTTTCCTGGCCTCCACGATCCCCTGATATGAATCAATTGCACTATTTATTCTGGGGTTACATGCGCAGCCTGGTGTATGAAACCGCGGTGGAATCCGTAGAGGACCTCGTCACCCGCATCGTTGCAGCTGCCGGGAGTTTTGGGAACAATGAGGGTGTTTTCGAACGTGTCCGACAATCGTTGGTGCGGCGATGTGAACAGTGCGTCGGACATGGGGGTCATACCATCAAGCCTTTCCTATGATAGTGTCTGTGATACATGTTTCTATAATAAAACCTATGGAATGCTACAGCTTTTGGTGTCATATGCAATGTGTTGCCTGATACCACTTAAATGTGATGAATTGTAATGACATTGCTCTACGCTGCTACACCAAATGTTTCACCTTTCAAAACCCCGCACAGTACACAGTAGCAGTGATACAGTTCCAGGTACGTAGGCAATATCAATATATTAACGTCCATATGAACTGTCACCACAAACGAACAGTTGTGTGTGCTATTAATATACGGTACGCGTTGTTCACAGTAGGTGTTAACATTGTCCTCCACCATCAGCTGTGCAGTGGCCATACATGCATGTTTGTAGTATTGCCTGCATTTTAGGCGCTGTATCGCTGTAGCAGAATCTAGTGGAATCTTTGCGTGCGTTTCAAAAGAAAACGGTGGGTCCTAGGCAGTTACAACTAAGGGACCAATTTTGTTTCGTAGGTCACAGTGCTCAATAAACCAACAATAAATCAGTTCATAATTCCCGACGGTAACGAAGTTGCTGGCAATACGATGGTGTCTACCCCTGTTATTTTCATAACGCTAATCTTTGGTTATCAGATAGCGGTGGGTCTGTGCTGCGGTTTCTCAAATCTCTACAAATACGAGGGTGAATCAACACTTAACGTTACCGTAGCAATTATTTTTTTGCATGCTGTGGAAATACGTTTTTCTCGTGTGTACACACACACTACGTGTGATGCAGCACGCCCCAACAGTATGACACAGGCCATCAAAGTGTGGGTTTCACGGNCTGGCAATACGATGGTGTCTACCCCTGTTATTTTCATAACGCTAATCTTTGGTTATCAGATAGTGGTGGGTCTGTGCTGCGGTTTCTCAAATCTCTACAAATACGAGGGTGAATCAACACTTAACGTTACCGTAGCAATTATTTTTTTGCATGCTGTGAAAATACGTTTTTCTCGTGTGTACACACACACTACGTGTGATGCAGCACGCCCCAACAGTATGACACGGGCCATCAAAGTGTGGGTTTCACGGTGGCACAAATTTCGACATGGTTCGCGTAGAAATTATCTTTTTTATTCGGTTCATATGGTTACAATATGCACTCTAAATAAGAATCAGTGATTTAACCGATGAGATGAGCATCGCAGTGGCAGATCTGTCACTGCAACAACTACGACTAAAGTACAGACACAAGAGGATCGATTACACAGTATATGAAAAATCACTAGAGACGTAGGTAATTCATATGGCTCTTCACGCTACTTTTGCAAAGTGTATGCAACTTGGATGTCAAGATGTTTAACACACACTGAAAGAAAAGATTTGTTAGTTGTTAAAAAATCTATTTAGTTGATTCTTTCCAAGGGGAAACTTTGTTAGAGGCTATAAACCAGACTGTGTGCACAATAACACGTACAATGACAAGTACTAAAGCCATTTAGTGCTCACTAACATGCATGATTATTGAAAAAATATTTATTGGCTGCCACGAATTATTTAGTAGGCAGCAATAGCATTCATATCATCCAGAGTAAAGCATTTTGCTGCGACTGAAAATCTATACACATTATATTCTGCGCATACGAACTGGGTATGCACATTCTGTCTGGCCACGATGCCATATTTGTCGGTGTACGTATTCTTGTATCATAAGAGAGAGAGAGAGAGAGAGAGAGAGAGAGAGAGAGAGAGAGAGAGAGAGAGATTGGGGCGCTCTTAACAGCCTGATGGATTGAAGAGGCTTGAACATCTCTTAACAGTGAGGTCTTGTGAGTCAATGAGGATGAAAAGAGGTGGAAATTGAGCACCGCTGGAATGTAAAGGCCGAGGAAATGGGAAATCTACAAGAAAACCCTCCGACCACTGCCATCGTCTAGCACGATTCAGACATCTAAAAATCTGGGAGCTACCCCATTGGGAATCGAACACGTTTCACCTTGGTGGCAGGCTCCTTGTATCCGGTTACGAATTTATTCATTGGGGATATTTTTAGAAATTAGTAATGGCTTACGTACTAGCTTTACTCCAAGTAAGTAAATGTTACACTTAAATCATTCCAGCAAATAAACTTTCAGGGTTCGTTTCCTGGTCCGGTCTTCATCGTGGTTTTTATTTTTAATGGTTGTCCTAAATGGTTTTAGGCCATCGCTGGTTCCTTAATAAAGGTCTTGTCTGATTCCTTCCCCTTTTCTGCTGTCGACGAGAAGTTAAATGTACCTATCCACCAAATTCCGCAACCCACAAAACACTTTGGTGCGTCCCAATTACCAATATTGCCACTGACATCTTGACATTTTTGCTGCTACCAACGAACACATTATTACTTACTAACAAACTGAATTTACTGGTGACCACAAAGTCCTTTTGTGATTGCCACTGAATAATGAGATGAGAAAAAGTTTGCTGGTACTGCAAACGTTTCCCCTATATTTTTAAAAGAATTTCGTGGCGACAAACAATATTTCCTGGTCACAACGAACATTTATTTCAGTACAACAGTAGAAATATTTTCTTTTCCACCTCATTAAAACATCTGCTACAATTTTATGAATAAGGAAACGCCAATGTGCAACATGGTATCATCACTATATGTGTGGAACCAAATTGTCTTCGCTGGAATGGAAGCATGTGACATCAGCACCGAGAAGGAATGTCAAAGCAACTCTTTTGGCCAAACGGTCGTGGCCACTGTGTCTCTGGGTGCACACGGTCTCCATCATCTTGCGTTTTTGCGGTTTGCAGGAGTAATCGCACCCAACAGGTAACGTGCAACATTATAATTAAGGATGGAAATTCGCAGGAATAGCCTAGGTTGTTTACCCAGGAATGTTGCGCTTCTTCGCGATAATTCCAGAGCTCACACTACACAGGCAACGCAGGAAAATTTGTTTTTCTTTCACTGGAACGTTTTGGAGCAATCCTCACAGCCTGCATTTGGCCTTTTCCGATTTTTATACATGTGTATCACTAAATTTACATCTTGGTGGAACGTGATTTATGGATGATGCAAGTGTGCATGATGTTGTCCGAGTTTGGTTGGGACGTTGAGATATTGATTTATAGAGAGAGAGAGAGAGATAGAGAACATAGGAGAAGGGGATATATAGTGAAATATGCGAATAAGTCTGCCGTTAAACACTGTAAATGTCATTTGTTCATATGTTAAAACTAACTCATAGCCATAACAGAATACCTTACTTATTGAACTGTTCCCTCGATATTGGTGTCAGCCTTCCACATTACAACTTTTAGTTGGCGTGTAGACTTAATGAGCCCGGTGCAAGTAACACCTAAGAGGTAGTTAGCACTAAGCCCTAGTATTACAGTGCACTGAAAATTTTTGTCGTCGTACTGGTTCAAATTATAAGGGCACAGAGTAGAGAGTGCAAACTAGATGCTCAGTTACTAACTTCGTGATTCCACAATGAGTAATTTTTCTTCCACTGCAACTGTCAATACCACCTGGTTTGGACTAGGGTTAACNAATGCAACTGTCAATACCACCTGGCTTGGACTAGGGTTAACATGCATTCAGACAATTATGAGTTCTGAAATCTTACTACATTTTCTCTGAATGAGTTATAATGCAACTGGCCCTAAACAAACTTACACGGTATAGTTTCTGTCAAACATTTTGTGCTGGGTTCAACCAATCAAAATATTTTTCAATAAAACGTCATTTCCGAGCCCACCAAAGTTTAAAATTGCAAACAATACACGTGAGTGATACAAAGCTAAGGAAGTGCGTTGCCCATACTAGTGCTCTGCTGGAATTGCAGTAATATTAAATAAAATACGTTGGTGGTTCCCAATTTATGTAACCAAAGAAAACTTACTTTGCACATATTACAACACCATCTAAAACGATCCGCAAAAACTGCTTCTAATAAATCTTCCACACGCCCTATTGACAAAGAAGCCGAATCTGCAATAAAACATGGGGGTTCTATTTGATATACAATCCAGATGGGATGCCGGTGAGCTACCTATCACGGGATTGAATTGCCCATCGAAAATACTGAGGGTTTACTTGCACACTGTTTTTCGTACGACAGAGCATCTATTTCGCGTTATTTCGTAGTCTCAGGTTAAATGAATCACCTCTTATAATTGTTGTCATCACATGTACACACTGTAACTAGGACGTAATACACAGCCCAGAATATATGCTTCGTAAAAAAGTTCTCTTGTAAAGTTTAGGACAAAATTAATTATTCCAGTATCCTTGAAAACATTTTATTATTTTCAATGTAGTATGCCAAAAAGTGTAGACTGGTATTTACGTACCAATAAGGCACTATGACAAGAACAGGATGGATTTGATGAGTAAACTCAGAACGAAAGTTCTGTAAGCTGCGCTGACATGTAATGTAACAATAAAAAGAATTCGTAAAAAAAAAAAAAACTCAAGTGGAACACGACTGGTCGACTTGAGCGGCTTGGTTCACCGCTCCGCTTATCGGCACTGACTATCGATCGAACGCTTATGTTACATTAAAACATCCTGTCTTCTGTCGCAGGTAATTTATTCGCCTAAAGACTCTACTGCAATGTGGTACGATTAACATCAGTACCTGTAATGACAGCATACACAGACACACACAAATCCTCAGGATATAATGAAGAAGGGAGCAAGCTAGGAGATACGAGCTGTGTTCTATACAGTTAAGTACTGCAAGGCGTGGTTCTAAAGGTAGAGACTGTACCTTGAGCTTGTCGACGTTCTCTCTGACTTCAGACACCAGCTTGGTCCTCATCTGGGCGCACACCACCACGTGCTCACTGCGCACACCTGAGAGGTCCTTGTGCTCTGCCAACTGAGACAAACCCAGCTCTATATCATTACTTATATAATACAACAATGACTTGGATCAATAAAGGCTGTTCACGGTAAAGTCAGCACTTTTGAAATCAGCCGCTGGAAAATGTAATTGCCCATAACTACATACATGTATATCATAGTAGACACTGGAACTAAGGCTCCCACTTAAGTTGACAGCGAGTTTTTAAAATTATTTCTAAGACCTAACGTATTGGCAGTGCAACATGTAAATTTATGGCAAATTAAGTCTAATGTTATTTTATATATATATGAAAGCACTAATTTGCATATAATTAACTCACATTTACGTTCTTAAATTTTCTTAGTTTCCATTTGGATGAAGTTTGCCTGCACGGGATGCTTTTAAATTTCTTTACATTTTCACATTTTCATTCAATTTAAGGTGTTTAAATTTCCAAAGAAGATAACATTAAACTTATACAATACATCTACACGAAAAAGTAGACATAGTCCATTCTCGGTTACTTACAACTTTTCTGAAGCCCTACTTAAGTTTTACTTCCAGCATATTACTCCGCCTCATACAAACAAAGATTTATCGAGAAAATTACACCAAAGGTACAACGCACCGCATTCGTGCGCACTCAGTTTAATAATAACATTTTGCATATGAACTATTTCTTACTAGGCGTTACCAACACGCCTATTTTATCACTGTTTTATTCATATTTATTATAAATGAAATATAATTAATAGGTAAATTATATGTAAAAATTAAATTAAACTAAAAATTAAGTACTTTTATAATAATACAAGTACAAAACATTTTACATACACAACGTATTTAGGAAACAACCAAACACGTCATATATGGGGTGATTTTTCAAAGGTTTGATTCAAAAAATGCGAAGAAACCTCGAATTTCTGACTGTTAGAATTAATACCTAATCAGAATTAGAAAACCAGAAAAATTGTAAATAAACAAACAAAAAAAAACACATCTACATAAATATAATATTTTTTTAAAACTGTTTATCTGTGCAAACTTACTTCCTTTTTATTTGTTCAGCCATGTGCAAACTAAAGACGTTCCAGCCGTAAATCACGAGTATAAAATAACTTAATATTTTAGTGTCTCTGAACTACTTCGTGATTACTGCTTGCATAGAGATACATAACAGTCAGTTACTCGTTAGCACGTTTACAAGCAATGAGCACTTGCATATAGGAAGGTGTATACTGTACGCAGCAACATTATCAGAATTCAAACTGAGGACAAGCAATCCCGCAACGAACAAGAAATTAGTTTTTTATGGAAAAACAACCGTTAATTGCCAGGTCAAGCATTCGGTAAAAAAAAAAAATGGGATTTCTGGGACCAAAGGTCTATTATGGCAGTCGCTCTGAATTTCCCCTCTACAACACCAAAGCCACGCACCCATCCATTAAAGCCACTCATAACCCCACCCACCACTGCTCCACCTCCACACCTATCACCTCTCACAACCTACAGTACATAGGGTGTAGACACAACTTCGGAACAGAGAGTGTGTAGTTGGCTTTTTACTTTCGGGCCTTTGATTAGAGTCTCCAAGATGAAACAAGTAGAGAATGAAGGTCAAGGGTGAATAATAACGCTTTAAATACATGTTTGAAGGCAAATCTGCAAGTCACAGCAAGAAAGCTTGCGTGACAATTCAACGTTTCCTTTGCAACTACGTTTGACAAGTTAAGCAAATAAGGAAAGTGAAAAAAGGACAAATTTGTAGCGCGTAAACTGGTGNAGTGAAAAAAGGACAAATTTGTAGCGCGTAAACTGGTGGAGAATTACAGACAGCAACTAACTGGAGTATGAAAAAGAAAAACTAAAGTTGGTACATTATAAACATGAGCATTTACTCGATCGTATCTTGACGTTGAATGAGAAGTGCGTCTNTTTTAAAATTATTTCTAAGACCTAACGTATTGGCAGTGCAACATGTAAATTTATGGCAAATTAAGTCTAATGTTATAATATATATATATATATATATATATATATATATGAAAGCACTAATTTGCATATAATTAACTCACATTTACGTTCTTAAATTTTCTTAGTTTCCATTTGGATGAAGTTTGCTTGCACGGGATGCTTTTAAATTTCTTTACATTTTCACATTTTCATTCAATTTAAGGTGTTTAAATTTCCAAAGAAGATAACATTAAACTTATACAATACATCTACACGAAAAAGTAGACATAGTCCATTCTCGGTTACTTACAACTTTTCTGAAGCCCTACTTAAGTTATACTTCCAGCGTATTCCTCCGCCTCATACAAACAAAGATTTATCGATTCTATAAAATTACATCAAAGGTACAACGCACCGCATTCGTGCGCACTCAGTTTAATAATAACATTTTGCATAAGAACTATTTCTTACTAGGCGTTACGAACACGCCTATTTTATCACTGTTTTATTCATATTTATTATAAATGAAATATAATTAATAGGTAAATTATATGTAAAAATTAAATTAAACTAAAAATTAAGTACTTTTATAATAATACAAGTACAAAACATTTTACATACACAACGTATTTAGGAAACAACCAAACACGTCATATATGGTGTGATTTTTCAAAGGTTTGTTTAAAAAAATGCGAAGAAACCTCAAATTTCTGACTGTTAGAATTAATACCTAATCAGAATTAGAAAACCAGAAAAATTGTAAATAAACAAACAAAAAAAAACACATCTACATAAATATAATAATTTTTTTAAACTGTTTATCTGTGCAAACTTACTTCCATTTTATTTGTTCAGCCATGTGCAAACTAAAGACGTTCCAGCCGTAAATCACGAGTATAAAATAACTTAATATTTTAGTGTCTCTGAACTACTTCGTGATTACTGCTTGCATAGAGATACATAACAGTCAGTTACTCGTTAGCACGTTTACAAGCAATGAGCACTTGCATATAGGAAGGTGTATACTGTACGCAGCAACATTATCAGAATTCAAACTGAGGACAAGCAATCCCGCAACGAACAAGAAATTAGTTTTTTATGGAAAAACAACCGTTAATTGCCAGGTCAAGCATTCGGTAAAAAAAAAAATGGGATTTCTGGGACCAAAGGTCTATTATGGCAGTCGCTCTGAATTTCCCCTCTACAACACCAAAGCCACGCACCCATCCATTAAAGCCACTCATAACCCCACCCACCACTGCTCCACCTCCACACCTATCACCTCTCACAACCTACAGTACATAGGGTGTAGACACAACTTCGGAACAGAGAGTGTGTAGCTGGCTTTTTACTTTCGGGCCTTTGATTAGAGTCTCCAAGATGAAACAAGTAGAGAATGAAGGTCAAGGGTGAATAATAACGCTTTAAATACATGTTTGAAGGTAAATCTGCAAGTCACAGCAAGAAAGCTTGCGTGACAATTCAACGTTTCCTTTGCAACTACGTTTGACAAGTTAAGCAAATAAGGAAACTGAAAAAAGGACAAATTTGTAGCCCGTAAACTGGTGGAGAATTACAGACAGCAACTAACTGGAGTAAGAAAAAAAAAAACTAAAGTTGGTACATTATAAACATGAGCATTTACTCGATCGTATCTTGACGTTGAATGAGAAGTGCGTCTTNAAAAACTAAAGTTGGTACATTATAAACATGAGCATTTACTCGATCGTATCTTGACGTTGAATGAGAAGTGCGTCTTGTATGCTAATTTAAAACAAAATGGGATGTGGTTGGACATTGGAAAACTGATCGAAAACTTTCGGAAACCGAAGTTGACTCTAAACAACATTTGTTATTTTGGAGAGTAGTTACGAAACATTTCCAACTTAGAAGGAAGCATGTTTTGTGGCGCAACCATACGGGAGGCAAGCCTTTAACCACCCCTCTTATGGCAGTTCTGCTTCTCTTATAATTCTTATTTTGGTACTATTAAAACGTCAACTACTTACTGCTTAAAATATGGAGACTAGTACCTATAAAACCCAGAAGTGAAGATGTATATAAGTATCATAAGTACATTATAACAATTCATTAGAGAATGTATAAAATATATCAATACATCTTGGTGAACAAAACCAGTTTGGCTGCAGATTTACTCTCATTATGGTGCCATTAGCTAAATTTAAAGAGGGCCAATGTATACCCTAGCAATAGTGTATATCTGGCGAGCATATAACAATGTATTTTAAATGGGGATGTGCGGCAGTGTGGCTGAGGTGGTCCTAAGATCGACCAGGACTTGCTCGTCATTCTTCAGTGAATCTGAAGGGTCATTAATCTACTTCGGTAAGGGATTGCCGAATGTACCCGATGGTCCTCAGCAGTTACGAACAATATTATCACATGCATATCCATCCGTTTATACAACCTGGTAGTCATACTGGTTTTATAGGCATAAGGTATGTATGTCTAATTAAANCATGCATATCCATCCGTTTATACAACCTGGTAGTCATACTGGTTTTATAGGCATAAGGTATGTATGTCTAATTAAACATCTTTAATTTTCGTCTAAATTAGTTTTTTTTTAATTCATGGTGATATCTCGTGTACCAAACGGTGCGGAGCGACATCTATATTCATTCCTTAATTTATTCTAAATATTAATTCCTCAATTTATTTCATCCGTCATTTTATAGTACACTGTTTACATTTTCCGTCATTTTGGCTAGAGCTTGCTGGTAACTCATATTTTAGGATTCAACGCTAGAGTGCGCTAATGGGGAATGTTTATGACGCCACATTGCTCGCTCGTGATTGACAATTGATCACGCAACATCTCAACCTATAAAAAAAAAAATAATGTGGCCAAAGTTGCATCCCCTTAACAGTTCTTCGTTTGATGCGACAGAATTGCCTTCTCTCTCCTGAACTTCGTAACAATCATTCGCGTAAGTTATGTTGTGTTCAAAACTTTCATCACACTATGCATGTTGTTATCAGTCGTTCTCGTAATTAAGCATATATTTTATCACTTAAGTTAAAATATGGTCAAATATTAACTACCTGCTTGAAACAGCGAGATATTGGAGAGTAGAGCTCAAGAAAAAGCATTAATTGAGTGGTATGTTTATGACCAGCATCCCGACTTCGTCTTTGGTGGAGACATCGGTGACTCCAGCTGAACTGGTTGTTATCGGCTATGCAATTCATGGTACTATCGGCAACATCAGCTACATCGATGTCATCTGCAGGGTTGATACCTCAACACCCATGCCGCTTCTGCAGCCAAACCTGTGTGTTCAACCATGATGCATGGAAAAAAATGCAAAACTGAATATGCGATTAATACGGATTGGGTGGTACACAAGTGCATAAATTAAGGGGTGTTATTTGCTAGAAGCATGTAAAGCTCAGAGACATTCGTCTACCGAACTTCAATATATTGTCTCCTTCGCTGGAGTGTACAAGACTATATCAAGAATCGAAGAGATCATTTGCTATTGTGTGGGCACCAGCTATGTACCAGAATCGTCGCAGGTATTGAGCTCGTTAATGTCAGTGGTTTCGTTGATTCTAACACATATTTCCAAATAAATTTAAGAACGTTTGCTGCTTAAAACGAGGGCAGTTCGTCAAAATATTTTTGTACATGTGTAGCTCTAATGGAGAAAAATATCGTTGGACAACTTACCAAAGAAGTACGAGAGCAGTGCACCATTAAATTTAATATGTGGTTCGAGTGCCACTATACGAAACCGAATCCTTTCGACGAAGCTATGGACAAAACAGCATTAAAGACTGTGAATGTATCAGGATATGAAACAAATTAAATCGAAAAATTCATAAAATCCGGTACAGGAAAATATATGCGAAGAGGAACTATTACACAAAGAGCACAGCTCGGAGTAGGCAATGACGGAAGTTAATCATTTACAGCTCCACTTTAACAAGATGGAACCACTATACACCTTCTCCTACATTGAACTACCACAAGAGATAAAGAACAGGCATGCGATAATCAACCCAACAATTACCAGTAATAACATGTGTTCTAAATGAGCGAGTTCGACTTGTTTTGTGGTAAGTACAGATGCCCCGCGCGTAGACCGACAGAATAAAGCCATGGGATCAAAATTTTATTTTCCTGGGCTGGAATTCTCGATACCACTGCGTCAAATAAGTCTTCGGAAAGAATAACCCTGCTGTTTCGACCACAACACAGATGAGGAGGTTGACCGAATCGCACGCAGGATTCAGGACTCAGAAANCCACAACACAGATGAGGAGGTTGACCGAATCGCACGCAGGATTCAGGACTCAGAAACCAGAAGCCATTGACCATCTTGTTAGACGTCACAGCAGGGGGTCGTGCTAGTCGGCCTAGGGCGGCCATGCTGTGACTTTTCTGGTGGCTATCTTGGATGCTGTTGTACTTGCCGCTACTGTCGTTCCATGAAAGAACCGCTTTAGTGATACCTTCATAAAATTCGCTGGAATAAATTCAATAAAAACAAAGGGTATATGAAATGCACAATGTATGTCGTAAAGTAAGTTTTAGACCAACAATAAAGAGGATATAGTGACATCCGGGGTCCACATTTTGAATGCGAACTCGAGTTCTGGAACATTTTTAACTATGTTTGTTCTTGAATTTATGGCTGTATACATATTCATTCGTGCCTGATATCATTATTTAAGCAATTTACAAAGGTGAGCTATGGTGTAGTGACCTGAGATTAAAACTTAAAACCATAAAAAGTATTAATTTTCTCTCGAAAATAATACCCTTTCTGGTATTTATACTCTGCGATGATATCATGTTTTAGGAATATAGAATACAGGTAATATTCAAGCTGTAGACGAAAAATTTAAACGTTTCAGTGAAAAAAGACTTTCGCAATTATATCAATTACCCGAGTTTTCAAAGCTTATTAACGATGTTCTTGCATGAGCTTCTGACTGTTTAGTGCTTGTGCGACGAGATATAGAATTTTAAGTAGTCCTTTAAGGAGAAGCATGGCACAGTTCAAGACCCAAAACCATAAAATAATATTAATTCTCTCTCGGATATAGAAATAAATTAGTTCCATTTTTCCCCTTGGTCGGAGAATGTTTATTGTTTATTTTCAAGTGCATATGCCTTGACTTGGAGAGTTTCTGAAATAGTATAAAAAATAATTCATGCAATTTTGTAAATTTAAATTAGTTTTTTGTGTATGACATACATTACAAGTTTGCATTTCTCAAATCCTTGATTGAGATGTGATCTTCAAATATTTGCTCTTCCTTTATCGCCGTGCTGTGTAGCCGAAGTCTTGTCGCAGTACCGACACTGTTGGCGAGCTAACGGTAAAGGCGCTGGTCTTGGCTTCAAATTCGCATTGCAGTCAGTGGTAGGCTTTCATACACATAATCTTCAGTACAAGGCGAGATAGAACTCGTTCAAGTCGACATTCGTACGTCGATTGCATACACAAGTATCAGGTATGTAATTTCATACCTACATAATTAAAAACCCTGTGCTTCATAGTAATATGGCAAAGTATGTACACCATCTTCACATAGATTCACTTGTCTTCTGAACAATACAGAGTTAATTTATTTGCAACCTGTGTATAGAGGACATGTTGATATGATCGTATTGTGTCGATGGTCACATACATTGTTAACAGTTCGTTTAATGCAGCCACATAATCAAAAAACTCAATTTTGTTTTGTTCCACACACTTTTGGATTTCCTTAGACTTTTCAGTGACCTTATAGCCATACTCATACGAGTATAATTTCGCCCTGAGCCCTACAAATTTAGTGATCTTTCCATCGCATTTGTCCTTGAACTTGCCCACCATATAGTGTTGATATCAGTTTCAGGGGTTTTGAGTCCGGATGACATTTGCTGATAGAGAGGATTGGTGCTGCATGCAGAAATATAGGATACTCGATGTCGACCTCTAAGATGTAACTAGTCTTCCCATTGTCAAACACTGTCATGACATCGATGTTGGTATCGGTTCACTTGAAGTTATACTCCAGAAGTGGGAATGACATGGCCAATCCCTACAGATTGTTGGCGTCCAGGTGCTGCAGGAAAATTGTAGGATTGCTGGGATTGTGTCTCAGGTGTATCGATGATGTTTGTTAGCACATGTTGCTTGATGCAATTTGCCACATCAATGTATATACCTTCTTCGATGAAAATATACATGTCGTAATCGGTGAGTAATTCCAGCTCTAATCCAGTCATTTGCCACATGGCATCGGAAGCGAACTCCCAAGGCACTGATGCAGTATGAACACTCAAGCTGTTACTTTGGAATTCATACTTCCACTATGCTTTCGAAGGTGCNCAGTTTCAGGGGTTTTGAGTCCGGATGACATTTGCTGATAGAGAGGATTGGTGCTGCATGCAGAAATATAGGATACTCGATGTCGACCTCTAAGATGTAACTAGTCTTCCCATTGTCAAACACTGTCATGACATCGATGTTGGTATCGGTTCACTTGAAGTTATACTCCAGAAGTGGGAATGACATGGCCAATCCCTACAGATTGTTGGCGTCCAGGTGCTGCAGGAAAATTGTAGGATTGCTGGGATTGTGTCTCAGGTGCATCGATGATGTTTGTTAGCACATGTTGCTTGATGCAATTTGCCACATCAATGTATATACCTTCTTCGATGAAAATATACATGTCGTAATCGGTGAGTAATTCCAGCTCTAATCCAGTCATTTGCCACATGGCATCGGAAGCGAACTCCCAAGGTACTGATGCAGTATGAACACTCAAGCTGTTACTTTGGAATTCATACTTCCACTATGCTTTCGAAGGTGCTGACTAAAATCAGTACATCTGTCTTGAGAGACAGGTCAGGGCCGTGCAGTCAAACTCTTCCCTTAGAGTCTGGGCATCAGCGTAGTCTTCAACACTGATGTTAGTGCTTACCAATGGCTGGCGGAATGCTTTTTTTCGGAGGAAGCCTCAGCTCGTTTAACTCCTCCTAGCCATCTACATAATCATTAAGGACGTATCCTTTTCACCTTTTCTCATGACGAGCAGCAGTTGGCTGGTACTGAAATTCATTTCGGGGAAGGTATTCGGCCAGGGATGCCAGACTGCGAGCCATGAATCTGAATGTTTCGACGAACTGTATAGAAAATGTCTCCCAACTGCTTTGAAATTGAGATAATTTTCTCACTCGTGTGTGGAATGATGAATATGTTTTCTGTGTTGTAGCCCAGCTGCCTGATGATAAAATTCTCATAATAGCTCATGTCATGGAAGAACACTACGAGTTTCTTTAGTCCGATGCAGCAGATTGCAGCTGGTGAATGTAGGCCCGATGTACTACCTCGTGAAGTGGTCGTCGTCCTTCACCTTGTAATTTTCTACCTAGACCATTGATTCACAATAACAGCATCTCGTCGCCCATGAGTATCTTGAATTTTCAGCTGGGGTGAGTGGTATTATCTGCTTGAAGTGGCACAAATATCTTAGACCACATGACCGATATCCACTATAGCATCCATTAAGTACTTCTCTGCATCTGGTCTCCTATACAGCAATGGTTATTTTGATAATGAAGAAATGAGCGCTTCAGTAATTAAATTATTATCAACTTGCATGCATATAAAATATCCATACGCCTCTTGCTTTTGGTAGGCATATGTGTATGTGAGACTGGGATCCAGCTCGCAGGTAAGAATGGGCTTGAGTATTACCTTAAAGTCAGCATACCCGACGATCGGCAATTTATTCATATGGTGGTAATTCTTGAATATCTGTACCGGTGCCCTACCATATTCTCCTGACTTCAGCATATTCATTTTCGCTGGGGAATTTTCTTTGCAGTATTTCTTGTTCTCTTCTAAAAACGCTGCTTATCCGACAGTCCTGCAATTATTGGTCATGGTAAAATGTAAAGCATTGCTTGTATATATGAGTTTTGTGACCGTGGGCCGTCAATTATGATCTCACAAATGCTCAAAATTGTTAATGCAGATATAATGCGCATTTTCATTTTCGATCTCCAGCAGAAGGCCAAAATGTTCAGACTCTTCTTCTTCCCTCACATGCACTGGCACGAAATTCTCCTTGGTCGTTGTCAACGCCAAACCAGGTCTTTGTAAGTTTCTTCCTTTTCATATATTTTGCCTATACAGGATTTTTAAATCTTCCTGTTTCAACTATTTCACACACTGGCACTTTCATAGTCTTAAATACTCTTTTGCCCATAGCTATGCCGAAAGGATTCGGTTCCGTACAGTCGCACTCGAGCCACACATTAAATTTATTTGGGCCGTGCTCTCGAATTTTTTTGGTGGCCTGCCTGACGATATTTTTCTCCATGCAAGCCAAAAATGTAAAAATATATTTTGACGAACCACCCTTGTTTGTAGTGGCATATGTCTTAAAAATTGCATTGGAAAGCTGTTTTGACCTCAACGAAACCACTGCCATTAACCAACACAGACCCTACCACGATTCTGTGGTTTGACTGGCACCCACACAAATGCATATTATAACCTTAATTATTTATGGAGTGGGGGGCGAAGGAGACTGAATATACCGAAGTTTGGTAGGAGAATGTCCTTCAGAGTTGCATGTTTTGTATGTCTCCGCAAATTATAGCTTCTAGCAAATGACGCTCACCAATTTGACGTACTTTTGTGTCACCCAATCCGTATTCACAGTACATTCATATTTCTCATGTATTTGCGCATCGTGTTTAAACACAAAGGTTTGGCTGCAGAAGCGACACAGGTATCGAGGTATCGACCCTGCAGATGACATCGATGTTGTTGGAAATGCTGCAGATGGTACCGCGAATGGCTAAACCGACAATATTACCAGTTCAACTGGAGTCACCGATGGTACCACCAAAGATGAAGTCGGGTCACAAGTATACAATTAAACAAAAGTTTCATCTTGATTTATACTCTCTAATAGCTCGCTGATTCGAACAGGTACTTAAAATTGGAGGAGCTTTTTATTTTTATTCGAAAATATATGCGTTATTACGAGCAGAACCGATAATGACATGCATAGTGTGGTGGAAGTGTCGGACACAATATACCTTACCAGAATGAAGTTACAAAGGTCAGGAGAGAAGACAATCTATAATCTGCCACATCACAAGAAGAACTGTGACGTGGTGCTGGAAACATTATTTATCTGCAAAGATCGCGATATCGCATGATCAACATCAAGTAATATAGCACAATAAACATTTAATATTTCCCCACTAACTCACTCTAGTGGCGAATGTTAAAACACGAGTTACCGGCAAACTAGCGCGGAATCACGAAAAATATAAAGAGTGAACCATAAATTAAAGAATTAAATTAACTGGGGAATTAAATTGTGGAATGAAACTGGGGAATGAATATAGCGCTTACCCGACTTCTTAACACCTAACATAACATAAATCCACAAAACATAACATTTATGTATCATGAGATACTGGTAGGAACCCAAACTCACCTGTTTAAATACACAGCTAACAACCGGAAAACACCGACATAAGACAACTCGTAGAATAAAATATTACTCAGACTACTTTATCAGAAATAATAAGAGCACAGACGACTTGAGTAATATTTAATTGAAAAAAAAAATAATATTTGAGATGTAGTTGACTGATAATGTATCATTACAAATAATTATTTCTCAAAACCCAATTAAGTTCCAGATAGCAATATTTTATACGAATACTTTGAGTTATTCAGGTGGCTGGCAACACTAGCTTGGCTTGCTGAAAATCTATGTAAATTGGATTGATTAAGTTCATGTTGAAAGCTTGGCAGAGGAATTAAACCGGTAGAGCAGAAAAACACTCTCTCAGTGCTTTAGTATGAACATTTATTTCAGTTCAAATTGAATGCGCAATAGCTCAGACACTGCTCAACTCGTTTTCTCACTTATCTGGAATAAAACATATCGCTGACGTAGATTGATGAACTCGGTAGAAAAAAAAACTTCACACGAATTCATACAACAAAAATATTAAATATAACTCCTCTTCTTTACTTGTAGTCTTCCCTAAATAAGGCTCTCGGTCCTTAAATGCCTTATAAAGTCCTTGGCACTTCGTGCGTCGAATCTCAAACAACTAAAATAAAACAACTGCGTGGCCGTAGTCCACACGTACCTTCTTCGTGCCACATCGGGCGGCCTGTATTCAATGCCGAACGTGTAAAATAATTTAAGAACTACGTAAAACTCCTACCGGGGAGACCACATCTAGCCTCCCTGGTCCTACGACGAAAAATTCAATATGTCTCCTCTTCTTAGTCTTACTATTCCAAATCGTAAAAATGTTATAACAATTAAATCTGAAAATCAGTGTAGCGCGCACCATAATTAGTGTTAGCAGCTATTGGTTGCCATAGCAACGTAACGAAATGTAGCCAACTTCTTCCAAAAAGATAATGCTTAACTTGTTAAGTACTTCACATAAAAAAATTACTCAATACTTAAAAACAACAGAAATGACATATTTAACATTCAAAACAAAATTACTGATTTCAAATTTCGTATATAACATTGAAGCGTTTAAAAACAATGATTAACCTATAATGACAATTATTGTCAATAATCTTTATTCTGACTAAGGAAATAATAATAAAATTCAATAAATTTCCAGACGTTATATTTGGACGAGAATTAAAGTTTGCAGACTTGACATACCATATGCCTATAAAACCAACATGGCCACCGACTCGTAGAAACGTATGGGTATGCATATGAGGTTAGTGTTCGTAAATGCTGAGCACCTCGGGTACATTCGGCAATCTCACACCGAAGTAAATGAATGACCCTCTAAGTTCACTGAAGAATGTCGAGCTCATCCACGTCGAACTGAGAACCAACTCAGCCGCACAGCCTCACAGCCCACATTTAAAATATATTGGGTTATGTTTCCTCATGGTGAAACTATTATTGCTGGATCGTAAGATAAAGAAACTGACATAATTCACGAGAGTTTGTGTAAAAGCAGCTAATGTAAGTCAATAAAAAGGGACAATGTAAAACCACGCACGGTAAAACTATAGCACTGAAGTTAAGTGACATTGGGTATGAAGAAATTCCCCTCTTTTAAAATTACCTGGATTTAACACATTCAGACTATCACAGGCTCTTTCATAAAGTGACTTCCTGAAGGACTTTGTGTTCAATAACAGGGATAGTATTGAATGTGACTTCCAGAACCTCCTTGAATCATGTGAACCACTTCATCTCATGAATAGGAATAACAGACTTTCAAACGTAGACATAGATTTTTTGCTGCATACATAGATAACTTAGAATTATGCAAATATGTTTATTCCTACAAGTTAGTACTGCTCTTTGTTCCTTTTGCCTGAGTAGCTGCACATGCGAAATAATTCATTTTATTCATGTCAGATAAAAAATATGAAATATTTAAAGCAGCACGTGTAAAAATATTACACACAGGAGCTTTTATTTTTGTTCTTTTGCCATAAAATGTTGATATTTTAAAATAGAAATTATGACAAAAACTGAAGCATCCAAAATGTAAGGTCTCATTCCTCTCAATATAAACATTAGTTCTGAATTGTTATATCAGAATAGTTGTTGAATAAGAAGGAACGAAGATAGTGATTGTTAAACCATACATGTGTGAGAGGCGACGGGAGTCGAGTGAGCCAGCAACCGGGTCTACTGCTTCACAAATCTACCTAAAGACCACGCGATAGGTCGCTGCAGTCGCCTTTCTCTGTGACATGTATTGAGTTGCCTGGACGAGGGCGTGGTGGGAGGAACGGAGACTTAAACCGGGTAGCCTGTTTCACAAAATTCACATATTCTTACCAACCACGAACCAAGAAGATCTATGACACTATTGCTCTTCACACAATTTCCTCGATTCCACTGGTATGTCTTTGTCACGTGTGGTTTTGTTATTTGTGTTAACTATGATTGCTGATGATAGGTGGCTAGAAAAGTATTCAGTTTCCATTCGACCAGCTTGTACATGTTTCGTCCAAACTGTCTGCATAATCTTGAATTTGCTGCGTCGATAAGGAAAGAGTGATGATTGAGGGAGGGGGAAAAAGATTGCGTTTCGTATATTTGCCGGTATTTCACTTGAGTTTGTGGAGCAGTACCTGGAGGCGGGCTAACTGGCCCAGGCAGGCGTGCACGTCGACGTGCGCGACGAGGAAGAAGCCGTCGACGGCCCAGCAGTTGGCGAGCTGGCGTGCGCGGGCCGTGGTCCAGGTGCGCGCCGAGTGCACGGAGTGGTCGAGGCGGTGCAGCACCGGGATCTGCTCCACCAGGGGCAGCTCGTCCACCGGCGGCGACGACAGCCACTCCGTGGTCACCTCGCAGCTGTTGCTGAGTGCCACCAGTCCCTCCAGCAGCTCGCTCATTAGCTCGCCCGTCCGTGGGCCCGCCTGCAACACGCTCCGCCTGCCAGTCCATCTGCAACATTCTCTACCACCTCAACAATACCACACAACGAACAAAGATATCTGCACTCACTATAGTCCGTCGCACCCGTCAGTCGTCCGACCGTACGGCGGTCACGTCATCTTCAACAATCGCAAAGAAACTTTTTTTTCTCTCCGTCCATCTGTCAAATATTTACCAAACTTTAACTTTCGACGGATGGATGACCCACCGCCTTCTGACGACACTCCTTAGACGTGAATACGCACTTTCAAATAAAATGCAAAGCGATGGATCTGTGTTTATTTATCTTTCGTGGTAAATTCAGAAATTCAATATGCAAAAAAAAATCTTTAAAAATTCTTATCACGTAAAAAATATTTATCCAAATTTTTCTTTCTTGAAAATGTATTTCCTACAAAAATACATCTCTAACTAAAGAAATATTGCGATGTTAAGTTGATCCACTGAAATTTTGCCGTACAGAAGAATTTACGGATGACGGATTGTGAATCGTTTTCAACTGATGGACGAAAACGACTGACTAATGACTTCCGGACGGATGGACGACTTGACAGATGCGACGGACTATTGTGAGTCCAGCTCAAGCAGTCTGGTCGAACGCTGAGAATTTGCGTCATTTTCCCCGCTCGTCGATTGGAACAATGACGTGTAGGTTTTTGCAATACAAGGGCATTTTGCAGAGGCGAGGGTGCTGACGCCAGTGACCTCGATAACTACGGAATATGAAACTTTACTGTTACAGCTTGGTTACATTGACCTCTCGCACTGCGAAAGTGGGCCTCTCTGGCATTGGTCGCCATAAAAATTGGTCAGCAAACGTTTTGCTGAGTCCAGTGATGTGCGCGGGTTTGTCTGTTTTCTGGGTCAGGCGTCGAGTTCTTTGTTGCCGGCCGTAGAAAGCATGAGACCAGAGTCGAACTTGCCTCGTCTAGATGGAGCGAAAGCCCTTCCTAGACAATGGTCCTCAATGATGGCTGAGCATAGCTGAGATGGGTTAACATATATAATCCTATTCGCTGGTTCGACAGACGCTGGAGGTCGGCGATCCACTAAGGTTACGGCGTAGTGGGCTCGTTATGTTTTAAGTCCTGCTCTGGTGAATGTGGAACCATCCCCTGGATGTATGCAAGTTGCCAGGCATCAAAGTTGTAAGTTACACAGTACCCATATTTAAGCTAAGTTAATATTTAGTCTCTAAAATTAAATTAGATATAATAAAATGGTCAGAACTTTCCCCACGCTTGTGTTTCTTTTTCGGCTCATTAAAGCGGCCCATGGTTTTAACTCTTGTTTCATCCAAACTCTCAATTTGTTCTAACCCTCTTTGTAACGTGAATCAGCAGACAGTTTGAAGAACTCATGGATAACACATATTGCTGACGGAAATTAATGTAATCCTTTAAATTTCAAGTGTCCCTTAATTTTTCTTTGTTTTGTAAATTTAATTATTTTCATTTTCTTACATTATCTTACTTAGATAATTCCACTGCTATCTTTTTTTACTGTTGTTTTCTTATTGGAAAAAATTTCAATTTTTTAGAAGTCTTTCGGTTGTTTTACTTTATAATTAAGTTTTGAATTTCAAAGGCTTCTTTCCTTTTCCTGACTGTTTTCTTTAGTAGAATATGTTCACTTTAGATGTTTTTATCCTTGATAAGTTAGATTAAGCATGGATAAAACTTTTCCCTGCATTACATTAGGAGTGAGCCTAAAGGTTAAATATCTGGAGATCTTTTATCTAGACTGTTTATAATAGCCAAGCGACTGCTGTAGAACTTAAGTATTTGCCTATTTTTCAGGCCCTTAAATGGCCCAAAGTCACGTACAGATGAAAATATAAGAGATATCCTCCATATTTACGAAGATACTTTTTTTTTTGGGTATGACACACCCCCAACTCATTGAACACCCTTTGCTGTAATTACGGTGTTAGTTCTTCGGGATTTGCTCTATTCCGTCGTCTGGTACAAAATGGCAAAATACGTTTCCATTCTTTCCATAGCATGGTTAATAGTTTATGCCTGGAATGAAAATGACGTTCCAGCTCGCCCAAAAATGTTATATAGCGTTAAAATAGACGTTTTGAGTGGAAAAAGAGTCCTTCCTGGCAGTCTTCACATAATGAAGCAATTTACATTGATTTATGAACAGGATAACTATCATACTGAAAGCAGAACTGGGTTATTTAAAATTGTTGCCACAGCATGGGAAGCATGTTGTTGTCCAAAATATATTGGTATATCAACATGCCACAGTTCATACATTTATCGATTAAGACTAATATCCCAAGCGCAACTCAAGATAAAGTGAGTGAGTGGAGAGATTCGGGTGGCTCTTAACATCGAGGTCTTGAGAGTCGATAAGAGTGAAGCGAGGTAAGTATGGAGCAGCGTAGTTNACATTGATTTATGAACAGGATAACTATCATACTGAAAGCAGAACTGGGTTATTTAAAATTGTTGCCACAGCATGGGAAGCATGTTGTTGTCCAAAATATATTGGTATATCAACATGTCACAGTTCATGTAAGGGCGGGGAAACGGGAAAACCTCGAGAAAACCCGCCGACCAGCGGCAACGTCCGGCAGGATTCTCACTTGCAAAATCCGGGAGTGACCCGACCGGGGATTGAACCCTGTTCGCCTTCGTGGGAGGCGAGCAGTCTAACCTTTCAGCCGCCGAGGCCCCAACTCAAGATAAACAGCTTCCGAACGTTACACTACCACTTATAAATTTTATTATTGTAAGCAAAACTAGCACCAATACTAATAGAGGCAATCGCCAATAGTGGATCGAGACACGTGTAACATCTGAGAAATCAATGTGATGCAATGTGCGATTGCATGTGCCCTTACAATCAAGCCTCTTTCAAATGAACACAAATATATCTGTTGAATGATTTTGAAAGGAAACATGTGCTTTCACGCTCTCCTACTGGACAAGTTCATGGGGATAAATGGGGTGTCCAGTGACTTTTGATGACAAACTGTGTCTCTGTGATCGCTTTCGTTTGTCGGTGGCACATCGTTCGGTGAACTAAGAAACATAATATTAGCAATATATTAGCATCTAATGTATGCATTACTTTTTCCTAAGTGACTAGGCTCACCACACAGTGGTGGCACAGGTAACCTGAATCGATTAAAGCGCTACGTTGGGCCGAGCCAGGAAACTAGCTCCAAAAATATGAGAAAATAAATATGGAATCATTCCTTTTATAGTATTAGGTATTTATTTTAACTAAAGGCACTGCTTACCCCAGTTATGATGCGAATATACACGATAAGTCTTTAAGAAAGGTTAACAACATACATGAAAAGAAGCTGGCATTTATTGGAGATGGCTACCTTAACCTGAATGGCAGAAATGTCATGACAAAGAATGGACGAGGTGTGGTATGTGAGGAAATGGAAGCATTCCGCGAAAAACAATATCTTACGGCAATGTCTGCCTCATTTTCCACGTGATATCTACAATCGGAGGGGCCACGGTAGCTGAGCAGTTAGTCTACTCGCCTCCCACCAAGGCTAACCGGGTTCAGTCTCCGGCCGGGTCACTCCCGGATTTTCGCAAGTGGGAATAGTGCCGGACGATGCCACTGGTTGGCAGGTTTTCTCAGCGATCTCCCGTTTCCCCCTCCCTTGCATTCCGGCGCTGCTCCATTTTCACCTCATTTCACCCCCATCGGCTCGCAAGACCTCTTTGTTAAGAGCCGCCCATATCTCTCAACTCTCAACTCTACAATCGGAAATACCAAGGAGTAAGTGGTGTTTTCCCCGATGGAAGACTAGCGACTCATCCAACAGTGGGTCCTCCTCCCTCAGCAAAGATGATTTAAATCATTACTTTTTGTCATCTCCATTTTCCGGGAGGCTAATGTAGAGGTGGCACACATAGTTTTAGCTTACCCTGAATTATTTACGGGCAAGTACAGTCGGAAATACACCTACAAAATTACTGAAAAGTTTTGAAACCTCAAGTCGATATTCGAACTGAGAATAGAGATATTTCCTATTTACTTTCTGGTTTAATACACGATAGTGTGCTACATTCTAATACTCGTAATGTTCATTTAATTTTTATGCACATTTAACTCGAGAATAAAGCATTTTGAAAGAGAATATGATTTTGCATGATAAAAACAGTCACTGCCATCATGATGACGTGACTGTGACGTCACTATGCATGCTGTACTTACTTGTTACACGCAGGTGACATAGCGAATTAAGTGTGCATTCGAAATGTGGACGGAAAATATACCCCAGTTCAGATCAGGTGAAAGATTTAATACGATACTCTCCGCAGACAAAATTTTTCTAGATGCTTTACTATAAAGTTAAGAATTTCTGGGTAAAGTTAGGGTGACTTTTGTATATACTGTAGCAAGCTACCACTAAGATAATGAGACAGAGGTATCTAAAAGATAAACAGTTTAGGTTATAAACAGGAACAGAAAGTAAATGTAGACTAAAATGCATGAAGACAACGATTGTTACTAAGAAATCTTAAAGAAATGATTTTGACGAGAAGCATATTTCCCAAACAGTGATTGTTTCAGAGGCATTTCAAGATTTAATGCATATTTATTTCACTATTGCTCTATGCATACGTAACGGCAGAAGCTTCTTAGCGCAAGTTGTCCTGGCATGTAATAATTTTTGCCCTATAGTTCATGGGTCCCTATTAAATGTTGACCATTTGGTCTTTGAAAATCACACAAATGCAGTACCACGGCGTAGTTCTAATTAACCAGCGAGTTAAAGATAATATCCTTTAGCAGTTTGTATATTTTTTCATAAATTTATTTTACACATTTTAATCAAATTTCTCCATAAAATGTTACTTTATCATTGTCGATACGCACTTAGTTCTCACAAGCAACTGCAGAGTGTAAAGTAAGATACGAACTAAAATTTTATCGTTGTCAGTTCTCGCTTGGTTCGCCCAAAAACACTGTATAAAAATAAGAAATTAAGTAACAATAAATGTGAGCTGCACAGTAAATGGTTTAATTTAGGTACTTGATGCGTAACAATTTCAATATTTATCGATTTAGCTGTAAAATTAATAAAACTGAGCAGTATTTTAGCTGTGCGTTTACGAGTTAGAAACATTGTTGTGGAAACGGTTGGTGTGGTAAGTCATAGGAGCCAGGTGTCAGTAATAGGAGCAAGAGATTCCACAGACGGCATGTTGCCTTCTGTCAGTGAGCAGGGGAGGTGCGTACCTGCATGGAGCGGCTGGAGTGTCGAGTATCTAGTCGGCCGGACACGACAGCCTTTCGGAACACCAGGTCCCAGGAGGTCGAAGACACGTGGCAGCCCAACCCGTCGATCAGACTCTGCATGGCGGGCACCACCGACTGAGGCACTCTGCCTGGCAGTCAACACACCACACTCATGTCACACACTCTCCATGACTGCTCGCCTTCCCTACACTGATGTTTTGTTACGACAGCGGTCACCACACACTGTCGCAAATGCAATATGGTCCACGAACGCATACTGCGATACTTGCGACACTTGCGATATTATCACTTCGTTATATCAGTGATATTATGAAACCATCGCGATGCTAGCGATTTTGTAATATCGTGACATTTATGATATTTCGATGTATATGGTATTCCAGATTTAAAAAATGTGTAATTGTGGATTTTTTATTTTGTTCAATAATATTTTACATATCGCCATTATCGATCAGTATGCCACTGTTAACAATAGTGAAAATGTTAATCCTTTCGATTTTGCGACCTCATTAGTGAGATATTTGCAATGTCGATATTTGCAGGACATCGCCATCGATTTTCATTACTTTATTAAATCAGTTTATTGCTTCTATATCCATATATTTACTGTGTTGGAAAGGGGATATCGCACAGAACTATCCAACACTTGCGTGACCAACAACCCTGGCTATTATTATGGTGGTGCACAGGGGATTTCCAGGCTTCTTATAATTTTTTTTCTATTTTCTGAATGTTTTAACTCTTCCCGCTTAAAATATATTCAATTGCCTCATAAATTAGCTTATATAAGCTACCGCAATTTGTTGTGTAAACGACAAAATTTTATTTAATGTATTATGTTAAAAATCTTGTTGTTGTATTTATCTTAGGTTCCATTAGACGAGTATTTGGTCTTCCATTTGTGCACTACTCCTAAGTCACAAAATATGGGTGCCTTTGAGGAAATGTAATTTGTATTAAAACATTTACTTAACTATTATGCTGATATCCCCAGTATCGGCATACACTGGCCCAACAGTGGCGCTTGGTTGGAAAGGTTGGCTCTATAACTCACATATTAATACATCGTTGGCCTAACGTAATATGTCAAACAAAATTTGCTACCAAGAAAATTTCATGATATTTCTCTTTTCCCGTTAGATAATGATGCCACTTAGTCAAAACATTCCAGAAGATATAGTAAATATAATTTTTGAAAACAAAATGGTTAGCTGATGGTTGGAAACAAGTTGGTAAACATTCTGTTGGCAATTGGTATGTATTTTTATGTTGGGCCAAAGTTGTGCAAAAAAACATGTTACGTCAAATTATGGAACAAACATTCTGATTGTCAACAATGTGACTTTCTTATATTTTATAAACTATGCATGTTTTTCAAAGCCTGAGATCCTTTCTCATTGAAATATATTTAGTTGGTTATATGTTGTGTCAATGGTGGGAACACAATAGTTGGTAATTGTTACTTATTGTTAAGCTGAGCCGACATTGTGCAACTAACATGACGATAAGTTAATATATTTCTAAAAAATAAAACAATAATTTCGTGCGTTTTCTTAAAATATATTGTTTTTAGAACTCAATCCACGTCTTATTTAAAATTTACTTTGTTGGTGATATGCTCGTTACTGGTCCAAAAGATCACTAATATAAAAAATTGTTTTATATGTAAAAACACTAATATTTGGATGATTTTAAGTCTTTACGTAAATAATATTATTTTAAAGTCTGTTTTATTGTTTATGTGTTGAGACAATGTTGACAACTTAACAGTTGGTAATGGGCACTATTTATTATGCTGGGTCAACTTTGCGTTACAAAAATTATGCCAACATAGTGTTATTAAGGCAGAGCTGTATGGGCAAAAGGTGTTTAGAGAGGCACTGCAAATCAACATCAAACAGAGCTGTCAAGCGGGGGGAGAGAAATTAGGCCAGGAGGCGAAATATAAGGATGCCGGGAAAGAAGGGCGTGGTAGTTCATCACCGTGCGACACTGGGAAGAGAACTTATGGTGTGACGAGTCAAACAGTGGTGAGTATCTGCCAAAGGGTGTGAGGCTCTAATTAGGGCTGAGCAGGATATAGGGTTAAAACAATCATAACTTGGGTGAGTGCTTAAAGTAATCAGTCAGATGTGTACTCAATAATTAATTAAATAAATTATGTAAAACACTGGAACTTAGTAAAAGCCAAGTTTATTTTAGTTCTGCTTGATCATTTCAACAATCTCACCCTTAATAATATAGATACATTAAATGGACAGACATTGGGTTACACTAGGGTGACCCAAGACTGTTACGATAAGATATTATTAATGTGTTCTGAATTAAAAGTGTATAAAATGCCTTTTGTTGTTTTGATAGTTCAATTTTTTTAGAACAGCGATAATTTAAAAATAAACAGTTTATAGTTTGTTGGGCATTGGTTACTACTTGGAAAATATACTATTGTAACTGACAGGTATTCGTATATTTGGCAACGCCCCCACCTGTTGGCATTGGGTTGGCAAGTTTGGACCTATGTTGTACTGGGATTCAAATATTTGGACAAGTTTTGGGAATAAAATTATTAATTTAACATTAATTCGTTATTGTTGCCCAGTAAAATTAAAAAAATTGCTTTTGGAAGGATTTGATTTAAAAGAATTTTAAAGGCATGGATTTAGGGTATAAATCAAATTCTCAAAGTAAAAAATTTAAAATAAGTATAAGTATAAATTGCAACTGAAAAATATAAATGTTTGATTAATTGTTTATACCATTTGAGGTAACTGACATCTAAATATACTCATATCTATGTCTATTATATATTGTAGGTTATGTTTGAATAAAACAAGCATACATTAATAGGCATGTTTACATTACAGTTTCAAGTATATGTAAAAGAAAACTATCATGTGACCCTGCTTTTAATTTTATACATTGCATGCTATGAATAAAAAAAATGTTTGAAAATAAATATGCGCCATACTGGAAAACATTTTAGCAATAACCTCTACTTCAGCAGTTATTATGCATGCGATGATAATTAAATAAAGTTTAAAAGTAGCAACATGTGACGTATTAATGTGTTAATTAAAATAACATATTTAACTAAACTGAAATGTACCAAATATTTCGTATTACTTCTGTGCTTACGCAGAGTTAAAGTTGTGTGGTCGATAGCACGTGGGGTTAGCAGCACAAAGAGCGCGGTTTTGCTCCCAATTCTAGTAGCGTAGGTTTTCAGTATACGAGATTGTAATATAAAAATGAAGAAATAGCGTTGGGAAGTGTAGGAAATGTCTAAATTTTCAAATATTGGTTAACATTTATTAGAAACATTATTTAACTAATTTTGGTAAAACATTATTTATTTGTTGGCACTGTTGCCAACATATTAGCAATATTGTAAAATTTCAGGAAGTCTTTGGTTGGTCATTAGTAGGCATCAGTGGTATGATAAAGGGAAGTCTGGCGCAATGTATTTTAAATTGGAGTTTGGATTCGTCTGGGCCGATTGGGGGGATTCGGCTGGAGTCGGATGAGTTCGGAAGTCTTTGGCTCGACTCAGGAGGTGCTTGGAAGCTATCGAATCAGGATTGACGAACTCACCCGAAGGTACTCGGCAGTTACATCCACTAGTTATTCAAGCATATTTTAGTTACTGGTAGCCATATTAGTTTTATAGGCGTAGGGTTTGCTAAGTCGTAAATCTGTATTTATTATCCGATTTTAAAAAATTGTTTTTCATTATAAATTATTTTTTTTATCTTGTACCGAGATTATACATAGGGGATTACAGAAACATGCAAAAGTCTCTCATTAAATTACTCTAGTTTCCAGTCTCCTCTCTTGAAGAATGAATAATACACGATGCCAGAATATACAAAATATTCACTATCTTGACTGTTTTGTAGGTTTAAGTATGCTACTCCGGTTTTTTATGTGCATATGTACATATGACTAAACCAAGCACATCCTACTAACAGCGGCCACATGCACGAGTATGTTATAGTCATGGTATGGATCAGCATTTACCAATACTTTTATAGGCTTAATTGGAATTAATTTAAATGTCAATACTGCCAGACCCTGGAGACTTCATAAACAGTCTTAAATTTCGTGCTCTTCTTGGCCAACAATCCATCAATCGTCCAATCATTCTATCAATATTTGGATCAATCCATTAATCTTCCAATTTTTCCATCAATATTTCAAATCTTCGCCAATCCGCAACCAATAATCACCAATCTACATCAATCTTTCATCAATATTTCGCAATCTTTCTATCAATAATTCAATTTTCCCATTAATCTTTCAATCATGCCATCAATCTTTGGCAATCTTGCCATCAATTTTCTGCAATGTTTCTATCAATCAGCCCTGCAATCAGCACCGCAATTAGCACAGCAATAAGCACCATAATATGTACCGCAACCCACACTGCAATCCGCACCAAAAACTTTGCCAATCCTGACCAATCTTTCAATCATCTTTCCAACAATCTTTCAATCTTGCCATCAACCTTTCAATCTTCCGATCAATTTTTCACGAACTTTCCATGAATCTTTCGCAATATTTCCATCATTATTTCTCAATATTTCCATCAATCTTTCACAATATTTACATAAATATTTCGCAATATTTCCATCAATCATCAATCCATATTCAATTCATGGGTTTGTCATATGTCTCTGTCAATACAATAAAAAAAAAAGATTCAGCAATTGTCTCCAAAATTTGTACATGTCGACAGAATTAATGTTTTGTATGTAGTCAACTATTCATGAAAATTTGTACATAAAGTATTTATTATAATTTTATATGCAGATCCTTCCATTAAAAGTCGAAGTTGTAGGGGATAAAAGGATATTACACACAAAAAATAAGAAATAAACAATTGTTTTATAATATAAATTAATTATTATTTTGTAATTACAATTTCATAAGAAAGCAGTTCATCTTATCATGCGATATATCCCTGTTCCTTCAGTTTATTAATGATTTAAGATATTTCAACAATGTGTGAGAGATCCCCGTATTTTTGAAGGTAAATCAAATATCTGAGTCTATCAACAAGTTCATTCGGGTCTTCGGGAAATAGGTAGCCAGATTATCTGCATATTCTGCTTTCTTCATGTTGCTTGTTGCAGTAAATGTGTTGGAGGTGTGTGTGTCAGTGTATCGAGAAAATCGTATTCACTGTCTTCAGCACTATCACTGTCTTCGTGTTCATTTCCATCAATGCTCTCTTCATGGTCATCTTCGCCTTCTGTTTTGTATTCCATATTAAATTTGCTTTCCTTTGTAGCAGGAGTTGTATACTCATCAGTAGTTAGAGACGACGACTGTTTATTTTGAAGTTCGTAGACTTCTCGGCAAAGTCTTTCAAGTGTACATTCCACACAAACAGAATCTACTGCACTCATTCCGTCTTTAGCATTAACTGCCTCGTCACAATCGTCTGTGAAAACAGTAACCACAGATGTAGCATGTGGTATGGACGGCCTCACCTGCTGGCTCTCAAAAAACGAATCGTTACAGTTCTTTATGTGGTTCTTCAATGTATCACCTTGCATAAACTGTGTGTGGCAATAGTCTTAATTCTTACTCATGCAAAAAGGACTCCTTTTGCAGGCGATTCTTTCATGTTGACGAGCATTTTGACCGAAAGTAAAAACTCGATAGCAGAATCAACACACTCGGCAATCAGACAGCGATGATGCAGTTCGCGGCTCTATATTCGATGAAGTCAAAGGCAGGTCTTCGTATTCACAATTCATATTCACTGTATAACGAGAGAATGCTTCCAAATTGATGTTAACTTCTCGACGTCTGAACATCAACTACGGTATTAGCGTGCGACTGCACTTTATATATATATATTTTTTTTTTCTCTCATTACTAGGAAAAATCGCCAGATTGTTTATAAGTCTACGACAAAATAATTTTTTTTTACGATTTCAGGTTTCGAACTCAGAGGCCTAAGCCATGCATCATCTTTTTAAATTGCTTAAAATTTTGAATCAGTTGCACATGAATATTAAATAATGGAAAATTAATATACAAACATAGCTAAAAAGGCGTTAAAAACTCAGGTCATTAATAAAATTGCAAACCTCTTATCTTACCCTGATCCCCACATCCAATAGCTAAAACCATCATTTCGCTTTTATTATGAGTTTCTAAATAGTTTCAGAAATTTTTTCTAAGTCCGAAAGTGAATTAATAATTATTTTTTGTAGTGTAGGGTCTCAAACTCAGGTCCCTACACCATACGTCACCTTTGGAGGTGGCTTAAATCCTTATACCAGGTGCGCATGAATACTAAACAGTACGAAATTAATGTACAATCATCGCTAAAAAAAAGGCTTAAAAAACTCGGGTCATTAATCGATTTGCAATTATATTATCTCAGCCTGATTCCTATGTCCGATGACTAAAACTTATGTTTCGCCTTTAAAATAAATTCCTGTTTTATTCACCGAACACTGGGAAAATCACCACATTTTTTTTCTAAGTAAAATGGAAAATTAATATTTTATATTATTTCGGGTATTACCGTACCTCAACTTTTTATATTGCATAAATATATGTAGCAGATGCATATAAGAATGTAAACAGACTGGAATTCATATACAAAGTACGTTAAAAATGATCCAAAACTCGGGTCGGTATTTCAACTGTGGACCCTTTATCTCACTACATCATCTTTTTTCTCATCCAAAATTTGTATAACAACCTAATTATAAGTTTCATACTCATGTACTTATACGAGATTTATTCCAGTATCTTTCACTAAAGATGTCACTTAGGTGGTTCTTGCACATAGACTAGTAGAAGGAATTAGATGACCTTGGCTTATCAGGACCATGGACCAGAGCTCGTATCTGTTCATGCTCTCTCATTCCGGTTGGTCAACGGCCATATTGTCTGCCATGTTGAATTAAGGTGACCTTAACCTTTGACCTTGACCCCAGTGACCTTTGACCTTGAAAACCCAAACCATTCCAAAAAATTCTTAAGAATTTATTACTTAAAACGATTCGAAATTTATTAATAATAATAATTATTAAAATTATTTAAGGAATATTACTATACATTTATTTAAAAACTTTTATTTCTGAAGGTCCCCTACCCAGATCCATGTCCAGCAGTCAACTGACTCCCCTGCAATCAATCACATTGTCTTAACATTCTCCCTCTTACCCCCTAACCACCATGATCCCCTCTACCCACAACACCATACCACACCCCACCCATCTCCCCTTCTTCGTTCATACACCGATGACATAAGACGATGATGGCGATTTTCTCGACGCACTGACACACCCTTCCATCACATTTGATTGACCTTCAAAAATGTGGGGATCTCTCATGCATTATTGAAACATCTTAAAACACTAGTAAACTGAACGAACAGGGATATATCGCATGATGAGATAAACTGCTTTCATCTGAAATTGAAATTAAAAATAATAATAAAATATTATTTTTAAATAATAATAAATTATTATTTTAATTTAATAATTTTTTCTTAATTTTTTGTGTGTCATATCCTTTTATTCCTCACGAATTTAAAGTGGTGCTATGAGCCCTCGACTATTATTGGAAAGATATGCACATAAAATGACATTAAAGGCTTAAGTACAACAAATTCATGAATATTTGACTGCACAGAAATCATTAATTCTGTCGGCATTTACAAATTTTAGAGACTGTCAGTGAATAGTTTTTTTTAATATGTATGGACAGAGACAGACGACAAACCCAGAAATTGAATATGGATTGGTGATTGATGGAAATATTGCGAAANACAGAGACAGACGACAAACCCAGAAATTGAATATGGATTGGTGATTGATGGAAATATTGCGAAAGATTGATGGAAATATTGCGAAAGATTGATGGAAAGATTGTGAAATAATGATGGAAATATTGCGAAAGATTGATGGAAAGATTGTGAAATAATGATGGAAATATTGCGAAATATTGATTGAAAGATTGCGAAAGATTGATGGATAGATTACTGAGGATTGGTTGCGGATTTGCGAAAATTGTGAAAGGTCGATGNGGAAAGATTGCGAAAGATTGATGGATAGATTACTGAGGATTGGTTGCGGATTTGCGAAAATTGTGAAAGGTCGATGGAAAGATTGGAAGATTAATGGATTGATCCAAATATTGATATAATGATCGGACGATTGACGGCCAAGAAGAGCACGAAAGTTAGGACTGTTTATGACCCTCTTACATTCGAAGTCTCCAGGGCCTGGCGGTATTGGCATTTAAATTAATGCCAATTAAGACTATAGAAGTGTTGGTAGATGCTGATCCATACCATGATTATAGCATACTCGTACTTGTGGTNTAATGCCAATTAAGACTATAGAAGTGTTGGTAGATGCTGATCCATACCATGATTATAGCATACTCGTACTTGTGGTCGCTATTAGTATTGTGTGCTTGGTTTAGTCATATATACATACGCACATAAAAAACATGAGCAGCATACTTATACCTACAAAACAGTCTAGGTAGTGAATAATTTGCAGATTATGGTATCGTGTATTAATCAGTCTTGAAGAGAGGAGACTGGAAATTATAGTAATTAAACGAGAGACTTTTGTATGTTTCCGCAATTCCCTATGTATAATTTCGGCACAATATAAAAAAAAAAATACAAATAATATTTTTAAATCGGATAATTCATACAGATTTTAAACTTGATATGCCTTATGCCTATAAAACCAATATGGCTACCAGAAACCAACATATGCTTATTGAATAACAAGTGGACACAACTGCCGAGAACCTTCGTGTACGTTCGTCAATCCTGAGTTGATGGCTACTGAGCAGCCTCTGAGTCGAGCCGAAGACTGCTGAGCTCATCCGACTCCAGCCGAATCCCCCCATCCACCCAGCCGCCCAAGACCAATCTAAACTCCAATTATAATACATTGCACCAGGCTTTCCTTTATCACACTACTTGCATCCATCTAGTAAAACGGTGTTGGACCAAAGTAGACCGGAGTGTAATTTTTATGTTTGGCCATAGTTGGCCCAATAAAAAATTGTTGCTGGGGATTAAAGTTAATTTTGTATTGATTATTTTGTCACTGCTTCTGTGATGCCGGAAGGTTAGTCAGTGGATTGCTTACATGCTAAAAAAAACTTAAATCAACAATAATGAAGGGCACAAACGTCCATGGCTGGATGGTATTAAAACCAGGAACTTGTGGTACATATTTTAAATCACTGCCTTTTTTCCCTGTATCGTATACAACTAACTTGCTTCTCTTATTTGACAGATTTCATATTATACACTAAAATATTTTAGCTTCATAGAGCACGACAAATATTTAGTATTCTGAATTTGTTACCTTTTAAGGGGATTGTATCCCTCCCATCTTGTTTTTTTTTTTACAAATCTTCGTAAATACAATTTCTGACCGCAATTAGAAATCAAATCATGGAGGATAACTTAAAGAAATTTTTCGAAATTTGTATGGTTTCCGTTATATTTGTATTTTCCCATGTGGGACTGGAATAATTAAATAACGAGGCAATATTTAATTACGGTTACATATGTTAAAAAAATAATTTAAGAAAAGGACCTGGATTTCGAAATAACTGTGAAGATGTTCCCTGTGCATTGACAAGCTTGTATTATAAATATTGACTCTAAAAAGTAAGTAATGGAGCAATATACGTAAATCCAAGATTACAGGGATACTTTATCCATTAACTGTTAGTAATACTGTCATTATAATATAATCTACACGGGTAATGGTAACTACAGCTACAAATTAATGGGCTCAGAAATATATTCAGTTCTGTTTTACACTTTAAAAGGCCAAACAAAATTAAACTAAACCCCTAAATTGGAAATATCATGAAATATTCAGCAATTAAAGAAAGCATTGGAGTTCAGTGGCAAAAATCGACGTATACAGGATGAAACAGCCGGTGGCTGTAGACACCAAAGTGACCAGGTCTCTAAGTAACAAGCACAGCCATAGACCCGAGTTCTCTAGCAGTTAGCCAGTCAACACTACACACAAGTGTTTGCCACTTATGACTGTTGTGTAATGAAAGAACAAGTTCTTTGGATCAAATACGATGAATGGACTGACATCTGCGACTGTCACCAACATTACCTTGTAAATTACCATAGTATCTGAAAAAATAATCTGTTTCAGACAATTTCGCGTGTTTGTGTTACGTTTAGTTTTATAATTAACTGGTGATTTCGTATTAACTATAAAAATCGCAAATTAAAAAGAACGTAGCTGCATAACAACTCGGCTAAAGAAAGGCGAGTAAATTTTCAAAGCACATGGTTTTGATAGTTATAGTGGCATGAAAGCTATTTACACTTGGAACTTATTTGAAAAATTGAATACTGAGTAGGGATTTGCTTTGAAAGTCGATAATTTTGCATTTGGCATAGCTTTCTACTTTCCGAATTTACTCTAAGAACAAATACGTGGTTAATATCAGTGACTATAAACATTCCGCTAATTGATTAAAATGGAGAAACGCTTATTATTTTCAAACAAATTTGAGTTGAATAAATCACAGTAGTAAGTTGTAAAACAAAACAAAAAAACACATTTCCAAAAAATTATTATTGTCATTAATAATTATAAAGGATGATTCCTTAATGCATGCTAAAACGGCGTGAGCACAATCCTTATGACAAATAATTAGGAAACATATATACGACATAGGGCCTAAACTGATTTCAGAGGGTGGTAGACGCTCTGGAACGTGTTATAAAAAGATAAATTGGAAACCACTTGCGATTAAGTAACGAAATTTGGCATATAGACAAACATCTACAAGGCAGATTACCAAACTATTCCTCGTTGCTGAGAGTACACCCCTTTTACATTAAATAAGGGTTGGCTCCCTCCACTTGCTTATAACTTTGTAACACTGCGCTTGAAGCAATTCAACATAACATGATAGTAATCAGCATGTATAATGTAATAAAATGGTCTCCTTGGTAGTATAGGCTAATTCTTACCGTTTTTTGAGAAATCATATGTTTAGTTGTTTGGCTAATTAGTGGTTGCCTGGGAAGTAGGCAGCCTGTAACACTCTATTGTGCAAGACATACCACCCGACAACCTGGTTCATGTTCTTATCCTAATGCAGGTATATGGCCCCTTAGAAAATGGCGGTAATGTAGGGTGGTCAAAAAAAAAAATAAACGAACACCGGTTTCACGTATTCGTGCTTTCTTTGGAATGCGAAGAGTTAACAAGGTTACAGCATACGCTCGAAGTGTGAGCCACCTATCTCCATACATTCATGAATACGACGTTAATATGACTGGCACACACACGCTGCAACATACCGGGACTAGCCTGTATTGTATGCATCTAACATATGTTGTCAGAGATCCACCACATTATCCATATCGGTTGAATACACAGCCGCAAGTGACCGCACAAGTAGACGTTTACTGGGTATAGGTCCGGTGATTTAGGTGGCTAACAGACTTGTCCCACCTCGGCCAATCCATCGCACTGGGTACCACGCATCCGTGTACTGCCACGCTGTGCGATTTAAGTGTGCCGGTGCATCATCTCGTAGATTGAGTGGTACATCTTCAAGTAGTTGTGGCAGGTCGTCATCCAAGAAGCGGAGATAGGAAACTCCAGGAAGGATGTGTCGCCCAATTATCATCCCATCGATAATCCCCGCCCAAACGTTCAGAGAAAACAGACGTTGGAAGTGGGATTCTCGTACTGGATGTGGGTTGATGCGTGCCTACACATGTTCGTTGTAGAAGGTGAAGACACCTTGCCTCTTGAAGGATGCTTCGTCAGTGAATAGTACAGTGCCGTATAAACCTGCGGCTCACAATACTGTAAACGGGCAGGCCGGTCGGGGGAAGAAGTGCATGTACTGGCTGGTAGTGATATGCGTGCAATCTGTCTCGCCGTAAAATGTGACATACTGTGATGCTTTCGGTACATTTCTCGAGTTCTGACACGTGGGCTCACATCAACATATTGAGTCCAATACAGTGTACTCAATGTCTAACCGTGGTCGGTCAACATCGTCGTAACTTGAGCGTACAGTTCCGGTTTCACGAGAACGCCGATGAACTGGAGTGAAAGTACGTGCATCTGGTTAATGTCGAGTTGGAAACTTTTCTGAGTATCGACGATGCGCAGCTGATGGATTACACATCGTTTCACCATACGTGAGATGCATATCCGTCAGTTCCTCATTACTCCACTCCATCACACACGTTCTGAAGAACTGTTTGCTGTGTAAAATACCAACACAATGCTAGCAAGCAGGCAACCTAGTCGCCACTTCGTATGATAACATGAACCAATGCAACTTGGCACTTGCCCTCAGAAACTTCTCAGCCGTTCACAATCTTATAAATCTGCTTAATTAATATCAGGCAGGATATCAGTTCACAAATCATGCACGACAGTGGCACAGGTTGTCAATCTCCCAGGCAACCACTTATCTGCTTTCCAACTAAACATGTGATTTCTCAGGTAACGGTATGGATTAGTAGATACTACCAAGGCAACATTTTTCAATTGCTTTTTGCATTCTGATTACTGACATGTAATGCAGAATAGCTTCAAGCACAGGCCTACAATCTTATAACCAATTGTAGGGAGCCAACCCCTATTTAAGTATGAAGGGGTCTACTTTCCGTAATTATGTTTTGTTTGATAACCTGCCCTCTAAAAGTTTGCCTGTATGACAAATTTCATTGCTTATTAGCAAGTAGTTTCCAATTTATCTTTGTATAACTCATTTCTATTCGCAAAGTTCCAGGGCGTCTACCACTATCAGAAATCGCTTTATTCCGTATGTTGTATACAGGTCGAGTCTAAAATAATGGGACAAACATTGAGGAGTGGTAGAGCTCACTAAAACAAACAATTATTGTATAGGAATATATGGGCGGAAGTGACGCGTTGAGGCACAAACACAAAAATAACACATGAAATGCAACACATTATTTATTTACAACGTCGCCGCTAAATGCCTTTTTACAGCAATGTTTATAATAATTGCTCAAAATTTCTATTACCGACAGTAATGCAAGCTTGATAGCGTCAGTGGAGTGATTGGCGAACAGATTCAAATACGCCGGGTATTTCACGCACGCCACCATTATCAGCCAATCACGCCATATGTAGAGGTCGCCAAGCATGCGTGACTGTTGGTGAATGCATTTCCAGCAATTGTTTTAACATTTTATGTACGGGATCACTCGTTAAGTATGCTGCTAATGAACATTTTATGTTTCCGTTAATGTGTTATGTTTTCGTGTTTGTGCCTCAACGCGTCACTTCCGCCCATATATTCCTATACAATAATTGTTGGTTTTATTGAGCTCTACCACCCCTCAATGTTTGTCCCATAATTTTAGAATCTCCCCGTATACGTTTCCCTATTTATTTGTCACCTGGAATGCGCTCACGCCGGGTTAGCATACATCAACTACCACCCCTGTTTATGCATAAATATGCATACAGACACTTGAAGCTGGACAGGTTCAAAGTTGCAAGGCTTTCTAAATTGTACCCAGAGGACTGTCTGAAGTATCTCACGTTACATTTTCTACCAAAAGTTTAAAACTACCCAGTCAGGAGCATGAATTTTATATTACGAAGGCTTTTTACATGTATAAATACACCCAATACACCTTTGAACCGTGCATAGAATGTTTTATATACATGTTTTATTTATGCTAACGAGGCACCTTCTGTGGCTTTAACACCTTTTTTTATTTTGTAAGCATACTGCGGTTGCAGATAGTTTCGTTCTCTTATGTATCCGTGAATTGTATACCAGGCCTAAGAATGTACATCACGTAGCATTTGTTGCAAATATCCTTATAGTGGAAAAGTTATGATGTTATTACTTATTTAAACAATTCATAACCTAAAGAAGAACTGGAATATTTTAAAATTATTATAATGAAAATATTTTATTTTGCAAATAGACAAATAAAAAATTAGTTTACGTTCATCGCCTCAAACGTTTAAGAGCAATGGTACATCGTTTGAAAATGGGCTGGTGGTCTTAAACTTTAGGTAGGCACTGTACGCTTCATTGTTGTGCACCGTCTGTAAGTAGACCACCCGCTGTATGATTTTCGTATGTACGAAGGGTTGCATAGCGGTCGTGTTAGTGAGATTGTTGCGTAAGACAGGCGAGAGAACGTAAATGCATCTGCTTTCCTAGTGAGAGGCCTACTCTTGATGATGGGGATAAAGGTCAATGGCAATGTCTTGCTGTGCTTGAAATTCCTAAATGTAAAATCTAGAGCCAAATTTGAAGTACTCAATATGTTTCGGTGGCGTTTGTTTTATTCAAGAGACATTTGAATTAACAAACCCATCAGCTACAGTAATAGTTGATAAAATGTATAGTTTTCTTATTAAACTAGTTGAAATTTTCTAATAACAATGTAGAGAAAGCACAAAATATTGATATTATTGTTTTGAAATTTATATATTTGTATTATGCGGAAATATTTAATGACCAAATTGAAACAAAACCCTCTTCGCAATTTTAAGCGACTTTAATGTTCTTGAAAACTCTTGGTAAAACATTATGTTTAATTTTTTCTTCCTCATGTTATACAAGTTTAAATATTGCATAGATTTTGGTAATATTGTTTTCTTAATTGTAAGGCAATTATTTGGCATATTTACTCATTTTTGTGGTTTATACCTCTAATTTATTTTTAAAAAGTTGGCAATTTTTAAATTGCCAACTGTTGACTGTAAATTACAGTTACCAATATCCAAATGTCTCGCCAATAAGTCAAACACCATTAAAATATATCGAGTATTTGGAATTCTGTTCTTGATATTATGTTTTATGAATCCGCCTCTTGCCACTGTGGGTTTATTTATATTTCTTTATAACTTACTGTAAAGATTTAATATTAAAATTAAAATCTTATTATTACATACTAAAATACTTTTAAAATTTCCTGGAACCAGAATGGACTGATTTAAGTCTTTATTTTTACATGTGACAATGAAAAAGAATAAGTAATAAGGTTATCTTTATTACGGTTACAGATGAAACAAGAACATCATGGGAAAAATATTGTGGACTTAAAAAAATGATGCCCTATTCCCTGAAAGTCCTCGTTTTCAAATATTTTATCTGAAAAGTAAGTCTCAGTTAAATACAAATAAATCCATGTTTCAAGGGCTTCTAAGAACTTAAGGGGTCCGCCTACCTGAGGCTGTTTTCCGCGTTTGAGGTCGAGAAGCGCGAGAGCTATGAGGGCGACACTATTAAAAGTATCAAGTGCGTCATCGCCACTAAACGCAAGACTCAACTGGTGTGCAGTGTTATCGTCTTGCAGTGTCTACCTGTGGGAATTAGAGCAGCAAACCTGTTTTTTTACCGTTGGAATGTCTGTAAAAATAGTTGAATAGACGCTCTTATCATAGTTTCGCTTGTGTCCGGGTTTTGGTTTTTAAATACAGCTGTCTGAAAAAAAACGTTTTTAACGATGTTCCGTTTTCGTCTGGGCTATGATTTTTATTTTGAATATAAGCATGCTGGAGACAGGTTCCATAGATTTTTTAAATCCGTTTTTCGAAAGTGCTGCAACGCAGTTCAAGCGGCAGGTAGGCGGGTCGCTTAAAGGAAGTCCTGTACATGGCTGCAGACTTGCGACGAGAGCCGCTCCTCTGAGCGGACTCCACCGGCCGTACAGCAAGTGCGAGTGTTGCTCAGACTCGGACTGTTACCAGTGGATGTGAGCTTGTAGGCCCAGTCTCGCAGGCGGCGGCTGCAGAGGGGCGCCGCGGAGCCCAGGGCAGCAGTCCCCCACCACAAGACCACGTGCTCCATGAAGGCGCCCACTTCTCCCCACAGCACCTGCTGGTAGTAGTCGGCCACTTTGCGCCGCACCTTGCGTCCCACCCGCAGACCTCCTGCAACACGCCCACACTGACCACTTGTTGCCACTGTGCCTTCCCATGGCACACTTACCAACCGCACGATCATACCAGTTCATCTCGGAAAACTTGTTTGCCGTATACTTCCGTGCTCATTATACACATCATGAGGAACTATTAAAATATATAGATATTTATTACACAAATCACAAAGAGTATTTCAAACAAACTATCACAGTTTCAGAGCAATGCAACAACAGTACTTGCAGAAAATCGGTAGCTCCACGAGCTACAATAATAGTAGCTAAATGCTGTGCCATTGAGTTGAACAAGCCTTGGACGCGTTCCTGGGGAATAACCTGCCAGGCTGCTTACACCAAAGTGCAGGGTTCATCAGTATTGGCTGCTGGATGAGAATGACAGGCTGGTTACCGTGTGACCATATCTCAGACATGTTCAATAGATGACATATCGGGCAAACATGCAGGCTGTGGAAGAGTTGTATCTGCCTTGCTTCAATAATGCCCTGAACGTTTTTCTGGCGTTGTTATCTTGGAATTATGGCTCCAGGAGTGCGCTGAAAGAAGGGTACGACTTCGAACTCCACAACTTCCCATTTGCATCTTTCCTTCACATTGTTTAGTTCTGCACGCAAGTGAGTGTATGGCCTTCCGCTACGCCACAAATGATCGTTGTCATTGAACAGAAGATAACATTAGCGTTGATCAAGTGGGAAATGTGACATTGTTACAAACCGTAGTATGTTACTTTTATGATAATTCTTACTCCGACGAGCATAAAATTACAGCCAAAAAGAATAAATACGGTGGTATTACATGGGGTTAAGAATTGGAACTTATTTTTCATACATCGCTGTCAACTTTACTGGGAGTGACTGCCAATGTGTCGTAAAAAAGTGTGCAGTTGCGAGCAGCAGATATTTTCGAAAGGATGATTTCAAAAGTGCACAATGAACCGCTAATGAGCTATAGTAAACACGCGTACGTTATTAGACGTCGTGAAACTGAAGTGATTGGATAGATAGTCATCAGCCATAACCTCATTCTTTGATATTTCCATGTCATGTCGTTCTTTATACTATTTACGTTTTTCAGGGTACTTGAAGATTCTAGTTTCTACACTGAATGACAACATGCAACTTGAAGTGACCGAGTGTTCTATCTGGCGATAACATCACAAGATACATAGTCATAAACCAAATTATGATACTGTTAATCTGGGGAAATTGAAATATTTCCGAAGTTCAGAGAACATTTGACTGTATTGATATCAAAAGTGAAGTGTCAGACCTTTGTGATATGAGCAGTGATAGATCTTGGCATCCATCATGAAACACTTCTAGCAAAAGAAACCATTTAATAAACATTAGTGCTTTAGTAGTGATGGACACTGCTGTATGGCTTGTAACTTAATCCCCTGAATATTGTATATTTTGCTATTTGGTGATTTTTGTGATAATGCTTCAACATTATAATTTTACTTCGCTAATGTGATGCAGGTTATTAATGCAACTTTCAACAATAACTATATTTTAAGTTATTAAAAGCATATTTAAAACACGTGTTTCGTATCGTATTCAAGTGACTTGTGGTAATGTTCTGAGTAAAACATTTCAGCGTTTATTCCTCGTAATGTTTTTGTATCAGCGTTTACGAAGAGACAAATCCATTACCCATCATCTGGTCATTTAATGGTTAATATTAAGTTGGAAATATATAATATTTTTTTTTTGTCTCGACAAAACAGTTAAATATATCGGGTTTGTAGAGTCAGTATTTCAGTAAGCAGTGTTGGTGCTGGATGCTTGCCTGACGTGGAGATGCGGACGCCGTCGTGTTCGAGCAAGTGTGGCGCGCTGCGCTGTGCTACGCCGAGCAGCGTTGCCACATGTGCCTGCTCCTGCGACACGATCAGCTCGACCCCCGCTACCAGGCGGCTGGACGCTGTTGCCATGCCTCCCGGTGCCACAGCAACCCTCTCCACCGGGGGCAGCATCGCCGCGTGCGGCGGCGTCAACTGCCGCACCAAGGTTCTGTCGTTAACACACCACACCGTTAGCTCTGCAGTACAATTAGCAACAGTGAGGTCACGAGAGCAAGTGAGGTTGAAATGAGGGGACGATGGAGCAGTGGTGGAATGCATGGCCAGGGGAAACGGGAGTGCTCCGAGAACACCCGCCGGCCAACGGCAACGTTGCCCACGTTTCCCACATGAGAAAATGAGGGTGACTCGGCCGGGAATCGAACCTGGTTCGCCTTTGTCGAAGGCAATTAGTGTGACAGCTGCACTATCGTGGCCCCACTAGTGAAGAGGACGAGTGAGATGCGCCTTACAGCAACTTGGTGACAAACTTCTGAGCTTCAACACATATACCCATTCTATGCCAAGTTTCCACCCTGACCGTATTATACAAGCATCTTAGTGAGGACAGGAGCAGATCGCAGCTTCCGAAATGTCGTGCCTTTCTTTGTTGTTTTTCTTCCGTCTTTGATTTCAGCTCTATTTTTCTTATTTCTAATTGTGCTGTCTTTGTTGTTTTGTGAAATTCATTGTCTGACAGGATAGTTATTTCTTGATCCATCTATATGTTTATTCTTGTTAATTTTTGTTCCATATCCGATCTTTTTTCCTCCATTTATTTGATGTTTGTAAATATTATATTTGTTTTGTGTCGATTACGAATATAGTCTGTACTTGTTTTTTTATTGCGGTTAAACAATTGAATGGAATTTTTTGTTATTTTATTTTATTTCTGTTTTATAATATTTTGGTCGTACTTTCTGGGGATTGATTTACTCACTTAAACTCTTCCCTTAATATCTGTTTGTAAGTGCAGGACTTTGTTTGATATATTTTTGTATTGTTTTTGATTTCTAATATTCTCATCTCACTTTGTGTAGTTATTATTTCGAGTTCTAGTCTCTAGTCAATGCAAGCAATAGGTAAAGTCCAGTTTAATTTCTAAAAAAAATTCACTTTGGTATTCTAATCGTGCATATATATTCTATTCGCGACTTGGTAACGGCCAACCCAGTGCCTTGTCGAGACCATTGCTGGCATTCTGCACCAGTTCTCAAGCCAGACATGCGCAGACTACCTTCCCAGGTAGCCACAGCCGAGAATGTGCTACAACATACCCTAATCACTGCCAGGCCGCCCACCAGGCCTGTTTATGACCCACGAACGCTAGTTCGCTTCCGAACGCAACTCTGCGTTGTACCGCGTTTTAGATAGCGCTTTAGTGATTATGACCATAGCTCCTTGCGTCGATCGCTACCTTTTGCTTCAAAGCAAACACTTTGCGTCAACGCACACTTTGCGACGGCAGTTGGCAATACTTACATTGAAAAATTTCTCTTTTTTGAACAAAATCGAGGCAAGTTTCAGTATTCAACGTTTCCCAAAAGCCATTTTTGACGTCACTGAAATGAACAACACGTGCGTAGAGACATAAATTAGTATAAAAATACACACATTACAAACATCGAGCAAAATATTGACACGTGGTCATCTAGCACGAAGTTGTGAACTGTGATATTCCATATTTTGCGTAAACTCTTACGTGCGTTTTCCTTGTGTACCTGCTGATAATCATAGCTTATAAATAAACGCTAACATTCATATTCCATTCATAAGTTTCACGAAATATCAGGAGTTTATCTATACTAATATAATAACGCGGAAGAGTTTATTTGTTTGTTTGAACGCGCTAATCTCTGGAACTACCAGTCGGACTTGGAAAATTCTTTTTGCATTTGATAACTCATTTCTTGACTAAGGTTATAGGCTATTCAACATCACGATATGACCCTTAGAAGCCGAGCAAAAATAAAGAAAGTCAGAAAAAACGCTAAGCAAAAGCGAAGTAATAGGGCGGGCGGGCAATGCGATGCGAAGAGTCGGAGGCCGAGGGCGGTCACCCGACGAGAACCGAACAAGAGCCGAACCGAGCATTACCGAGAACAGCCGAACTGTGCACGTCTACGAGGTACCATGCCGCGCGGCTCAGACGCGTGGTCGGCTCCCTTCGCAACAGTCGTGTCCTACACGGAATTTGTTTGAGCGTATATATAGTGGTTGAATAATTTTAATTTTTTTTATTTGGTGGGTCAATACTAGAAAGTAAGTATTTAAAAATAGGTTCCACTTTGTTTTTAACGTTTAATTTGTAAATACTCATATATAAACACATTGTTGTATCTATTATAATTTGTTTTTTATTTTTATTTAGTTGGTTAGTACTTAGTAATAAGGTAGGTATGTTATAAAATAAGTTATTTAAAAATTGGTTTCATATTGTTTTTAACATTTAATTTGTGAATACTTATATAAAAACACATTGTTGTTTATATTAGAATTTGTATTTTATTTTTGTTTAGTTGGTTAGTACTTAGTAACTAGGTATGTAGGTTACAGTTTATGTTTTTTATCTGATAGGTTTGCAGTTCAGGCATAAGTATCACTATGTTCGTTTTCCCGAATTTCATTGATTTGTTAGGAAGTAACAATATAAAAATCTTATTTTGTTCTTATTTTGTTAAATGAATGTTAAATAATTTAATGAGACAGAGAAATGATGCTTTCAATATGTTGTTATTTATTATACAAATGTTATATTGGTAAATAATGGAAAAATAAATTTAAAATAAGTTTTAATTTTGTTTTTAAGTGATTAAGTCGGAAAACAGATTGCTGCCAGCGCGCTCTCTTGCAATACGCGGTCTAAACCGTTAAAGATGGAACAATATCATATAGTAAAGGATTGCGGAGAATAAAAGGACCTAAAAAAAAAACGCCGCGGTAGCATATATTTATCTATAACAGAGAAATACTAATAAGTGTTTTTACCATTTAATTCACCGAGACGTTGAGTTCTATAATATGTATAGAGTATAGAATATTAACACTAAGTAAAATTCAACTTTATAAAAAAAAAACCTTAACAACAATTCTGTAGTCCACGCGAGCGAAGCCGCGGGCACAGTTAGTAGAATATATGTGGTGTTTCGAGATGATAAAACTTTTGGAAACTCGAATGTCACTCAAATAATGTAACCTAACAAACAGAATATTCTCTCTTTAAAGTGCTAATTCATATTAAATACGCCATACCACTATCTATATTTATGTTAGTTCATTGTAAGCTGTAACTAATAATACATATTAAAAAAAACCGTAATTACGTTTATTGCATTTTTAACTCGTACGTAGTACATACTAAAAAAAAAATGCTGTAGGGTTACGTGAATATATATATCAGACATTAAAAATGATCATATTTTTATGCACGGCGAGAAAAATCAATTTAAAAGAGCTAGTTGGTTTAAACGCTGAAAACGATTATTTGTTATTGAAAATCATAGACAATTCCACATTAGAACACATGAACATCCTACATCTAGCGCGTAAGCAGCGACCCTATCCACTACGTTACAGTGGACATGGGAATTTCATGACTCACAATAGTTGCCTATGCACTATAATACATTTATATTAAAGTATAATGTGCTTTAGGCATATTTTTATATTAGTATATAATATGCACATATATTTATATTACCATATAATATGCATATATTTTTATATTTCCATATAATATGCATATATATTTATATTACCATACAATATGCACATATTTTTATATTACCATATTAGGCATATAAAATATACATTGTTGACGGTATCTGAGGGTTTCATATTTTACCCGGGTTTTTTTCTGGTTCGATCAGAGTATAAGGGTTTTGTCAGGGTGCTCCCACGTTTTTTTAAATATATACAATACATCAGTATTTTTTCTCTGAATTAAAACGGTAAAAATCTTCCTATGGACGACCGCTCCTCTATTGTGAGTTGACTGATTCTCAGCCGACAAATTCCTAGAAACTTATTTTCCACTAGAAAACTGGTGGGTTGAACTGCGTTTCCGACAGCTGACTTGAGAAAATAAAATTTTTTTCTGCGTCGGTTACTCTTAGTCAGTGATCTGCATTGTTTAATATTAGTATTAAGAGATTTTTTTTTAAAGGACGAAAATATTGTGGTGGGTAGCCCACCCACACCAGTACTTTTTTTTCAGGGGACACAGTGTGTTTTGGGTTGAGAGAGAGAGAGAGAGAGAGAGAGAGAGAGAGAGAGATTTTAAACGGTACTTAGCAGCTGAAATTGGTAACGACGTTTAGGTCGATGAAGAAGGTCAAGCGTCCCGAGAAAATATGCCGGATATCGCCAACGTCCACCACGGGTGATCCTGTTGCCAACGTCATCAATTACGTTTCCTACATGTGCGAAAATACACTTGTGAACCCCACCTAGAATTGAACCTAGCTCGCCTTGATGAGAGGCGTGCGCTCTGGTAATTCTGCAACTGCTGTCGAGAGGATGGCGTGAAGTATTGAGCGTGTCCGGTCCTGTGTCGGTGCGAAATGATCATTATAGAAAGGTTGTCTGATTTCCATCGCCACGTTTCGTGGTTCTGTGAGATGGTGATTATCGCAGTGTTCACAGAAGAGGTTTGCAAATATTTATGGATCGGGAAGACGGCTTGCATTTATTGCCGCTGCCATTTTAATGGAATAAAGAATTACTTTATCTCTGGTGAGGGACTGAGGTGCGCTGATGAGAACTTTTACTTGCATAAGCAAGGGTTCATTTTTACCCTAAGGTGGAAGGAGCCTAAGGCTTTATTAACAAATTTGAGGACGTGTCTGAAAGTAATCGTCATGGTTCATAACATATTTGATTCATATTTACAATTGTATATTCATGATCTGATCGCGATCTCTGTTATACCCGGCAGTAAGGTATTCATATAAATTTTTTTTCCGTAAATATTTCAAGTGATGTTTTTCCATCGTGCTCGGTATCGACGGCAGTAGTATTTCAACCATTATTTCCCGATTAGATATATAAGGGGGTCATGGGAGGCTAGTTTTGCATGACACGGTCCCCGTCAATGCTGCTGCTAATCACAATCGAAGCGACGCCGCAATGTGCTGTGAGAGTATTCCTTAAATAAAACAGCTTATAGTGAGTCATATCTGAGTGATATTTCCTAAGTTTCCTCAGTGTATATGATATTTCGTTCGGGCTTGAAGAGTCGCTGAGTTACAACCTTCAAAATTAATTTTTTAAAGGATGTAGTTGCATCGATGTTATGCCCGGAAAAATAGCTGAAGATTTTAAATTAAAAAAAAAAGTATTCCCTCAAAAAAATAAAGTTGTGTGTTTTACAGCTTTGTTATGACAGAGAGAGTGGCAGATTTTACTATTTGAGGAATTTTCATACGTGTAAGTAAACGGCTGACGATATCTGCTGCTGTTGCATCAATGTCCATTTCTGGTGACGACTTGAACGTTAAGCGTGACTGGAAATGTGGAGATGACAATGAGTTGCTGAAACATTTTTTTTTTCATCTCATTCTTCGAATTTAACACTGATGACATTTTTCCTTACGAAGCATCGTAGACCATATGTCGCATACATGTTTTCGGTGTAATTTTTCATAAGGTAACTGCAGTCAAAGTTTGTCGGCGTTTTTCAGACTCATCCTGTCTATTCAGTCAGTAGAACTTCCAAGCTGTGGCCAAACATTTGAGAAACAGAACAAGAGGTCGTAAACAGAACAAGAGTGTGGGCTACAGAAAGAAATTCAATCATGCAATAATTTCTTCTTGGTGTGGCTTTTGTACGAGATTGGTAACTATTTTAAGGATACTTAAAAAAAAAATCTTGACTTAATTATGTTAGGTTACTTATAATTCTGATGAAGAATCGTTTACGAATAATTGGTTTTTGATCTGCCTACAGGAAGAATGACCTCAACTGTGACTTTTGTTACCTTCTAGATACTTATTGAATCATAGGAAAAATAAATATAGGACTCAGACCAAACAGATTCAGCGAATCTTTCGAAAAGGTGAAGATACATGCAGCAGGTTCGTGAAGCTTGTCGAACAATGTATTGTAAAAACAACCCCTAGATATCTAGATTTATTGTGGTTTTAGATAGTGTACTGGCTGAACAACTGGAAGTGACACAGATAATGCTACCTAATACAACACTGTTAGATTACCAGATATATTTGTTTGTTATACTTCTTTGTTATATAGATAAGCCACCATGGTACTTTCTCTGGTATGCAATTAGAAAAAAGTTTAGGTCGTTATCTATTAAAGAAAATGAAAATGTTTTTGGTAAATGGACAAATTTTAATTTCATTTTAGTGTTTTGATTATTAATGAAATAAAGAGTTAAACGTCACATTCACAACCAGAGTTGTCAAACATGAGTAACTAGAATTTGTATTTAAAAGTTCTGCAACCATTAATTAGTTTTTAATATATACTACGTTTTCCTTTAACATTATATATATATATANGTATTTAAAAGTTCTGCAACCATTAATTAGTTTTTAATATATACTACGTTTTCCTTTAACATTATATATATATATATATACTAGCAAACCCGGCGAACTCCGTTTCGCCACCAGATGGCTTCGTTTTATGCAACATTTTGTTTGGTGATTAAAACATGAAGAAACATTTTTTTTATATTTGAAAAGGAAAAATTTTATTTCATTTCACAACAGTAATGAATTGAACTTCTCTAAGTAAATGAAAGTGAATCCAAAGTAAATACGTTTCATTGAAGTGCTCTTTGGTAAACCACATTTTTTGTTTTTTGGTCTGACGTTAACACAAACAAAGCGGATGGTTTCCCAACTCGTGAACACGCAACGTATAACTGCCCATGTGAAAAACAATGATTTTCTAAATTTATCCCGCAAACACTAAGCGATTGGCCTTGCGACTTGTTAATTGTCATTGCGAACGCAAGGCGAACTGGAAATTGCAATCGTTTGAAGTCAAACGGAAGATCAGTCGGAATCATTGGTATTCGAGGAATACATACATTTTCACCTGCGTACTTTCCGTTAATAATGGTTGCCTCAATCAAATTCGGCATAAGTCTTTTTACCGAAAGTCGAGTACCGTTGCAAAGTCGCGGTGGATTCAAATTACGCAATATCATAATAACTGTACCAACTTTGAGTTGCAAGTTATGTGGTGGAAATCCTGGTAACTCCAGAGAGTTCAAAAACTCCGTTGGATAATTTACTACATCATCGGGATCTCTTATGGAATCAACGGATTTGTATGTCACCAAATCGCCAGCAATTTTTGATTGAATGGTGAAATTCAGTGCGTGTACATCATTATTCTTTGCGGCAAGAATTGCTCGTTGACTTAACCAAGCATAATTCTGATAATTCTCACTAATGTTTGGGAAAACATTTTCAATAAGAGCTAATTGAGAGTCTACAAATCGGCAAAATTCGTTGGTAAGAGTAATTAATCCAGATGTCGCATCAACTGGGACTTTTCCATTTCCAACAGCTAACAATTGTTTGGAAAATTGTGCAGCACTTTGATCATTTTGAAGTTGAACTCTCATATTAGTGGTTAGCGATAATGTTTTTACGTTATTCCATAAAGGTGATGCCTTCAGGCAAGCATTCAATTCATCTGCAGGCGTTCCACGGGGAATTACTGGCAACGTCTGCCTGAAATCGCCTGCCAACAATATCATCAAGCCGCCAAAGATGTTGTTATTTCGCCGAAGATCCTTCAGTGTGAAGTTAAGTGCTTCAAGTGATTTCTTATGTGCCATTGTGCACTCATCCCAAACAATGAGCTTGCATTGCATCAACAATTTTCCCATTGCACTGGATCGGGAAATATTGCATGTTGGAATATCAATTGTGTTTAAATTGAGTGGCAACTTAAGCGCAGAATGTGCAGTACGACCGCCATCTAGAAGAGTCGCCGCAATTCCAGATGATGCTAACGCCAAAGCTATGTCACATCTTGATCGAATAGTGGCCAAAATAAATGAAATGACAAATGTTTTCCCTGTTCCTCCAGGTGCGTCCAGGAAGAATAGACCACCAGTATTATTGTCCACCGCTTGCATTAATGTTTCGTATACTTGTTTTTGCTGTTCATTCAGCAACGGCTCATTATTTCGAACGAATTCCTGCAATGAATCAACATTGTATTGCAGCTCTCGATTTAATTCTTGGTTGAATGCATCGTGCATCGATCGATTTGGCGCAATCATTCCTACTTCAATCAGTAGCTTGTTTGCAATAGTCAAGCATTGATCCTCAATCAGAATCAATCCTTCATTGTAGATTTCATCGGTTATTTGGATGTCAGGATTATTCGTTTGAATGCGCAAGCGATGCAAGATATCTTCACATATGTCGTCTTTGTATTTGTTCCATAACTGAATTGGTTGTGAAGGAAAACATGTGGTGATGATAATTGCGAACAGCGTTCGTATTTGGTACGCATTTGATGAAACAACTGAATCCGCAAGTGTTAAATCCCAATGAGAATCGTTCTCCAGCAAACCCAATAGTTGACATGCTTCTCGATATGTTTGGCATTGGTGGCCATTCACAGTTTTCAAATGCGCGAATGATTTTGGTCCACGTACATGTACCAACAGCAGTCGCAAATAAAAACATTCATCATTTCTAGGATGAACAGTATACATGCGACCTAGTGCATCAGTGGAAAACACCTGTGGCCAATCTGGAACTGGGGTTCCTTGTTTGCGACGTTGGAATTTCTTTGTTGATTGATTCCAAGTGTAATACTTGGGCATTTCAACGTACATCAGCGTCGCTGCGAATGGATCTGCTTCACATATTGCAAAGAAGCTAGTCAATGTTGTCGATGGTGGTCTCTCAGCTCGTTGTGCCGCATTAGCCTCAGTGAAGTAAACTCTTTGGCCATTTTCCAAATGCACTGCTAAATGTACAACTGTGGGATATCTTTCATGAATTTGAAATGACAATAATCGCCACAGTGCTTCATTAGTACTGACGTATCTGCCCATTTGGAAGTTGCTGATTTCGTCATTCGCATTTTCCGACGCAATACCAAACACAGCCATGTCGCTGCCTTTTGTGACGTACTTGCACAAATATTTGATTGATTTGGCCGAATGACAACTCTCAACGTTTGCATGTGTTTCGAAAATTCGTGATAGCAGCGGGCAATATGGTACAATGAATTCATTTCCGATCTCAATCTCTTGATTTTGAACTTTAACTTTGATAGTTCGACCATTATCTTCTTTTGAACGCCGACGATAAACTGGATATCCATCGTTCCCTGTGACTGTTTCAGCAACTAACGGTCGCGGATATCGTTTTGTGCACTTTCCATCAGCCATGCAAGGCGATAATGGATTTAATGCACCGCACGGTCCATGGACCATCTGTGTCGTCACAATGTCGTGTAGATGGGGATCAGTGACTGGATCAGGAATTTCAGCTGATATGATGTCATCCACTTCATTTGAATGTAATTTGTTCAGCAACCAAATTAGGATATGAGCATGCGGTAGTCCACGCTTCTGCCATTCCACCGAGTACATATAACAACGTGTGTCACCAAAAACTCGATACTTAGTAAGCACATCCATCATAACCTTGAGTTTTTGCTGAAATACTCTGGCGATTATGTCATGGCGATCTTGCGGTTTTTGGCCCGGTTCCAACTCACGTTCAATTTCCGTCCACTTCGGATTGCATGTGAACGTAATAAATAAATCCGGAGTTCCATAATTTCGCACGTACGTCATAGCGTCTTGAGCGTATTCGTGCATGTGGCGTGGGCTTCCGATATAAGATGATGGGAGAATCGTCAGACGTCCAATATTCTGAACATCACCATCTGAATGAATAGCATCACGCAAGTGTATATAGTCCTCAGATCGTAGCTTTGCCTGATTGAATCGGATGAACGCTAAACGTTCGGTCTCGACTTTGACATACATGTCGACAGCGAATTGCTGGAATAGCCGACGGCACTTCAGAATGACATTCTCCTCATGTGTACGAATCATCATACGATACGCATAGTAATTCATTGCGCTTAGATTTTTATTCGTTGATACGCCTGAAAATGCAAAATTAAATGAATTGTTAATGGAAACCAATAATAGCAATAATAGCAATAATAATAGCAATAATTAGTGTGTGAATATTGTACCTGTAATTGGATCGACCATCTTCGACGTGATGTCGTATCCGTCTTGCCCTTGCCAATAAATGATTGGATATTGTAACGCATCGTACAAACGATGTGTCTCGTTTACACGATGCATGATATTGCTTCTTCGCTGAACGACAATGTCTCGCGATTTAGTTGGATCGCCAACAATAATTGCAGCAACATCATTAACGGTGGGTGCATTGAATCTTCGCACATGTTCACCTGTTGGGGTACAATCCGCTCTTATGACAAATTTGTGCGTATCCGATGGCATTCGTTCCAATGCTGTTTTGAACATATTAACCACAGCATTATTAGCGTGAAAAAATGCTTGCAACTGTTCAATAATTCGTCTCTTTAACTGTTGTGTTCCCTGTATATTGCACCGCACATTCAGCTGATCCACCATCGACGAAATGAAATATATTTGCAGAAATTGATGCGGTTCATCTGGTGTTGGCACCATTGAACCATGCAAATGATATATTTGTCCTTGTATCTGTAATTGCAAACAAACATAGTAAGTTGTAAGTTGTAACATAGGTGTAACATAGGAGTGATTGGTTATGTGTGTTGTATCTTTTACCTTGCAAGTCGGCATGAAGCCGCCTTCTCGAATGATATTAGCTCCAAAGGAAGTCATGCGAAAGCAGTTATTGTATTCAAGGATGTGTTGAAGAAAATGGCTGGAATCGGGATCACTTCCATCGAACAATGGTTTCAGTGGCTGTGGTGGTGTAAGTAATGGATCCAGTTTGACTTTTCCACTTGCGCAGCACAATCCAGCCGTTTCTCTTTTGAACTTTAACGCATTGCAATATCGGCATATAGTCGTCATTGGTCCAATATCTAAATTTTCATCATCACTGTAGTTCGCAGTGGGATCATATTGGAATGCCAAGCGATTGTATGATGCCAATGATCTTCGTGTGCTCACGCGTTGTCTCAATCGGGCATTTTCTCTTATTATATTTTGTCTTTCTTCGCTTAAGTTCTGTGAATACACTTGTTGCTGGCTTGCATGTCTCGTGCGGCGGCCGATGTTCGCACGTCGTCCTCTAGGCATTTTGGACTATGGACAGAGTGGTGAATTTAACCTCAAATGCACGATCCACATAATTTACACAGTTCAACTTACCACCTTAAAGACAAATGCCTGCTGTTGAAATTGAATAAAAATTTGCACAATACACGTGATTGATTTGATGGTTTCCAATTGAAATGTTAGGAAACGAATAACTTATTTTTTTTACTTTTTTTTCACAATTGTTTGTCACATGAAAGTTTGTCACATCACTGAGCAGAGAACAATGAGTAGCTGTCAAACAATGTATCACTCACCGGCGCCATCTACTTGATTTGTAGTACATGCTATGTATCAGAGATGGCGCTGTATGTAAAAAAAGATTTTCCCGCTTTTCTGTTAAAATTTTTCCTGAATTTTCTTTGCTATAAACCTCACGGAGCCCGAGACCTTTCCAACGAATGCAAAACCGTGGAAATCGGTTCGTGCGTTCTGGAGTTATAGCGTCAGGAAGGAAAACCCGACTTATTTTTATATAGTAGATATGTTTAATTTTTAAGTGGAAAACGAGGTACATTGGTTTGACTAACTGGCGGAAAGTATTATCTCAGACTAGAGACTGGAAACTCCACCACAACCCAGATGTTTTTCTATAACATCTCTCACTCCCTGTGCTGTATAGACTCTAGTGGTCTTCACGCTTTGATATTCGCTGAACTTTTAGTTTGTATGACAATATCTATGAAAGTGTTTCTGTGGCCGGTCTGTGTAGTTTTTTTTGTGCTACATGAGTACATATAAAATGCCGACCCCAGCGCAGCGAAAAAGTCACTTAATCAGGAGGTACCCCCCTGGGGGTGTAAATGACTTTTTGAAATTGATTTCGTCACTAAATGAAAATTGATTTCGTCACTAAATGAAAAATGATTTTGTCACTAAATGAAAAATTATTTTGTCACTAAATGAAAAATTATTTTGTCACTAAATGAAAAATGATTTTGTCACTAAATGGAAATTGATTTCGTTACTAAATGGAAATTGATTTCGTCATTAAATGAAAAATTATTTCGTCACTAAATGATTTTGATGGAAATGCTGATCCGAGCTGCGCAAAAAGAATTACCAGCAAGACATTATTTTTATTTAAAGAAATGAAAATGTATAATAAACAAAAAAACATGGATCAGTTGCTAAATGCATTAAACAGCACCAACCAATTTATGAAACTTTCCGACCTACCAATAGGGCAGTCCTACCCCATAAACCACGCTGAAATAAAAGAAACCAATTACGGTCTCAAAGTGGTAGTAACTTCCGGAAATTTTAAGGTGACCCTACCAGACAGATATGTATACATTTTCAGTACAAAACTGATAAGTGAGGTTAATCGAGGAGGCACAAGTCTTGTGTATAAAGGATTGAAAAAATATGGTGACACACAAAGGCATTCTATTCTGTTTGTAAAAGAGTAAATGCATGTACTCGTATAATTAGACATCAGTTTATTTTCATTTGCATTCATATCTCTATAAAGTTTTAATGATTGTGAATCCATTAAAAACAATTACCGCTCTGACTTTGTGCAACATAGTCTAATTACAAGTTTTGATATGCACCTCCAAATACGAAATATTAAAGTAGGTGAAACACCTAATTCTTTTTCTAAATCTTTCATTGCACTGTATATAGAAATATTATCCATCTTTATTATCTTACAAGAAAAAATTTCAAAGCAAAAGGGGTACGGTCAATTTAATGACTCGCCTAATGTCGTCCTTGGTTTAAATGTAGCAATTATGCTAGTTTCTCTGTGGTTATATTCATCATGTTTTAATATCATCCCATTAGCTATATTACAGTGTATATTTATTGTTTCAAAAGGAACAAATTTTGGAATTGTGTTTCCAAAATGGTACTGATTTGATTTCAGGATTTTATTTTCTGTGAAACCCAAAAGTTCTCCTATCGAACCCCATTTTCCAAACAGTAAATCAAACACATTTAACTTTCACCCTGTTTGTTGTCTTATCCAGCTCGAGGGATATGCTATTATTTTCTCCCCCAACCATTGGTACTATCTCAAATGGGGGAATTGTCTTTATAGTTTTTACAAGATCTTTTAAACTGTATTGGCCAACTGGAATTTCAACTGATGTTTCCATACCACCCATGTTTTTAAAATAGAGCCTATTTTTCACAGGGGTAATGTTAAGTGTTAGGCATGCAGTATAGAACTGAACTAAAGCCACTAAGTGCTCCTCTATCTCTAAAGGATAATGTTGTATTTTCTTCAACACTAATTTGTTATCTGTGAACTTGAATACTTTACTCATTTTTTACAACAAAAAAAATCTATTAAATAAATGAATAATCCAAGAGACATGACACAGGTAGACTGGGATATTAAAATAAGGATACCAGACAAAACTGTATTGACAAAACATCATGGAGAATTAATGCCTAATAATATTAGATGTTTGATAGTGGGCCCTAGTAATTGTGGAAAAACTACACTTATGATTGATAATTTTATATATTCCCCAGGATGGTTGGACTTTGGTACTTTATATGTGTGTTCAAAAAGTCAGAACCAACCTAAATATATCGCTTTAAAGGAAGACACAGAGGTAGCAGCAAAATTAATATCTGAACCAATAGCATACTTTTTCCCTAAAAATGAAGAAATGGTTACCGTGGATGAATTTTGTAATGACTCTATTGTTGTTTTTGATGATGTCATACTTGAAAATCAGGACAAAGTAAGAGATTTCTTTACTCGCGGTAGACACAAAGAAATTGATTGTTTCTATTTAGCTCAGACATACTCAAAAGTGCTTAAACAGCTTATAAGAGACAATGCCAATTTTCTTAGCATATTCAGACAAGATGATTCAAATCTTAAACATATTCATAGCGATTTCGTTGGTGGCGATATCCCATTTGAGAAATTAAGGGAGACTTGTTCAAAATGTTGGAATAAGGAATATGGTTTTGTTACAATAGACACAACTCGTAAGTTGAATAATGGTAAGTATCATAATAAAATTAAAGACTTTTTAAATCCTTAGATTATTAGCGATTTTTTCTTTGCTTTTAATGGAAACATTTCCATTAAAAATTAACATATTCTGCTATTTTTTAAATGTATTTATATACCATAACTATTTAAAAAAAACACAACTCTGCCTTCTGGTTCACTGAAAGCTTTTGGAATTTTAAAAAATATCTTATCATCAGGCGCGACATCGAAAGCCTTATGTATGTTGACGCTTTTTAAATTATGGTATAATTTGATAATTCCTTTATAATCCTCTGGTTTCATTATTATCTCATTTACTCTTCCACTTCTCATAAAAATGTATTGTGTTGATTATTACCTAGGTAAAATAGTTTGTCCTTTGAACTGTATTTCCCGACTAAACGAAGAATGTCAATTATGTTAGACTGATAGTACTCTAAATTGACAGCATCATTAGGGGCAATAGGATTTCCCCCATTTCTAAGCCTTTTGTTTTCAAAATCTATATTATTATCTTCTTCCAAGTAGGTAAGAAAGGCTTTATCCAAGGATCATTTATTTCTTGTCAGTGTGGTTATAAAGTCACTGAACTGTGGGTGGGAAACAAAATCATTAGAATTGATCTTCTCAGTAGTTGTATCATTATCCCGGTGTTCTTTAATTTGATCTTCAATTCAAGAGGTCATTAATGCATTTCCATGTATATCCATCGTTTATTAATAATAAAATAATTTTTGGAAATTTAAAATTTTGTGAAAAGTGATTTAGCACAATGTCACACAAATGGCCACAAATTACTTGGTGAAAATTTTGAATTCTGCTATTGTTATAAATGATATTACCCCTGAGAAACGCAATAAATTCCCGGGGTGGATCTCTACCAAATGAGTAGAACAAATATGTTTTATTGGATTCTTTCCAGTAGCATACCCAGCGTGTTCCAGAGTTTTTTTTTAACATCTAGGTTTACAATCCCACATTCCTTATCGAGTGGCATGTTAGGTAGCTTATCAATCATAAATACACCTCAAAAATTTTTAATGTTCAATTTTTTAACCATTATATCAACATCCAAGTTATTGAGAAGAGTTACTTTTTTTTTTTGCATTCTTCACCCCCTTACCTTGTTTTTCCATGGCTAAATTATGTCTATTTCGATCTTCCAATTCCTGTTCTCTCTTTTTAGCATTAATTACTGATGTAGCAGATAGATGAGGCACCTCCTGCCAATGCCCCTAGAGCTCCCAATGCTGCAAAAATCAAAGGTAAAAATCCACCCTTGTGAGATGTCAAACCATTTCCAGTCTTCATTTCCTTAGACATTTTCTTAAACTGTGGAGTTGAGACTGTGATAGTCATACTTTTGCCTTCCTTCAATTTCTTGTTTTTGTGTTCCAGTTGGTCTTTCGTCAGGAAAGAATCAATATTCAAACTCTACAGCGCATCGTTAGAAACTTGAAATGCAATGTTTTTTACTTTCATTTATTATACCTAATATTTTTAAAATTTTATTTTAATTCCCTAGCCCAGCTTGCATTTAATATGCATTGCAGATCCAGTAACACCAGCCCACAATCTCTCATTGAGATCATCATCTGAGCTTAACAATCTTTTGAATGCCTTCTTTTCCAGTTCCTTATCAGCTACATGTCTTTCAGCTAGATCTTTATGGTGATGATAAGCTATATCATGCTCCATTGCAGCTTTATCTAATGGATTAATAGGTGTATCACCTCTCTCAAGTCTCTCTTTTAGTCTGGTACCTGGGTCTAGGAATTTATAGCCTGGTGCATGCAACTCAAAAAGTAGGTAATTTACTATGTTATTGAGTAATCCTTTTCCATGATGTTCCGACTCCCAGAAAGAAGGGGTTATTGTGTTCAACACTCGTATCAGGTATGGTATACCTTTTTGATTATTCACAACAAAGTCACTAAACTTGCTGTTGAGCATATCCATTATTCCGACCTTCTCATTGTAATAGTTATCATTTCCAGCATTCTCTTCGCCATAAATAACGAGAAGCCTATCAATGAGCTTCCTAACATCATCCATCCATATGTATTCCTTGGGATAACCTGTATATGTCTTTATACCTGTTCCTGTACGAGGAGAGTTGCGGTTTTTCTTTATCATATCGTACACTGGCCTGACGATAGTTTTCCATTTATCGCCCTTGCTTGATTTTGGTATTCCTGAGTTGGGGTCATTCTTTTGAAAAACTGCATTTGTATATGTTAGGATATGACTATAGTTTTCATAGTCAGTTGCAGTGTAGTCACTTTCTGATACATCCTTACGAGTTAGCAATTTCAGCAAACCATCAATTCCAATGTATGTTCGATCTTTTACAGTAAGTCGGTAATTGTTGAATATTACTTCGCTATCGCCAATATACCTTTTGCTTCCATCATGCCTTATTCCAAAAACATGGTTATCGCAGTTATTTACGAATTCAGTCCCTTTCTCCCCAATAAATGTTACAGTAAGTCGGTCATTGTTGAATATTACTTCGCTATCGCCAATATACCTTTTGCTTCCATCATGCCTCATTCCAAAAACATGGTTATCNTTTGCTTCCATCAGGCCTTAGTCCAAAAACATGGTCATCGCAGTTATTTACGAATTCAGTCGCTTTCTCCCCAATAAATGTTGTTTTATAGTTAGTTAACGGTACAATATCGTTTTTCAAACGCTCCAACACCTCAACGCCATCGTCATAGCGTTCAACCCCATCGTCATAGCATTCAACGCCATCGCCACCGGTGTCTGCTTTATCAAACAGTTTCCTCTCAAATGAAGTTTCCGTAGGCGTTCGTGGGTAGTCCAAATTCTTTACAGCAAATGGAACAAGTTCCTTGATTAGGTTCTTATTCTCGTTTGTTACGTGCTCAACTTTTTGTCCCAAGTCCTTTATCGCATCTATCAAAGGTTGCTCCTGTCTTTTATTTTTATCATACTCGTCTTTATGTAGTTTCCGGAAGGCCTTAAACTTTTCAATTAGTTGTTTTCTTCTCTCAATATTCATTTTAACTTGTTCTTCGGTAATCTTTTAATATATGTATATATATAAAATGAATAATGATAACTTAAATGTGTACTGTCTCAAGTGTAGGAAGCATAAGTGATAAGGTTTCATATGAACTTACAAATAATATAAAAATTTAATGTGTTTGAAGATGTTGCGGTACCAATAAGTCAATGTTCACTGGTGGGAGTATAAAAGACGATATTGCAAATGAAATTCATAAACCAATGCGAAAAAATTTCCCCAGGAGGGCTGTTCTATCTTTCGGCATCGACGATCTCTGGCAGGCTGACTTGGTTGAGATGGACTCTAGGTCATTAAAAGGTATACACAGACTTAACCAGGGGTTTAAGTATATGCTGACCGTGATTGATGTTTTTTCCAAGTATGCATGGACAATACCTGTCTAAGATAAAACAGGCGAAAATGTTACTAGCATTTAAAACTATTTTGAATGGCCGCAGTCCTATGCATTTACAAAAAGACGAAGGGAAAGAATTTTACAATAAATCATTTAAGGCATTAATGGCCAATAACAACATAAAACACTATTCAACATACAGCGGAAAGAAAGCCAGTGTTGTAGAAAGATTTAATAGAACATTGAAGGAGAAAATGTGGAAGATATTTACTGTGCAGGGAAGCTATAAATGGGTGGATATATTGCCTAAATTAATAAGTGAATACAATAACACTGTTCACAGCACAATCAGGATGAAACCTGCCAATGCAAGCGCAAATAATGAAAGATCTATTCTAATCAACATGTATGGTGGAGAAAGAAAAATGACTAAAACACGGTTTGCTATAGGAGATCAAGTCTGTATAAGTAAAAGTAAAGGTCTGTTTGAAAAGGGGTTTACACCAAACTGGTCCACTGAAGTATTTAAGGTATGCGACGTATTGTACACGCACCCCATAACATACAACAGAATAAAATATTTGAAAAGTGAGTCCATCAAGGGTATATTTTATTAACCAGAGCTGCTTAAGACCCAGTATGATCAAGACTACTTAGTAGATAAAGTTTTACAAAGGAAAGGAAATAAGCTGCTTGTTAAATGGGTTTTGATAGTAGTCATAATTCTTGGGTTGGTAAGGAAAAAGTACTTGTTTAAAAAAACTAATTTTTTTTCTATATAATAAATGAGTATGCAAAAAAATTGAAAGCTATGAACGTCAGTCGTTTCCACCAAACGACCAGACAAAAAACAATTTAAATGACTACAACAAGCGCATTGAGTTTGATATTCCTGTTGGCGATGCATTTACACATCCGAATGAGGCTTATGTGTACCAACAGTATAAGCTAACTAAAATAAATACAAATGCGGGTTATGAAAAAACTTCAACTATTGACCTTTGTGAGAATTTCTTCCCATTCCAGTTCTCAAGAGTAGAGATCTCTAAGCATGGCAATATAATTGAAAGTATTGACAATCCTGGCATCACTTCGACTATGATGCATGCATTGCTTAGCTCAGAATCGGAATCATCGTACTTGCAACTAGCAGGGGTAGAAAAATGCAAATATTTTAAGGCAGATGGATATAGTGAACTTGTCTATCCATTAGGATATTTGTTTGGGTATATGAGGAATTGTAATGAAATATTCTGGAAAGGTGGGTACAAGATTACATTCATTCGTAATTCTCATGATGATGTTTCTATTTACAGAAGGCCTAAAACACAAGCAAATGGAGCTCCTGATATTATTCGAGATGCTGGTAAAATTGTTATTGAGAAAATGGAAATCCTGTGGCCAATTGTTGAATACGAACCTAAATATGGAGACGATATTAAAGCAAAACTATACAAACTACACAAAATTCCCATCGGTTTCAATTATTGGCAATGTCTTGAAAAACCTGTACCTACTGGTGCAAACTCATTTCAGTTTGATATAAAGGATAAGTTCAATTCAATCCAATTCGATATGCCTGACTTTGTCATTGTTGGCTTTCAGCTAAACAGAAAAGAAAATGCTGATCAAGACAAACATGGTTCAATTTTTGACCATAGTCATGTTAAAAATATTTCTATTAAGAATGGAAGGAATGAAGTGTTCCCTAAAGAGAATTGGAACCTGGATATCGAGGATAAAATTTTCGATAAGATGTACATTGCCTACAATGATTTTAGAAATTCAAAGACCAAGCTAGATACTCCTTACCGTAACAATGAACTATATTATAACCCCGATGCATTTGTTTCTAGGAGACCATTGTATATTATTGATTGTTCTTACAGAAAAACCTCTATTGTAAAGGATAGAACTAATCTGAAACTTACAGTTGATTTTAATAAGCCAATCGAAGCTACAACTATTTGCAATGTGGTGCTAATAAGCCAAATAAACCGAATTTATGATGTTAAAAGTGAAAGAATCACTGAAGCTAACTAGTGCGCAAACATGTATGGTTATTAGTTTTTAATGGGTCATTTCCCATTAAAAACTTTTATTTTAAAGATTCAATAATTAAAAACAAAATATCAATGACATACATAAATACAGCGTCAGTCCATTAAGTCTGACAAACTTATTAAAGGTGGTGATCGTATATATATATATTTCATAGTCTCACTCCTTTTCAATTTTGTAGTGTCCCCATGGAAATGTATTATTACCATCTTTAAGAATAAATCTTTCGTCATCTTCGGAACTTAATGCTTTTTTTCTCAACTCTATTGTAAACAGTTCATGTTTATTAGATGTTATGAGATTCATACTTTTGTACACCACTTCTTTTCCAAACAAGCACTTTTTGTAGACATCAAAACTTATTTCATTCCTGACTACAGTATTTTTCACACCCTTTGCTCTTTTCTTTACATCACCTTCCACATTTAAGGCATATATTTTGGCTCTTAAATCAATAAATTCTTCCATTATTTTCCGAATACATTCATCTTTCATTTTGCCTATAATTTTTTTATTTATTTGTGGCATGTTATATCTATTATTTTTTGGATAATCACTTGTATCAAAATTATCGATCATTTCTTTCATGTCACTGTAGAAGTCTGGTGTTTTTATACAATACATGTATGAGTCAGTATCTTGATATCACAGTTCAATATTTTCCCCATACTTTGGTTTCATCGCATTATAGTGAAAATCGTACATTAAGGTCTTTGACAAGTCAAGTATGCTCATTCCAACATAAATGGGCTTGTTAAAGCACATCTTTGTTTTATTCATCTGAACTGCGACCAAAGAGTCAGTAAATATTGTTCTATCTTTAAAATTTGATTTAGCCACTAATTTATCCACTTGTTTGCTACTTGTGCACAACCGTATATCCACTCTGTTTCTAATGTTCTCCATTGTTTAGCCGAATACAGAGTTGTTCATTAGTTTATAGAAGTCCTTTTCAAAATCATTAGATGCCTTCGTTCGCATATTTGTGTTTAGATCAATATAGGACTTGAGCCAGTCTGATTGGTCAAACTCCAGAACTCTATGGATCTTCTTTACCTTCATTCCGAGGGACCGATATTGCTTAAGATTTACGTAGTGCAGTACATATCTTTCTTTGTCATTAAGGGTAATTAATAATTTAGGCATTTTCGAACCTTCAGGTATTCTGTTCTCTGGAGCCAGTGGTAGATCTTTGTGGAGGTCGTGTAGTTCATGCGGATACTCCAAATCAACTTCCAATATATAGCCTTTTGTGGCATCATCTCGAATTTTTGTCACATCTATTTTTGTATTTCTCCACTTAAACCCACCATAAGGTAAATACTGACTCATCGCCCATCAATATAAGTTACTGGCATCCAGGTATGCCAGATAAGCGACTTCAACTTTGGCATCAGAATCATCCATGTATTTATTATTTGATTTGGCATACCTCTTGCAACATTGTGATATTACACCATGAATACCTTTTTCAATTATCAAAATCATGTTGTAATCCATTAGTAGTTGTAGTTCTGTTTTAGTATGTTTGAGCATTGCATCCCACGCTAGCCCTGGTGCTGTGAAATACCATACAGGATCCAGTTTATATGTCTTGAGACATACATCTCTAAAGTTTTCTATAATATCAGCCAATATCAATACATCTGTTTTGTTATACAACTGAGTATACTCTCNACACTCTCTTAAGGATGCTATGTTAAAAGTTTCCCACACCTTTATTGCAAACTCGTAGTCTTCATCTGTAATATCACATTTGTTCAGTTTGTTGTAAAATGCATTCTTATTAGGTAGTGATGTCTCACAAAACTTTTCAACACTATCCATGTAGTCATATGGGTAAACGCCTTTCCTTATAACAAGATATAGAAGTTCATTGGAAAAATGCTAACTCGTTTCGCGGAATTGACTTCTGGAAAGATTGCCAGAGAGTTTATCGATGCTGCTGGCCATAAATTTTAATAAATTAATAAATCTTAGATTTACGCCCTCACATACATGTTTAGTGAAAGAAATATATTTTTCCTCATTGTTGGGAATTAGGTCAATTGTATTTTCACCGATGCCCAGCTCCTTTACAAATAAATGTGTGTCATATCCAGATAGATTGTGTATAAACACATGAACAAAACATGGATTTCTATAGGATAAGTTACAATCTGTGTGTGCGGCTCCTCTAAATTTACCTGTAAGGTGGTCATGGTCTCTCACAGAGTCTCCATCCAAAGTCTTTTCACATACATGGCAATGGGTGGCTGTACCCATTGCCATACCTGTTCTTTCTTGGTCAAGGGAATCATTGGTTTTTCATTTTTGTAGACATCTCCTATTGCCTTTGCTTCCTCCATTAAGATCTTGACGAATACCCTCGATGCATCAGATCCTTCATAAGTTACTGGTGCCTTATAGTATTCATGTTCATATTTGATATAGTAACTGAAACTAATAGGCTCGTGTTTTTGGTACGGCTTCGTGTAGGAGTCGTCGGGATTTGGTTGGCAAGTTTCAATTTTTNTTTTTATTAGCAAACACTCAAAATCGGCATATATCACAAAAGGAACTCTCAAAGAATGATTTTTGTTCTTGAATCTTAGTATGTTATTTCCTTTATGTGGAAGTTCGACTCTAATTCCATCATGATCTCGNGGCTCTAATACCATCATGATCTCGGCAGTCTTCTTCGTGAGTAGTTAGCTTGCTTTCAGAGGAGAAGTGTTGCAAGCATCTATCACATATGTATATTTTATGACCATGCCTTGTCACCTGTGATACAATAAGTCTGGAAATACTTTTTATCCAGCAGTAGTTTGATGTAGAGCAGATTAATATGCTTATCCACCTTATTTTATTGTTATTTTTAATGGATAGATCATATATTCCTTATTGTCCTTATTTTCTTTTTCTTCATATGCATATACATTAATTGATAACCTGCTTCTTTTCTCAAAGGTTGGTATGCTATCCAACTTCATAGGAAATTCCAGACCCTTAAGTGCTTCGTCAAACTCATGCTCATGATCCAAATACTTGTTCACTCTTTGAGGATCCTTTTGTGCTGGATGTAGTGCGGATAGAATAGACCACAAAAAACATTTTTGATCATTGTTCTTAACATTAATTGCTGCTTGCTTAGCTTTGATTTTTTCTGGAAGATCAACATAAGAGCTACCCTTAAATGGAACATATTTATTTATTCGCACCTTTAGTTTTAATATCCTACTGAACATCCACTGAGAGCGCTTGGCTTCAAATGCACCCATCTCAGCTATGATTTTTAATATGCTAATGGTGTAATATTTTTCTAGATCAGTTGATTTCAGTATAATTTTGTTCTTGGTTTTAAAAGAGTGTTCTACATATTAGATATTGTCACCAGTTTCTCTTTTATACTCAGCAAAAAACTTCATGTTCACGTTGAGGTCCATTGACTTTAAATGTTTATTAATTATGCTGATGACAGTAACTTTTATATCGTCTGGGAAATGATTAGGGTCTTTGTAAGCATTCACATTCTTTACAGCATAAGTCTTGATCCTACTTTTAAATGCTTCTTCAATTTCTTCAACACTGAATCTGAATGTGTATTTGTGTACTTTCCTCCTCAAGTGACTTTTTATGAAATATTGTTTGTAGTTATGTCCACAAGCCTCACAATTAACTTGCTTATCTTTTCCTTTGTGTAATCTACTTCTCAGATGACTTTTTATTAGTGATGGTTTGTCGTAGTGGTTACAAGTTTCACACTTGACAAATGGTTGTTTCGGTTTCTCCTTCTTACTTTTCATAAAAACATCATGCTTAAATTTATATTCGTTCCAAACATTACCAGTTGCATTAGCCTTTTTCATTGCCATAGTCGTCTTCGTATATTTAGGTATCAATCTATTTTGATTTGAATTCATATTCATTTATTGTACATTATATTTTTTTTAAGCGCTTATAAACACAAAAAAATTGCGTCCAAATATTGTATTAAGATAAAGACACAACTTTTTTTTTGCGCTCAGACATAAAAATCCAACACAATTTGTGACACAACTTTTTTGCGCAGCTCGGATTGGCATTTCCATCAAAATCGTTTAGTGACGAAATCACTTTTCATTTAGTGACGAAATAAATCTCCATTTAGTGATGAAATCATTTTTTATTTAGTGATGAAATCATTTTTCATTTAGTGACGAAATTAATTTTCATTTAGTGACGAAATCAAATTCCATTTAGTGACGAAATCAATTTCAAAAAGTAATTTACAGCCCCAGGGTGGTACCTTCCGATTAAGTGACTTTTTCGCTGCACTGGGGCGGCATTTTATATCTACTTACACGATCTGACTCTGTGCACATGACGCGAGTCCTTTCAGAGTCACGTTCGCTGTTTGATGTTTTTAAATATATGTATATGCTTAGTGAAGTATTGGCTTATGGTGTCCTGGCATCTCTCTCTCTCTCTCTCTCTCTCTCTCTCTCGGCAATTTGACTACACACAACCACGACGCAAGTTGTTTCTTGCGTTTACTGCGGATTTCTGCACTGGTACTACCTCACACTACTGTTAAGGAAAACATTTTATGCACAAAACATTATTGACAACAAGTACGGTGATCAAACTGTAAAGGAAAAGTAAATACAACACACGAATCATTATAGCTGGAATTTAATTATTTCTGATGTGTAAGTTTGTAAGGAAAAGACAACAAACATTTCTTTCCTTTGAAGAATTTATGTCATAAGGAGTGAAATTACGTTATCTCATTGGAAGCAACACAAAAAAAATTAATTTTGTAAAAATATGATTGTTTCTATTATACTTTAATGCTGAACAGGTACACTTTTTTTCTTCAAGAAGTGAAAATTAATTTCTTCAGAGCTACTGATAACGTCGGCGAATGTTTCATAAAGATCTGGCACCGGCTTGCAGAACACATACTGGTTTTACACCAGGTATCTCCACATATTAGTGTAATTGACCATTGAGTGCGCAAAGCTGGTAATATGTTAGTGTAACCTAAGCTCATTTGAACTAAACATACGTTAGGACGATTTGAAACAGTCCAAAATATGAGTAAAAATTTAAAAATGTTATTTGCAGAAATTTGAAAACCAACCACTACCCTTGCCATCGGGCCTAGACCTACAACCAAAAGTAGTAATTGAAGGGAACAGGTGACTTTGGATAGCCCTAACGTTAACACGTTATTTTTCTCGACTTGAATGCTGGTGGGTGAAAGTAGGTGCAGTGCTGACCTATACACCACCAGACTGGAGTTGTCAGAGTGCTCTGGACTGCTAGCGACTGGAACTGCTGGAGTCGTCACCGCGCCGTCCTGGAGGCCATCCTGGCCGTCCCAGAAGTTCTCCAGCAGGCACGTCACCAAGCTGCCGCAGCACTGCTCCGCCCTGTACTGGGCCAGAACCTGCACAAACCACCTCACATTCTGTGCATACTAGCTCAACTTCGAGGGAAATAAGGGAGAAATAATAATCCTACATAATGCTTTCATTCTCATGGAAGGACCCTGTAGAGGTGTAACATCTAGGGGAGGGGGCCGTGTATATACTTCCCCTTCTTAAATTTGGTAAAGGGTACCGGAATGAGAGTAAATGGGTAATCAAACTGTTTTCGATCAACGGTATGCGTTGTTATATTGTACACAATAAATAATTATTTTAATGCATTTCTAATACTTGTATACACCCTCGCTTCTGGTTTATTGCCTTTTATGTAGGTTTTATGCAGCATGTAATTCAGGTTTTTATTGTACCAAAATTAAATTGATAACAGAATTGAAAATGCAATAAGAAGTACACCTAAGAGCTTACGACCTTCCTACAGGGGGCGCCAAACATGCGGGCTTCCTAAGTTGGAGATGTGGTCTCTCCGTTGCAATACAGCACTGCACAGTTCGGAAGGTAGTTTTTTTTCTGCGTAGATTTCGTAAGTGCTTCATCACTTATTAATAATACCTTTTATGAAATGACCATGCATGTTAGGATAAAATGTTCCACTAAAATAAAATACTTCTCTGCATCAGTGCAAAAAATTATACTTGCATGGGAAAGTTAAAACAATAAATTATCGGTATATGAAATTACTTTACTTTCCCTCTTAATTCGGTTAACATATTTTTATGAGGTTCTTAATAGTTACCCAGTAAGAAATTTTGTTTTAGAAAGTCTGTTCAAAGAAAGGAATGCTTTTAACAAATAGTGGAAGGAATTGGCAGAACATTTCCTATGATATAATTTTTTCCAGAGGAAGAGTAATCATCTGGTTCAAATGCTTTTTGCCAGGCAATTAACACCACCAGTACAACAAACATATATGAAACTATACCGCTAGTGCAAAATTGTGTGAAAGCGTTTATTGACAAAGGAAAACAATAAAGAAGGACAATGATCCCCGCACTTTAGAAATAGCAAAGATAGTTGCAGGTGTGCTGTGTACAGCATTCATCTATGAAGGACGAAGGTTTCGTAAGAATGCTGCATATCCTCTGCAGCCCCATTATAAATAGCCATCTAGAAAACAGTTTTCCACAACTATGACATCAGAAATATGGAAGGTCAAAACCAACTTTATGATATAAACTACATTTCTGGTGCTGATGACANCACAACTATGACATCAGAAATATGGAAGGTCAAAACCAACTTTATGATATAAACTACATTTCTGGTGCTGATGACATAACCGTTTGCGGTCATGAAATATATCGTGACTTCAAGAGCTCATGGGCTCCCAGAAGATATGCAGTTGGTCCATCTTTGTACGGAAGTTAAATTTTTTGAAGAACCCATTTTATATGCAAATTTAAAAGTCAAGGATATTTAACAACGTCTAGAAAAGTGGGAAATATTATACTAAACTGTCACTGACAACGCTTTGAATATTGTTCCATCGCCTCCTGAGCAAGTAATCGACGATAGTATGTCACANACTAAACTGTCACTGACAACGCTTTGAATATTGTTCCATCGCCTCCTGAGCAAGTAATCGACGATAGTATGTCACACAGTATTCAGATGGGTGTAAACACAGCTAATTGTGACATCACAGAAAGAAAGGTGATTCAAAATCCAGGTGCCTTGTTGCACACTTATATAACTTAAATGTGACAGAAAAACTATCGCTGCTTCACAAAAGGTAAATGTTACTTCCGGACGTTACGTTGACCTTATGAATTAAGATTACCAGTTCAGGATTATATGCCAACTCTGAGTACTGCTGTGCATCAGATTGATTATTTATAGCTNAAGGTAAATGTTACTTCCGGACGTTACGTTGACCTTATGAATTAAGATTACCAGTTCAGGATTATATGCCAACTCTGAGTACTGCTGTGCATCAGATTGATTATTTATAGCTACAGTTAAACAAATTCTGGGACTTTATTGGCAAGTTACTCTAAAAAGAAGCGTTGAAAACGGTACGCTGGAAGGCGTGATTACGCTTTTGCTAACTTTGAAAAGAATGCCATAGAAACTTGACATAATCGTTTTAATTTAACATTGCAGTCACTGACGTCCTCTGTGTTTTGGTCCCTTTAAAATTCAGTGCGAAAAATTTTGGCNACTAAACTGTCACTGACAACGCTTTGAATATTGTTCCATCGCCTCCTGAGCAAGTAATCGACGATAGTATGTCACAGAGTATTCAGATGGGTGTAAACACAGCTAATTGTGACATCACAGAAAGAAAGGCGATTCAAAATCCAGGTGCCTTGTTGCACACTTATATAACTTAAATGTGACAGAAAAATTATTGCTGCTTCACAAAAGGTAAATGTGTCTTCCAGACGTTACGTTGACCTTATGAATTAAGATTACCAGTTCAGGATTATATGCCAACTCTGAATACTGCTGTGCATCAGATTGATTATTTATAGCTACAGTTAAACAAATTCTGGGACTTTATTGGCAAGTTACTCTAAAAAGAAGCGTTGAAAACGGTACGCTGGAAGGCGTGATTACGCTTTTGCTAACTTTGAAAAAAATGCCATAGAAACTTAACATAATCTTTTTAATTTAACATTGCAGTCACTGACGTCCTCTGTGTTTTGGTCCCTTTAAAATTCAGTGCGAAAAATTTTGGCANTTTTAATTTAACATTGCAGTCACTGACGTCCTCTGTGTTTTGGTCCCTTTAAAATTCAGTGCGAAAAATTTTGGCATTCACATTACAAATGCAAATTTTTTTCTATACAGGAGACCACAAGCAAATCTCGACAATGTCAACAAAAGAGATTACGTATGCAGAATGTCAAGTGTTGAACGTGAGAAACAGTGTGACGGAGCTGTGTCTCGGGGCGCAACAGTTCAATACACGCTCATACATCTTTCCAATTCTCATTGAAGAGAGACAGGACAATTCGTGTGAAAGTGAAGGTTTTAATTATCTCTTATGTATGAATTATTTACTTTGTCAGTGCAATTTTTAATATAGTAAACACAAATTTACAAAGAAGAATATTAGTATTAATCTAATGCGGGTTATAATATTTACTTATTTAAGACTAAACAAAGGATAATATATGTATAGGTATCGGTAAAATAATATTGAGTAATTTCCTTCAAACACATCGGACCTCAGCTCAGAAACGATGCAATTTGAAATATCAGAAATTAAATCAGCTAATTTAATCCATACAAATCTTATAGGTAGCAAGTATAGCTATTAATATGTTGTGTTTCAACTCTATTTATATGCTCACGTTTATTTAAACTAACATGAAGAGCATAATGGGTAAAATTTGTATTTTTTATCAGTATAAATTGTTATAAGTCATTTGAGAACTTATTCTGCATTGTGTTGACGTCATACACAATGCTTTTCCCTCTTTAATGATATACACGATATCAGAATTTATAGTCGTTTAGGAATATCAGCAATATTTGATGTTTCGGTTCAATCTGTAATCGCAATGGATAATCACTTTTTAAATATCGGTTCCCTCCTAGAGCTTGATATACAAGCCACACCAGCATAACCTATTTATAAGGCGGCTATTTTGAGAATAAATTATAAACAACCACAGCAATGAGCGTGCGCCAAATTTGACGGTTATCAATGGAATATTTTCTCCTCTATGCTGTTAAAGCTTCATTTTACAAAAGTATTGCTGTTTTCTGAGATAGGGTACGAATGGAAGTGTTCCTCACTGAATTAAATGATAACAGCGTGTACTGTTAACTCAATAATCTCCCAAATTAGTTGAATGGTTTTTGAGATATGAATAGCACATAAAAATTTTGACAATTTGTTGTTTTGTAAATAAGCACTCGATATGATTGAAAACCATGGAATTCAACAGTCCATACTAGGAACTGTATGAAGTTTGATAAAGTTCGGTGCATGGTTTCAAAATATATAAAAAAAAAAAATATGTACGCACATCTAATTAAACACACACAGATACGTAAAAACAGATTGGAATGTTATCTCTTACGCATAATTTTCCTTCGAAAAGGAAAGTAGGCAAAAAATAACGCTTCTTCGCAACACATCTGTTTTTTTTTTTTGGACGGGAGAGGGGCTGTCTCTTATAACTAAATACCAAACATACCGGTTTGTCTAAATAGTTGATGCCAAAATAAGTTTCCATAAAAAAATGGTGTATAGTGTCATTTTTATTAAAGTGAATACGATAAAATAAGTTTGAAGTTACAATTATCAAATGGGCCTAANATGGTGTATAGTGTCATTTTTATTAAAGTGAATACGATAAAATAAGTTTGAAGTTACAATTATCAAATGGGCCTAAATAATAACAGCGAATACACTCAATATTATGGTCTAACAGTGCTTAAAATGTTTGCAAGCAGTGATAATGTTAAAAAATGTTAAATAACTTGAACTGAGAAGAGTGTTAATACTTAGTGCACTGGCCATTCGTAAGCATGCCAAAAACTAAGAATATGCTGTCAGCTGTAGAACATTGTTTAAGCGGTAGCTGCAGCAACAAGGAAACGATTCTTCAACAGTTTCTGCAGTTTATAAAGCCGAGCAACCCCTATATTTGCTTGCCAGTACTTGCCAGCTGACTGATGGGACGGCAGAGATAAGAGCTACATAACTGGATACACGAAGTTGTAATCTACTATACTAGATACATCAGTCTGTCCGGTAAGGATATTACCTGGAGTATTTTGGTGATAGACAGTTTCCTGAGAGGGTGCAGCAGTATTGGACAGGTGTTGCTGCACCAGGTGGACACTGCCTGGCAGTCCTCAGTCGCCAGCTGGAGGGTTTCATTGTAGCAGTTGGCAAGCCTGCAATCGCAAATAAGAATCACGAGCTTCACAAGAGAGGCAGGTTTTCTTCGTATTCTACATCGACTGATCCAAATGATTACACATCTGAAGGCATATCAACAGTTCTAAATCATCTCGTTTATTTCGAAATACAATTTTATATAATAGCCAAACTGTCTAAACTGGGAAGAAATTAAGAGAAAATTCACCCATAATAAGGAACGTGCAAAATACGGTTTTTTTCTTTCGGCCTTCACAGAAATACTTCAACAATGTGTGTCCATTTAATAATACATAACTACAAAGCTGCGTGATTCAAGCGATTTTAAAGAGGCGTACTTGTATTATGCACACCATATTAATTTGCACGGTTATGTAACCTTACGTAAAACGCATTGTTAAAATATATCTCTTTACTATTTAGAGAAAGTTAATATTTGTCTGAAATTCAAGAACTGATTTTTCAAGCGTTTTGTGAGGAAGTGTAAAAGGTATTCGGTGCAATAAATTTAAGTCCAGTTCTAACTAGCAATAATACAAGATACCATTAATATCGTACATACGGATATTTCGTTAAATGCATTTTCAAATAAAAATACCGATTTAATAAATTTAACAAGCGTAATTAGCGGAAGGTCTACATCCTCTTTTTGCACGAATGTACACTAATCAACAATTTTTTTTTAAAGTCAGAACTAAAATTACGGGTTTTTGATCTTGCATACTCTATGCAGTGGCGTAAGAACTAGGGAGAAGGCAGAGTATATATAACCCATCCCTAAATTTAGTAAATGGTGCCTGGATGAGAGTAAATAGTCACCCAGTTTGGTTTTGTTAACCGAGATGTGTTGGTATAGTGTATACAATCTGTAATTAAATGTTATAATATAGTTCTGATACTTATAAACACCTTCAATTCTGGTTTTCAGACAATTATATGCATTTTATGCAGCATGTAATTTCGGTTTTTACCAAAACGAAATTTATAAAGGAAACAAGCGTNTAGACAATTATATGCATTTTATGCAGCATGTAATTTCGGTTTTTACCAAAACGAAATTTATAAAGGAAACAAGCGTCTTGAGGAGCGCCTAAAGCGTACCACCTCCAAAGTTGTAGACGTCGTTTTGCTACTAACCCTATGCCTGTAAAACAAATATGGCGCAGGTTTGTAAGACGTCTGTTAGTCTGGATCACGGTAAAGACCAGTCAACATGGCGGCTTCCTTGCTCAACATGGCAGACGTCCAAATGGAATGAAAGAACGTGAACACCTGGCCGCTCAATCCGCATCCTATAGCATCGTGTCACAGAATATGCCAAAACATTATGACCGAAAACAAGTTGTAAACGCAGTTTGAATTCCGACAGAAGCTTCGGAATACTTGTAGCGACGTTTGTATGTGAATTTATGATTATGTGTGCGCTCACGTGCAACTGTTATAAAGTCCAGAGCAATCGCCAATGGAGAAGCCTGGGGCAAGGACTTGACTTAAGAGACTCGAGACCATATTCCCCCCACCCCCTAGACTTACACACAATCCTGTCGTTTTCCTGACTTACGAGAAAGTGTTTACAATTAAATATAGGATATTTTAAATTCTACTGAAATTTATGAGAAATAATGACTAAAGAAAATTTGTAGTTTTGTGGCACAAAAAAAGGAACACGGAACCAAGGAGAGAGTCAGGCTAGAAAATTCAGAGGCTCACACTCTGTAATAGTGTTGAAACAAGCAAACGANCACGGAACCAAGGAGAGAGTCAGGCTAGAAAATTCAGAGGCTCACACTCTGTAATAGTGTTGAAACAAGCAAACGATGTAATTTTAAAAGAAATGATACGTTACAAAATTGGCAGGAAATTAAGACCCGAAATACACGATGGCTCTTCTTGGTCGATAAGTCTCGAGAAGAACGAAGTTAAGAATTCTACCTATGGAAACATTGGGTACCCTCTCCAAAGGTCTACTGCCCGCTACCTGCGGAAATGCCGAGGTCACCCGAGCACTTCCGAGTAAGCCACTCATTGTCTCATTCAAAATACATACGGTCAGAAACAACTACCATTCCGCGTTCAAAGTCTGTTAATNCACGGAACCAAGGAGAGAGTCAGGCTAGAAAATTCAGAGGCTCACACTCTGTAATAGTGTTGAAACAAGCAAACGAAGTAATTTTAAAAGAAATGATACGTTACAAAATTGACAGGAAATTAAGACCCGAAATACACGATGGCTCTTCTTGGTCGATAAGTCTCGAGAAGAACGAAGTTAAGAATTCTACCTATGGAAACATTGGTCAAAGAATGATGTGTTTATGTTTCCTCTCGAAAGGTCTACTGCCCGCTACCTGCGGAAATGCCGAGGTCACCCGAGCACTTCCGAGTCGAGCCTGTAGCCGTAAGCCACTCATTGTCTCATTCAAAATACATACGGTCAGAAACAACTACCATTCCGCGTTCAAAGTCTGTTAATTCCCGTCGTGCTGCCATAATCACATAAGAAACCTTTTCACATGAATCACTAGACTACAAATGAAAGCCCAACCAATGCACTGCCCATTTATACATTTTGTACGCGATACTACTGCCAACTGTATTTTTGCATATTGCTATCCCATGACTTTTGTCACCTCAGTGTATAGTTATCGCAACTTATTTTATTACCGAGCAACGTGTTTCCCAAAAACAAGAACAAACAATTCGTGATAATACTTATGTAGATCCAATTTTCGTAGAAATATGCTACACCCCCAGCGAGGAGTGATGTCAAGCCATGTTCGGCTTACAAACCAATTCCCTACCGTGGTCGAAATAATAATCTCAACGCTTACATACTGAAGAGCCAAAAAAACTTGTACACCTGCCTAATATCGTGTAGGGCCCCCGATCACGCAGAAGTGCAGGAAAACGACGTGGCATGGATTAGACTAATGTCTGAAGGTATGCAGGAGGCAATTCACACCACGAATTCTGCAGGGTAGTCCACAAATCCAATCTGCGCCAATTTGAAAAAGGGTTGTGCGTCTGTCACGTTTAATGATTCTCGTCAGTCGTCGTTTGTCCCGTTCTCTCACGTTATTTTTCCGGCCGCAGCGATGTCGAAGATGTGATGTTTTACCGGATTTCTGATATTAACGGTACACTCGTGAAATTGTCGTACGCAAACATCCAAATTTTATCGCTACCTCAGAGATGCTATGTCCCATATCTCGTGCGCCGACTATAACACCACGTTCAAACTCACTTAAATCTTGATAACCTGCCAATGTAGCAGCAGTAACCGATCTACCTGCCGACCGCATCGCGTTACTCTTGATTGGTTCTATACCTCTGTTATTTGCATACGCACGCCTATATGAGTTTTTTTTTTTTGGCTTTTCAGTGTATAAAGATGAATAGAATAGTTTCTTAATGTTGTTAAAAACATAACGGCAATGAATGCGGGAGTAAATGCGTCGTTACAGTATTGATAGTAAAACATGTATTAATGGAATGGTAGAAATAATTTTTACATCTCAAATTATCACTGTGTGCTGGACTGAGATGCTTCTTTGAGAGGCAACGAGGACCTCGACAGCTATAGTTCATTCACGATTATTTCCAACTTTTTTTGAAGCCCTGGTAAAATTATACTTCTAGGATATTCCTACGCCCCATGCAAACAATGCTTAACCAAGTCTAGAAATTACACCAGAAGGACAGCACATCACCGCATTCTTGTGCATTCAGTCTAATAATATTTTGCACGAGAACTATTTCTTACTAAGCATTACCAACACACCTATTTTCTTCCTGTTTTTACTCATATTACTTGTATATTTAATATTATAATTTATAGATAAAATTTAAATAAAACCTTGATTCAACAAAAAATAAGGTACTTTTAGGTTATCATAAGTACAAAACTCTTGTGATAGGTGATATATTTAGGAAGCAAGCAAGCACGTGATACATGGTGTAATTTTTCAAAGGTATGGTTCAAAAAGTGTTAATAAACCGCGAACACACTATAGTAGAAGAGAGAGAGAGAGAGGCCGAGCGAGCGAGGCGTTGTCAGACGGAGCAGAGTACGTACCTGAGCAGGTGCTCAAGGGTGAGGTGGTTGTGGTTCTGCTCGGCGATGTTGTAGCGGCGCAGCACGTCGGTGACGGTGTGGTGGGTGAGGTAGAGCACGGTGGTGCGGTCCTGCCACGCCACCTCCCTCCACACGCCCAGCCTGCTGCTGGCGACGGTCGCCCCCATGTCCCGCCACGGGGCGGCGCGCGCGTCCCCCACCTCAACAACCACACACACAACTATAATAGCGTCTTCCAGTTGCTTCCCATCGACTGCACCGAATGCGCACCGAAAACTAGGAAAGTGCAATTATCACGTGACTGCCTGAAGCGAGTGCGGTTTTGTTGTCGCATTGGCAACTGGAGGTCGCGGCATATTCAGTGGAAAACAGTGTTGTTGAAGTAGCAAACTTGAGCGATGAAACTAATATCATCTTCCGAGTACTGATGAACCACACCATCAACATATCTCACTATTTTGGGTTTCTGCTTTACTAAAATTTCTTACGCAAGACACGCCATAATTTCTTCTTTTTCTGAAGTGTCATCAAACTATTCTAAACGTTACAAAATCGCAAGTAATCTTGTCTTATATAGAACATCGGACGCCGCCATATTGCACTGAAACAGCCGCACTGACTCCAGAGCCAGTGCAGAAAATATTGCACTCAGTGAGCATCCGTTCAGTGCAAAACAGTAATGGAAATATGAAAACCGACTGCACTCAGTGCGAGTTACGGTAAATGGAAGACGTGGAACTCGGCCAGTGCGCACCGAGTGCAATCCATTGCAGTAATTGGAAGACGCCATAAGAGTCATGACTCATCCGTACAACATGTTTACCTCGAATACTGCAACCGGTAATCTGCAGTAAGTATTAGCTACTTGCTGTTGGAGTTGGTGTGGCGGGGCTCACCTCGTAGCGGGACTGCGGCCTCGACTCGGCCGCCTTGCGTGAGGACAGCTCGCGGAACGACGGCACCAGCTCCTCCATCAGCTCAACCGCCGTCGCCATCTCCTGCCACACACCACACTCAACCATACTACAACGCCTGTGTGCCTCGATACAATTTTCCCTGCAAGCTCGGGCGGAAGCCTCCACGAAACCTGCTACCCGAGCCTGCTGCATGCAATCAGTCATGGAGGGTTCTTTGGAATTACCTACCCAACGATACTTGTTCCCGCATAAGTAATAACGAGTGCATTTTTTTTTTTATGATTTTACTTCTGCAACTGTGGTTCAGGAAAAATCTTCACTCACGACTTTAGCATTATGCGTTTATGCACAGAGCCTAATCGTTTTGTTGTCATAACTGGATCTTGTGTGTTAAATAAACATGAACGTTTACCATAATTTTCACACAATGTTGTTTTTGAATCAGTAAACATTTTCGTGTTTTATATTTACTATTTTTTCGTGTTTAATAGTTTTAATAGCTCTTTCTCAAAACAAAATAAACAAAATGACTCGACCACCCTCTCTGCGATTGGTTAAAATTTCAACTTTATAGGAAACCTTCCATCGAAAATTGCACACGACCAATCACGAGAACGTCCATGAAAACGGCCAGCAGATGACCAAATCTTCCATAAAACCATCCATACAAGCGGCCATGTAGGCTTCCATGGAATCTTCCATCGTGATATACAGGCTTTAGCATGAGGCACACAAAGCTTCGTCGTCCGCGCATGTCCTCAAACACTCACTCGCACATCGCCAGAGGCGTCAGGACTTTTTTCGGTTAAGGGGATGGCGGGAAAGAGGCAGGTGGCTAGGTATGGTGATGCAAAAAGCGCCCCTCCCAAAAATTTTGTTTTGAAATAAGGTTGGCCATGGTTAAGTGAGCACTTTTTAAGGCCGTCTTTAAAAGTTGCATTCAGCTTATTAGTATCCTTTCGCAACTGTTAATACATAAATTGCCACGTGACTAATAAACACGGTGAATAGTTACATGTCATAGCTCTTAAACGTTAACGTCGGAAGCCACAACAAAGTATAACGTTATGGTTATGAAGACTGCTGGGAGAGCCTTAAAAAGTGCTAACTTCACCGTCAATAGCCTATACCAGTATAAAAATTAGTAATCATACATAAAGTATGACTTCTAATATACATTGTTTTCTTATCGAGCCCCTTCGTGAAAGCAGTTCCTAGTTTGATTTGCGAAAAAAAAAAAAAAAGGGAGAGGGAGGTTAACGCTCCCTCCTTTCCAACGCCCCTGCCCATCGCCAATAGAGATGTCAAACTCACGCGACCAACAATGACGAACGAGTTTGTTCATATTTGAATTTCCAACACACCCGCCCTTTCACAATGAATAAAATACGTTTACTAATTTCAATTTAGGATAAATCTGCATTAACACTAGGTTATAGAAAGTGTAAAAACATCTCGAAGCACTTGCTTACATAAATAGTGTTCTAACCTCAAATCATATCCACTTATTTTTCGATAGCGCTATTAAGGCAATTAAATGTTGAAACACGGAGATTCAGTACTGTGCAGTCAGCATAAGCACTCGATCCCATTTTCCCTATACGCATTTAGCACGTTACAGCATCCATCATAGCGTTCACCGGCATTTTTCCTTATCGCTTCTCGCTGCACTCTATGTACACC